>CM035152.1:104837481-105242481 GCA_020205615.1 Panax quinquefolius
TCTCTTAGCATTTTCAAAGACGTTCATTTTTAAGCGCAATTATATAATTCACAAGAAGTGAGCATACAACAGTTAAGTTTAACAAAGGATAACAATAATACCATTTCGTGAATTATATAACAATTCATACATAACTAAAAAATAGTTATGAAGTATTATAAAACAATAATACTTTAACATTTTATATCATCAATTCCCAAAGTATAGAGTAGATTAGGAATTACGAACCTACGATAGACCATGAACAATAACTTTTCGTTTTCATACTTGAAAAGGATATCACAGCACTAAGGCTATACATATGCATTACTTACGAGCACTTCTAGGTGATCAACCTATAGTACTCTATGTTGATCAAAATTCATTCATTAAATGTGTTTACGTTTAATATTTGGCAAAATCGCGTGCCCATCGAATAATCAATGAAAAATACTTTTGTTTGTTCATAAACAAACCTTACCTTCACATCCGTGCCAATTACTTGGCGTAGGATAGCGTTAACATTTCTATATAGAAAGATATGACTATCAATCAATCTATATACTACGAGTAGTCTAGGCGAGTTAAATCTAGCATTGACCCTTTCTTTAAAACCAGTCGTGCAATTCAGTTCAATGAATCACATAAAACTTGACTAACTTAAAAGTTAGATAAGCGTTAAGAAAAATTGCCATTCAGCGTCTTCAAATAACTTATTCGACTGACCACAGCCTTTACAGAATCTATATGATATATTCACATAGCACACTATAATTAGCTATCAACCAATTATTCACAATGTTCCTACCAACTTCTTTCTCTTTTATGTCCTTGTTAACTTAATATTATTATTAAAGTCAACTTGACTTATTACCCTTCGTCCCGGCTTATTAATCAACTTACGATATTAACCGAACTTTAACATTGTTGGTGAAGTACCAACGTTTTTTACCGATTAGGGTTCATTGATAACACTTCTTGTTCACCATTCATAACATACTAACATGTAATCAATTCCTAAACTCAATACCATATACCTTAGTATAGGTAGTATAGGAATAGTTTTAATACAGTTATGAAGTGCACAAACATTACTCCTATAGGTCCCTGAACAATTGAAGTTTAAAACCTAAGTCATCTATCAAAACCCCACCTCGCACTACGGCAGTGACCCACTAGTTCAACACGGCATCATGGCGCCCGCTTCCGATAGTTGTGTCGGTCTTGGCACACTGTACATGAGACTTTACTCTATCAATGGTAATCATGGCGCCATTTTAGCGAGAGGCAACTACACTATCTTGGCATTGCGTGGCGGCATTTAACACTATGTCTGGCACCGCAACGCCAGACCTCAGCACCAGATAATTTTCAAAGATAAAATTTTTTTGGTGAGATTCCTGGAGCCATAACTTCTTCGTTATAGGTCCGATTTTGTCCGTTCAAAAGCCTACATGTCATAAATGACATACTCTATGCATTCATATAAGAATCAAACACTTTCAAATCCGTTAACTCAAAATTCATTATTGAGTTCATTTTCTAAGCGTTCGTAAACGTTAATAAGCGTTCAATGCTCGTTTTCTTCGTTTTAATTCAGAATTCGACGATTCTCGAACCCACAACTCTTAAATACCCTATCTCACGTGTTGACATTGAAAAACAACATTTTCAAGTCTCACGGAAACTTTCGACTACCAATCCGGAATTTCTACGTTTTCGACGTTTAACGTCTATTTTCGTGAAATTTGCCATAACTTCGTTACTAATTTTATCTAAGCCAAATCACATGGAATACTCCATGAACTTCATATCTACATCCTAACCAAGAAAGATGCACATATTTATGTATTGATGGAGTTCAATTGTTCATCAACAATCAATCTCAATAATCAATCTTTTCATGATTTAAAACTATATCAAACCTTATGATTTCTATGATTTCATTACTTATAGAGATTGAATCTCTAATAAGTCATTCTTATTCCACTATACAAGCCATACACCACCCATTTGTGATTCTCCATACTAAAAGAAAATCAAAAGAGATGGAATGAGAAATAAGGAATATTACCTTAAGAACTCTTAAGAAAACTCTTGGAAAACTACAAGGCAAAGCTTCCAAGTGTAGGATTTTGTTGAGTCCAGCTCTCTTTCTCTCTCAATAATCTAGGTTGGGTATTGAAAAACTCACAAAAGACCAACTCTTGCTTTCTATTTATAGGGAAATGAAATGGAGGGCAAAATGGACAAAACATCACCACCTCCTTACTATTCACACTTTGTCACTAAGTAAAATACTTGGTGACCAAGTGTAATTCTTGCCTTGCATACCAAGGGCCTGCTCACCTTTCCCATGGGTCATCCCCATGGGTTGCCCTATGGGTTTTACCCATTCGGTGACCCACCGGTTCGATCCACAGTTCGGTTTTCTTACATTAGGCTTAACCAATCTAATATTGGGCCTTGAATTGGGCTTAACCAACTAATCCCTTGGGCTTGCTCATTCAATTGATTGGACTAAATATAATCCAACCCAAATGAATTAACATTAAGTCTTAACTTAATTCCATAATACGAATCGTATTCTATACGTATAATTCACGTATTCTCTCCATATAATACTCGTACTATAATCATATTGTACTTCGTATTAACTCATCGTATTATACGTAGATACTAAATAGTATAATCCTAGTATAACACATGCTCTAACAATAATGCAATTCCTTCTACGTGTTTCATTTCCTTCTCGGAAATCAATATACTCAACCCTTAGGTTTTAAGTCATGATGAAAACTTCGTTTGTCATAAATGAAATATTATCATATATTTCATCTTATCTCAATATTCTATCATTACGCGTTTCTCGGAATTTCAAAATAATTCCCCGAACATAAACGAATGAATAGTGTTTTTACGGGAATTTCTCGAAAAATATTTATTTTCTTCTTGGAAATTCTAAACAATTAATTCTAGCACGTAGCAAGATTACCAACCACATTAGCACATTCTAAGTCATAGAACGACCTTCACATAGCTTACTCACAAAATAAATCAATTAAATTCATATAATTCGCATAATCAAATAAAAATTTAATTGTCATAAAAATCCGATTTTCTCGGGCGTTACAATAAGACTCTGTTTTGTTAAAGTCAATCCATAAGAAGATGTCAAAGAGTACAACGGTAATAGAGTCAATATATATCCAGTAAAACAGATTCTCGTTAGTTGAATAAATCAAAAGACCCTAAAAAACTGACCCACTACACAACTCTTCATGTATCAAGTGGCGTGTAGAAGTGAAGTAACCCATTACTTATCTTTTTCCAAGAAACAAGATCTTTAGCTTTTCAAAGTAATCATAATTACTTTTCCTTGAAACTCTCACAATACATCTTATCACAATAAATGGTTAGCTAGCATGTATAATCGGATATCAATTTATGCATGATAAATAATCATTTCTTGAAAACCGCACATGCATCAAATCTCAATAAAGTCTAGCTGCCATTTTTAAACATCCACGTGTAGCATTATTTCAAATACACACATATCATATTCCAAAAATGTATGGCTATCATGCTCATATTATGACAGGATATTTAATATATGTATTATTCCTCAAAAACCTTCTTCATAAGATTTATTTAAAACATTTTTCTTTTAAGACATAATAAAAATGCAAATAATATGTCCTAGAGCCTTTAAAAGAAAAATCAATTATTATGCAATTGACCTTACATTTGTCTCCTAGAAAGAGAAAACTTTCTTCCTTCATTTGAAAATCCCACCAACATTCTTTTATCAACAGATACCTGAAACACCATAAAACAATTTAGTACTTGAACATTTCATCATCAAAACATAAGTATGGAATATGAAAAAGTCAACACTTTGTAATCTTATTCAATTTTTAATAAAAAAAATTAATTTATTTAAAGACATATTCTTATTCCATATTGTGCTGTTGAATTAATTGCAATAAACCAATAGTTTTAAGCAATACTTTTAGAATCATGATGTTGATCATGTTAATGAGATCTAAATTCAAGATAGCTCAAAAACTAAAATCATTCCTTGTAAGACCCCAACATTTATGAATAAAGATGAATTTTTCTATAAATATCATTTTTGAATATTAAGATGTGAATTTGTTATAATGTTATAGTTGTGAGTAATATTTATAAATTTTACAAAGTAAGCAAGATGTTATATAATATTCGATTAATTGGGAGAATATTCGTTTTAATGAGGAATATTCGTATGACAACTGGCATAATCATTGGTGGATCCCACAACGAAATTATTATTTTAATGAGAAAAACTATGTAAATATCTTTTATAAAAATAACGGCGAAAGTTTTACCGTTAAACTGTTGAAATACCCGATGGTAAAAGTACAGTGTTGGGTCTCCAACTTTTAGTTTTATTTTGATGATAACAATAATTAGTAAAAAAATTAATTAAAAAGGGTAGAATCCTCTCCATACGATTTTTACAATAATTGTTTTATTTATCTTATTTACTTAGACCAAAAATATTTTCTAAATCTTATTTAATTGATTTTCCCTGATCTTGATTATTAAAGTGTTAAAACAAATGGGTCACTCATATTGGGACAAAATTTGAAAGCCTAGTTCATGTCTTTGAAAATTTTAAAAATAAATGGGCATGTACTCATTACTTGCATTTTATATATATATATATATATATATATATATATATATATATATAATCATATAAACTATGCATGCAAAGAAAAAGTGTCTTGGCAATTTTTTATAAAACCGTGTATGCTTTTCAAACATGTGGTCAAAATTGAACATTAAATACATGCATGCACCTAAAAGTATGTATATAAGTGTCTTGGCAACAGTTGTATAATTTATTATGGGACTTGAGTACCGATATGTTTTGTTTGCATACATAAAAGTAGTATGTGTGACGCCCCCAAAATAGGTATACATCACCCATTCTGAGTCGCCAAATACATGGTACAGAAACAACTACTACTTCATTATTACAATTATCGTGCAAAATACGACAACACATATGCTGTGGATACCAATTTTGACTCTCATCCCTTTACTTGGATAGCACCTCACATTGATACCTTACAATGGTACCTTACAAAAAGGTATAATCAATAACTGTTTTAGAAATTAAAATCTTTGGAAAATGCTCAAGAAAACCTTCGTACATGGGATGCCATGCATCTAAGTTGTAATAAATATCATATGACTCAAGAATTACCCTTGGTTGACCCAATAGACCCCAAAGAAAAACGAGAAGATTGCTATCATGTTCTTTCTAATGGTAAGTCTTCTCTTGCCATATAATTATCTCCATTGTCTCCAATTGAGAATTATATTTCAACTAAACTCCAAGATTATATAGGTAGTGCTCATAGATATAATCATCAAGCAGATGAGCATAACCATGTCTTATGATAACATGAAGTCATAGGTCATTAGAAATTTTTTATGATAGTGGTAAAACACCCTTCTAAAGTTGGGTTCACCTCACCTTATTCGGTTCACCAAAATCAACGATTAAATGACGTATAAAATACGATACACTTATCTCAAATTCTCAATAAAATTATTTTCATATTGTTTAGGGAGAACATCAATGACTATGACAACCGTTCTATTCCTGTTATTACCCGCTTCAATTCGACCTACATTTCTTACTCTTATTACGAAAGGAATTATGAAGCAAAAGGGTGAGTACAACTAGCCCGAGAAGAATATCATTACTAAAGATAATTAAATTATCAATAGCCTTCGTCAGTAATGAATCAGAGATTTAGAACATATGGTAGATGATAAAACTTTTCAACCATAGTTGCAGCGAAACGAGCAATCCATTAGAAGAGTCAAATAGACCATAAAGTCTATAATTTTCTCCATGTTAAAAGTCCACCAATAATGATTTATCCCTATAACATTAATCAATAGTTCTTGTCCACAATCATGTGAATAACTCATAATCATAATGGTTCTAAATTTCTCTTTGCACCCAGGATGAAGATAATTTTCATCACCTGTCTTTACCTGAAACATCAAAGATCATGGTTATACCAAATCACAGTTCCTGTTCATAATCATACTAATAAATTAATCTTTGCACTACGGGCCAAAGATATTCAACAACTAGTCATCTTTGCACTACGGGCCAAAGATATTCATCAACAGGTCATCTTTGCACTATGGGCCAAATATATTAATATCTCAAAGAAATATATAATCATTTCAAAATTTATATAAACAATAATTATAACAATGTTGATCAATTCACCTTTGCATTTAAGCTAAATATATTCAATTATAAATTTAATGGTCATGATCATACCAGTCAACAATTCATCTTTGAACTACTGGCCAAAGAGAACCCAAAGTCACGATCATACCAATAATCTACCCTTCTTTACACTCAAGTGAAAGAGAAATTTCATCACCAAGGTTATAAAAATGTTATATATGATAATAAAAATAATATGATCAAAACATGAATTTAATTTCAAGAGTAAGATTTATAAATCGACGATAATTTGATCAAAAAAAGAAACCAATTTTGTCGTGAATAGTAACTCATGAATAGTAACTCGTGAATAGTAACTTGTGAATAGTAACTCATGAATAGTAATTCGGGAATAGTAACTCGTATTCGTACATAGTACCGTATATGTAAATAATATCGTATACGTAGATAGTGTCATATACATGAATAGTGCCGTATATGTGAATAGTGTCATAAACGTGAATAGTAACCTCAACACGAAAATGTCAAAATTTTCCAATAAAATTCATAACAATATTTCGGTATAATGATATTGAAAGAAATAATATTATTTACGAAGAAAATAGCATCCCTTACCATCCCTTACTATCCCTTACCTTAAAAGAAAAGTACTTACGGTCGAGGAATATCGGATGTAATCTTTGAAGGAAACTTCAGACCTGAATAGCAACTCTCAAAGTATCTAAATACTCAAGAATCACGTTAGATAATATAGATTACGGTATGATTTTCAATTCTAACTTAAGCACCTATTTATAGGAAAATGCTAGAAGGCCAAAGCAGACTAAATTAATAAAATAATATTTTTTCAAAAATTTTCTACGCACACCTCTTTGACCAAAATTCAGCCACCACCAGTGGGGCCCACCAAATTTCAGATTTTCCACACCAACCAAAAGTGGGGCCAATATATGTTTTTAATAAAAAATATTTATTTTTAAAACTTCAATAATTCATAATAAATAGCACTTTTATCAGAAAATTTTAAATCTCATGTCTACTGCATAGGAAATTTAATTCTCTACAACTTTGCAGAAGAAAGTTTTTCCAAATTCCAAACAAAAAATGCCTGAAATCCACATACGGACGATTTTTAATATCTCCATTCCGACAAAATACTGATAAAACACCCCCATTCTGACAAAATACTAATAAAATACCTCAGCATTAATTCCTTCATTTATATCCACATAAAATAAATATTTTCTTATCATATAAATCGATAATTAATTATTCACAAATAATATTACAGAATCACAATTATGACAACCAGATCGTTCCCAAGAAAGAAGGGGGCTTTCCGATAAGGATTTCTCCTTAGTGGCGCTTAATTAGGTGACCAAACCCCTTTCCTAGACAGAACTTCCTTAGACATTGCCAATAATGATATCTAATAATATTATTCAAATAATATGAATTATTGATCGATAATTGAAAATCTTTGTAACGTTGACAATTATTGAAACAACAATAATATAAAATATCAAGCGTAGCAATTATTGAATCAATAAAATAAAATATTGAGCGATAATTCTTGTAACAATTATTGAGTAGTGCCTTCTTACGTAAAAAAATCAATAATTCAAAAATACTATGCAATACTGGTGCGTGTGCTACTATGCAAACAACCATATTATTCGCACTTTAACCACTGTGTATTCCAATAGTGTTAACTTGTGAGTAACTTCTGTAGATTATTTATAAAAACTTAAACTTTTCGTTTTCTTCATCCGACCATTTTTCGTTATAGGGCCCATAAATGGATGCGCCGTCGTGCGAATATTCCCCGACAACAAGAATATTCCATGACCAAATGAATATGCCCCAATAACAATAAATATTTTATAACAACTTGCTTATTTAAAATATTTACATATATCACCCTTAACTTTAAACTTTTATCAATCTAACTATTTACTAAATAGAAAAATTGAATACTTTTATTTCATAAAATTCGGGGTCTTACAATATGTATATCATATAAACCAGACATACATGCATTGGCAAATTAAAAACGAACATATGGTCAACCTTAGCATTAAAAGCTAAGTTGATGATTTCTTACTCAGGCAGAATCATCAGTCTCTACTGCGTAAAATATGTTTTAATCCTGACCGATCCATTCAGAATTTCTTCATCCAAACCGTGCATTCAAATCAGATCTTTAAAAATTACATTTTTACCCCAACTTCAAAAAATCTATAAATAGGAGCCTTTTCTTCATTTTCAATTTGTCAATTCACTTTCAAGAAAAGCTTATTTCTCTCCTACATACTCTCTCTCTAAAAAGCTTTCTTTCTCTCTTCTTACAAAAGTTCTGATTATTTGAGAAGAGAAAATTGGTCTAAGCATATTGAGATAAGTTATTTGATTTGAATTATCTCTTGCTTATTTATATTTATAGATATATGAATATACATTGTTATACACAATTCTATATATCTATATTTCATCTATTTATCAAATAAAATGATACTTCGGCGCCGCAAGGCTACAGAGATACACCTCTACGGAGAGAAAATCGAACCATACGATTCCTTATAGTCTTCAGTAACCTTTTATTGATATTATATATATAAATATCGTAAAATAGATACGACACTTGATAGCTCAAAATAACACTGAGATATTCCTCCAAAAAGGGGAATCATCCGAACCGGATTTGAGAATCGTAGTGATCTATTAAAAATATTTATATAAATATCAATTGTGAAATTATAAATTTTGTCGTACTTAGACGCCGCAAGGCTACGGAGATACACCTCTATAAAGAGGAATCCAAACCGTACGATTCCTTATAATACTAAGTGACATTATTTATAAAAGTTCACATAATAGAGAAAATATTGTTATATGTTATCTGAGTTAAACAATAATATTTTGTTATATCATGTATTGCTTAACTGATTTATATATTATACTTGATATCTCATCATCACAAGTATTTGTTCATAAATTCATTTATTCATAAAATACTTGTTGTATAATATAAAAATTAAATAAACTTTTATTTCACAAACTTATGTGAATATATCTACCTATATAGAAGAATATTTGATTCAAAGCTTAAAATAACATATTTGCTTACTCAGAAGTATTTTCACTCTAATAGTTATTTAAACTTAAAGTGACTTTTCTTTACTCCATAAAGAATAAACAATTCTTCATAAATTTGCATTGAATAATATATTTGCTTAAACAGAAGCACTTTTGAGTAAAAGCTAAAATGGATCTATCTGCTTATTCAAGAAGAACTTTTCACACAAAAATATAAAAGTTATTTAAACTTTTATACCAATGCATAATTTACATATTTAGTTACACAGAAGCATTATTTGATCTAAGCATAAATTACTATCTGCTTACAAAGAATCATAATTTCTCAAGTATAAAAGTCTTTAAACATTTATAAATATATTTGCGCTTTAATTGATATCTGCTTATTTGAGAAGCATCAATCTGTACTAAATTATATCTACTTATTTAAGAAGCATCCATCTTACTAAATTATATCTGCTTATTCAAGAAGCATCCATCTATACTAAATTCTTATCTACTTATTTGAGAAGCACATTGTTGTAAATTTATTTGTAAAAGAGAAAAGGTTTATAGTTTATTTTATGTAACGTGAAAAAAGGTAATTCTTTCGAGAGTCTTAGAGTTTAGTTGGGTTCTGTATACTTGTGAGGTGAGGAAGAAGAGTTATTTCAAGACGGATCATAGAAGACCCGAAGTACAACTAAGCTTGAGGAGGGAGCGGAGAGCTGTCATGTCCAAGATAGATTAGTTGGGAGCAGATGGAAGTTTGTTTATAAAACTTTGTAAAGGAAGTTGGGTCGATAGTAATAAGATCTCTAGTGTACACGGGGTGTTTGTTTATAAAACTTTGTAAAGGCTTCCTCTTTTACATACCCGGGGTCCTAAGATAAATCTACATGCATTATGTGATTAAAGAGCTCTTAACTTTTCAGGTCCTAATAAAAGAGCTCTAACTCATCTGACATACATGTGTCGACAACAAATGTCTGAGTAAGTAGAGTATCGATCCCCTGAGAGAAAGTTGTCAAATTATAAACTCTTATGCATTAATTAACTCACTTTGTATTTATATGCTTAGACTAATAACTAGAATTGTTGAATTGAACTAATTGTACTAATAACTAAAAATAAGAATAATAATGGAATAAATATAAATTGGAAATAATGGGACCCTAACTTCATTTAATATTTCATCTAATCGCCACTATCATGTAAGAAGTGTTCACATATCATAGGGAAAATAGCCAAGAGCACGAATAGAGTTATAACCATTTTCAATGCACTATAACCTACTTACACATCATCCACGGATGATAGACTACATGTAATCATCAACCTGACCAAAATCACTATATGTCATGTGAAATTGCAATTATATTGATTTTAAGCACAAGCCCTTACTCTAGCTCATACGGTGAAGCGGTATATATGTCTATCTGGTTCACAAAATACACAAGCCTATATAAAATAGCCCCATATTAAGTATCTTTATCATGATTCTGATCCATATTTGCATGTTCATTATCAATTCCATACAAAATACTAAGAGGCGAATGGTGATGGGGCATTCATACATTAAAACAATCACGATAGACTTCCCATATAATATGCAAAACAACCCTAGCATTTAAGCGTGCAACCAAACTTAATATTAAAATCCGTTAGAATCCCATAATGGAGTTTAGTTCATGAGTGAACCAAAAGCCATTATGGGATCAACACTAAACATGATCAATAAGCAAACAATTGAAATATGAAAGATAGAACGATCAAACCCAATCTTTGAATAAAACCAATGATCAGCGATTAAATCCTCATAAAATCCGATGTAAACAATAATAGAAATCCTGATGACGGAGAATCCCAAGAAGAATTGGAGAAGTAGACGTTTTGGCTTTGTTCTACGTTGGAATCTCTCCCAAGGTGTAAGCCCTAGTTACTCTTCTCAAAATACGACAAAAAATCTCCTAGTGTGTCTGACACTCGTCAGATATTGTCTTAATCGATTATAATCTTTTAAAATGGAAATTAAAATAAAACAAATCAGCGGACTTGACGCAGCGTGGTACGCGTGCGCCCTACACTATGTTCCTCGCGATGGTAGCGTGACTTGCGAGAAAGTTTGCCTGTCGGTAGGCCCTCTCGCGGCGGGTGCGCGCTCTCGAAACCATTACTGCTAGCGCATGACCGCGGCTTGGATTCTGCTGAGTCACAGTTACGGTTACATTCTTTGTCATGCTTCTTCTTTGCTATTACTTGCTCTTTCATGCTTGATCTTCTTCCAGGTTTAGTCTCCATGCTTCATTGTACCTCCATGCCATGCACATCACCGCTTGTGCTTCGCCTTCACGAATCCATTAGCATCATGCCCTCTAATATCACCAAAATTAAGCCGATTCCTGCACTTATTCACAAAATGGAGTTTTAAGTAAATGCAATGCAAAATAACATGAAATGCAACTAAAACACACTAAAATGTACTTGAGATGGACACAATTCGCATGAATTAGTATTCAATAAGTAGGTAAAAATACCACTTATAAAATACCCCCAAACTTGAATTGTTGTTTGCCCTCAAGCAATGCGTACTAATGAACAATGAAAATGCAACTGCAAAACTATGCAACTACTCTATGATGCAAACTAGTCTCACATAATCCGGCCCATATGTGAAATTCATTCAAATTACCTCAGTGAATTATCGAGATCCAAGAATACAAATTTAAACCAAACTATAGACATAATGTCATACACTCAAATTATTCATATATGCTATAGAGATGATGTGTGTGTGTGTGTGTGGTGTTTACCAAAACTTGATCTAAGCAAAGAATATGTATGCTACATTGCTCCAAATAAAAAATTATAGTCTAAATCAAGGCTCATGTATACTCATGCCACCTAGACTATTTCAACATATCAACACAAACCAAGATTCAACAATGGGTTTATTGCTTTATTGCTACTCACGAGGGAGATTTTCGCACTTTCCCGCGGTGTTTATTGCTAGTTTTCTTTTCATTTTCTCTTTTTTTTTTCATATGACTGTGCAATGTCTTAATCCATTAGGCACACTGCTATCCCTTAGTGAGCTTTCAACCAATGACTCCCAGACCATGAAAGACCTTAGGGCACTAGGTGTAGAGATAATCCCCTCGGGCATACTTACTCAAGTAGCCAAGGCTCCGAATTAAGACTAGCCACGTTATTGTTATTTGATTTTTTTTATACATAGTATACCCATGTTTTCCCAAAATTTTGCATGTCAATGTTTCATACAGTCTAAGAGCAGCACTTTCCACATGTTTCTCTTTTTAAAACTACATGTTCTATCGAGCAATATAACATAAATTTCTTAAACCTACAAGTGATTGTGAACACGTTCGTGCAAACCTAAAGCATTTAAACAGCAACATGAATCTCATTGTGTAAAACATTATAACTCAGCTCATGTTATCCAACATACTCTAAAATCCTTCACAATTCACTATCATCATTGGCTAGGCAAGAATTTCTATAAAGCAAGAATTTGTGTGAGACATGCAACTAAAACATACTAACACAATCAACAAATGAATAAAAATTAAAAAATTTCTACAAAATTTTATCGAACACATAAATATGCAAAAGTAAACTAACTATGCAACAATTAAATAAAACTAAACTAATATGCTATAACCCTTAATACCCCCAAACTTATAATATTCAATGTCCTCATTGAGTGAAGGTAAAGGGTATAGAAAACTCCCCTAATGATCAGCTTGACCACCCTCCTTGGGTGGTGAATCTGGTGGTGGATATGGCTGCGGTTCAAGCGAGGCCACTCTAGCATTGTTTCTTGCTGCGCGAAGGCTTCGGCCAAGGCCCTTGTGAGTCCCGTAGCAAACATTCCAAAGTTGTCATACATGGCATCGACTTTGCACTCCAACCTTCGGAGTTGGCGATCGCTAGGAACGGTGTGTGCTCGGGTGGATGGGCCTGCCTCATCATCATCTGAGAAATTTCTTTGGGATGGCTCGGGAAATGTAGGCCGGAGAATAAAACCTAATCTGCGTGGGTGTGGCACGCCTCCAGCCCAGTCCTCAAATTTAGCAATTGTGGCATGTGTGATGTCCTGGCTTGGATATTGCATTTGTTCGTTTCCCCAGTTACATCCTTGATGATCGCATAACATAGCGACCACTAAAGCATGTGAAATGCTCCCAGTGGTATTTCCCTTCAGATATTTCAAAATATTTTGGTGAATTAAATAACACATGTCAATATACTTGCCCGTAATGATACCCCACAGAATTATGGCCCTTTTCGCGGTAATCTCATGTTGATGCGATGACGGCAGTAACTTAGCACAAATGAACAGGTTCCACGCCTTGGCATATCGATTCAGCGCAGCTGCTGGGAATATGCGAGGTTGGGTCGTGCCAACTTTGTAAGTCCATTTTGTGCCTGGCACGCACAATTCTGCAATAACCAGCTCCAAATCTGTTTCCATATGTGCCCCTGTGATCCAATTGGTAGCCCCCGTTGGTGGTCTCTCGGTAATTCTAAAAATGTTTTTGATTGCGGCTGGTCTGTAGTCTACCTTGACACCTCGAACCATACCGATATCATCCATGGTGACTTTGGCGTTGGCGTAAAACTCTAGGACTATGCTCGTCGGAATGGGCGTGGGAGTAGCAGTAAATCCAACCCATCCTCTTTCGCGAATCATGACACATAACTGGCCATCTTGCTCCTCCGGTTTAAAACCGCGCTCCTTGATGAATGTCTTCGCCATAATTCTGTAATACTCCTGCTGGGCTGCTAAATCCAAAAACTTGGTGTGGTCAAAAATATCCTCCTCATGACTGCCAGAGGATGATGAGGAAGATGAAGATGGTTGTGCTCTCTTCGGACCCATTTGCAGATATTTGAGCAAGAATGCAGATGAACTTACTGAGAATGAATGAGAATTTTGGATGTGCTAATCTCTGACTTGTTTACGCTTGACCCGATTAGGAGCCCTAACTTTATAGAGTAGATGAGGCGTGGGTTGAGCTTTGAGCGTGGAGAGAATCGTGGAGATTTGATGGAGAGATATCTGGCTTCAATCATGGCGATAGAGATAGAGGCGTGAGTTATGGAGAGTGAAAGAATTTTTGCGTCTATTATTATCCCAAATGAGAGTCAAATGGTCCACAACTCTTTTTTAAAATGTTCAGATCTGCTTCGATTCGATTGCAGCAGTAGTGCAGTGTGTGTCTTGATTTTGGGCCTTGTGTGTATGAGACTTCTGAGAATGTTTATCGTTACGATTGACTTGGCCTTGGTGCTAGTGAGTTCGTAGTTATATTGCATATGGCAGCGCATGCGCTGCTGAGCTTTGATATCTGCAACGCTTCAAATTCAACTCCACTACGCCTATCGGTTATGCTTTCCAATGATGGTTCTGCATAGGCATTAATGCACATTGTTAAGATTCAAATGATGCGTAAAAGCAATTCTTACTACACTTAAGCATGAAAATCTAATATCCTATTAAAAAATGAATGAGATATAACTAACTAAAGTAATTCAAAATGAATAACTAAAAAGTCGATGGGGTAGAAATAATGGGTTGCCTCCCATCCCGGCGCTAAGTTATAGTCAATTAGCTTGACTATCTACGAATCTCACGTCACATCAAGAATTGAGGTGCCTTCTTATTGTCCACCGCACTTTTAAAATTTAATGACTTGACTTTCATCAACGACTTTACCTTGACTCACGAATTCACACTGTTACACACCTCAGCGGTCCATACTTTCTTGGTTTTACGTATCTCATCGTTTAGGCCCAAATCCACTAAGTCAACCAGGAAGCATTCTTCTTCGTCAGTTGGTAACTTTATTGCTTTAAAGACGTTGAAGGTGATCTCCTGATCCTGAACACGCATAGTGAGTTCACCTTTTTGCACATCTATCGAAGTTCTGCCTGTGGCTAAGAATGGTCTTCCCAGTATGATCGGTATACTCTTGTCCTCTTAAAAATCTAGGATGATAAAGTCAGCTAGAAAAATGAACTTGTCCACCTTAACCAACACATCTTCAATAATTCCCCGTGGATACGTGATGGATCTGTCAACGACCTGTAGAGAAATGTTTGTCGGCCTTGGAGCCGGCAATCCCAACTGGTTAAACACTGACAAGGGCATTAAATTTATACTTGCCCCCAGATCACATAAACACTTGCTAAAGTTTATCTTCCCAATTGTGCGGAATTGTGAAATTTGCCTTGGATCTTTCGACTTTGGAGGTAGTTTGTTTTTGAAACCTTTGCTTTGCATTCCTCCGTCAAGGCTACCATTTCAAACTCATCTAATCTTCTCTTCCTTGACAATATACCCTTCATGAACTTTGCGTAGCTTGGCATTTATTCCAATGCCTCAGCGAAAAGGATATTGATCTGCAGCTTTTTGAATACTTCCAGAAACTTGCTGAACTGTTCGTCTTCTTTTTGCTTAACTAACCTCTGCGGATATGGTACTTGAGGGTGAATTGGTTGTACTTGACTCTTGACCTTCTCTCCTGAATTTTCTTTGTCTTGCTCGTCCTGCTGAACCTCAGAATTTTCCAGATTTTCTTCCTCATCAGTCACCTACTCTGCCTCACATGGCCGTGCGGCCTCCTTAGTACTATCAGGCGCGGGCGCGCGACTTGTAGTATCTGTCAAATCTTTTCCTGATCTCAATGTGATCGTCTGACACTGCTCCTTCCCGTCTCTTCTAGGATTTTGTATCAGTGTTACTTGGGAATGAACCCTGGGGCCTGTTGTTAAGCATACTAGCCATTTGCCCTATTTGAGTCTCTAAATTCTTGATAGCCACTGCTTGGCTTTTGATCATGACTTCCGTATTTTCCATGTATTTCAACATCATCTTCTCCATCTCGATTTCTTTTACGGGCGTAGTGCAATTTAGAGTGTGATGTTGTTGTTGATGAGAGAATCTGGTGGAAATGGTGGTTTTGGTGTAAGCTGCATTTGAGATGATTGTGGTGAAATTGATGATTAAATTTGGCGACTTTGTTGATTTCCTTGGTTATTCGACCGACTAAATTTTGGATGATTTTGGTTGTTGGGGTGGTATGTGTTGGAATTGACCTTGGTCTTTTTGTGTAGTTACTCACATATTGTCTGCAGACTCGAAAGTGATAGCACATTGATCAGTGGAGTGTGACCCACACAAATCTCACAAACGAAGGCAACTATTTTCATTTTGCTCTCTTGCCAAAGTATCTATCTTCTTAGCATATATTTGCCATCATCTTAAACAAGCGTGTGTAATCGCATCTACCTCCAACACACCTGCAACCTTAAATTTGTGGCAGGTATAGGATTACGATAGTCATTTGCAGCCATAGTCTCGATAAGTGTATAGGCCTCATCATAGCTCTTTGCCCATGCGCCCCTCTCTGTAATTTGCATCCACAATCGGTCTCATTGCCATCCAAAACCATTGTAGAATGAGTTGATCACCATCCAATGACATACTGCAAGTGATGTGGACATTTCTGAGCATCTCTTTGTATCGCTCCCATACCTCATATAAGGACTAAGCCTGTTGTTGCTCGAGGCGAGAGATAGTTGTCCTCATCTTTGCAGTCTTAGCCATTGGAAAGAACTTAGCTAAGAATTTATGTGCTAAATCCTCCCATGTAGTGATTAACCCTGACGGCAAAGAATGTAGCCAACTTCTAGCTTTATCTCTCAATGAAAATGGAAATAGCCGTAGTCTAATGGCATCCTCCGTTACACCATTGTATCTAAATGTATCACAAATCTCGATGAAGCTCAATAAGTGTTCATTCGGATCATCCGTAGAAGCACCCCCAAACTAAACCGAGTTTTGCACCATCTGAATAGTGCCGGTTTGATTTCAAAGGTATTAGTTTTGCTATCGTCGAATTACGACTATGCTCGATTGTAGTTCCATTTATGTTTGGCATGGAATACTCCCTTAGAGCCGATGCTTTCTTCTCTCAATGCTCAAGTCTTTGTTCTTAGCCATTTAGGATGTTGTCTTATCTAAGCGAGCTTGCAAATTTCTCTCAGCACACTCGCTTTCCAACCTCTTAGTTTATGTTATCTTCTTATTTGGTGTTAGTTCTGAGTTGGATGATCGCGTGTGCATAAAAATCCACAAGTACCTGAAACAAAAAAAAAATGCAACAAAAATAGAAATGAGAAACGATCAGAATTGTCTAAGTCATACAATATAGCTTTAAACTAATGATAATTATTTAAATTCAACGCCTTTCCCAGACAACGGCGCCAAAAACTTGTTGCCTCTTTTACAGTCCTAATAAAAGAGCTCTAACTCATGCAAGCATACATGTGTCAACAAGTAATACAGAGTAAGTAGAGTATCGATCCCACAGAGAAAGTTGTCAAATTATAAACTCTTATGCATTAATTAACTCACTGTATTTATATGCTTAGACTAACAACTAGAATTATTGAATTGAGCTAATTGTACTAACAACTAAAAATAAGAATAATAATGGAATAAATATAAATTGGAAATAATGGGACCCTAACTTCATTTAATATTTCATCTAATCGCCTTTATCATGCAAAAAGTGTTCACATATCATAGGAAAATAGCGAAAC
Organism: Panax quinquefolius; assembly: GCA_020205615.1. Classification (NCBI taxonomy): domain Eukaryota; kingdom Viridiplantae; phylum Streptophyta; class Magnoliopsida; order Apiales; family Araliaceae; genus Panax; species Panax quinquefolius. The sequence continues at coordinate 104,855,435 of CM035152.1, forward strand.
ACGAATAGAGTTATAACCATTTTTCAATGCACTATAACCTACTTACACATCATCACGAGATGATAGACTCCATGTAATCATCAACACAACCAAAATCACTATATATACATGTGAAATTGCAATTATATTGATTTTAAGCACAAGCCCTTACTCTAGCTCATACGGTGAAACAATATATGTCTATACGGTTCACAAAATACACAAACCATATAAAATATCCCCATATTAGTATGCTATCATGATTACAATCCATATTCACATGTTCATTGTCAATTCCATACAAATCTTTGAGGCGAATGGTGATCGGGGCATTCATACATGTAAAACAATCACGATAGACTTCCCATATAATATGCAAAAACAACCCCTAGCATTTAAGCGTGCAACCAAACTACATATTAAAATCCGTTAGAATCCTATAATGGAGTTTAGTTCATGACTGAACCAAAAGCCATTATGGGATCAACACTAAACATGATCAATAAACAAACAATTGAAATATGAAAGATAGAATAATCAAACCCAATCGCTGAATAAAAACCAATGATCAACGATTAAATCCTCATAAAAATCCGATAAACAATAATAGAAATCCAATGATGAGAGAATCCCAAGAAGAATTGGAGAAGTAGATGTTTTGGCTTCGTTTACGTTGGAATCTCTCCCAAGGTGTAAACCCTAGTTACTCTTCTCAAAATCGAAAAAAACTCTCCTAGTGTGTGTACGGCACTTTTCGTCGGATATCGTCTTAATCGATTACAATCTTTTAAAATGGAAATTAAAATAAAACAAATCAATGACTTGACGCCAGCATGTGTGTGCATGCCCCCTACACTATGTTCCTCATGGCGGAGCGTGACTTGCGAAAAGTTTGCCCATCCATTTGGCCTCTCACGCGGGCGCGCGTTTTCAAAGCCATTCTGCCGCGCGGCTTGAATTTCAGAGGTCAGTTACAGTTCGGTTACGGTTACGGTTCTCATTTTTGTCATGTATTCTTTCTTTACTACTACTTACTCTTTCATGCTTGATCTTCTTCCATGCTTGGTCTCCATGCTTCATTGTACCTCCATGCCATGCACATCACCGCTTCACGAATCCATTAGCCTCATGCCCTCTAATATCACCAAAATTAAGCCGATTCCTGCACTTATTCACAAAAAAGAGTTTTAAGTAAATGCAATGCAAAATAACATGAAATGCAATGAATTGGTATTCAATATGTACTTGAGATGGACACAATTCGCATGAATTGGTATTCAATATGTAGGTAAAAATACCACTTATCATCTTGCATATTAATTTCTAACACTGCAAATTAATTATCCAAAAAATCATAAAGGCCTAAGATAATTTTTTAATCAGTAATAATCTTTTCAACCCCACCCCCCCCCCCCCACCTTCTAGATTATTATTGGACTTTCATTTGGTATCAGAGCGGTGCTTTTTAACTAGTTTGTTGAGTAATTACAGGCATACTTAAGAGTAGATCCATCTATGGCCTACAATACTACTAGTTGCGGAGAAGGACTATTAATGACCAGACCTCCACTCTTTGATGGTACAAACTTTGCCATCTGGAAGAGCAGATTCAAAATCTATGCCAAATCACAAGGAATCAAAGTTTGGCTTGCAATAGAATGAGGTGTAAAAGTCCCGACAAAAATCGTGGGAGAAAAGATCGTTGAGAAAGATGTTGATGAATTTACTACTGATGATGAAAAGGCTATGAACATTGCATCCATAGCTGAAGAAGTGCTGACTAGTGCCCTCAGTGAAAAGGAATACAAAAGAGTTAGTAATTGAATGAATGCAAAAGAAATCTGGAAAAAATTGATTCTAACCTATGAAGGAACCACTCATATCAAAGAAACCAGAAAAGATACTCTAATCTAGGAGTATGAAAGTTTAAGCTGGAAGAAGATGAAAAAATCATTAATATGAAAACACGTTTTTCCAGAATCATTGATGAACTGGAACATCTGGGGAAGGCATATACATCTAATGAGAAAAACAGAAGAATTCTCAAAGCCCTTCCATCCATCTGGAAAAATGAAGTTTATTTCTATTAAGGAAAGGCAAGACCTAACTACTTATCCTCTTGATTGCCTTATTGGAAATCTGCATGCCCACGAAGTCGACATTTTAGTCAAAAAAGCAGGATCAGATACATATATCAAAAAGAAAGGAATTACTTTCAAAGATTTACATATAAATCAAGAAAGATATGATGAAGAAGTTGCTGAACAAACTGAGGAAATTGCAAATCTGTGCTTAATGGCAAACAATGAGTCATCACCAAGATCTGAGGTACATATTGAACATTAATTATCTAGTACTTCATTTGTCATACATACCTTAGATAATATAAATGAAAAACACCATAAACTACAAGAAGCATATAATTATTTATATGAAGATAATAAAATTATTAAAGAAGATTTTATTGAATTAAATTTTTGTTAGAAAAATTAATTAAAATTAACAAAAATCTAGAAATAGAAAATGCAAACTTGATTATAACTAATGAAAGTTTAAATGAAGTAAAATTGGAAAATGATTCCTTAAAAGAAGAATTAGAAAAATTTAAAAGAATAAATAAAAATAATGAAATAAAAATTCAACACTTGCTGTAATTAATGAAAATACTTCAATAAAAAATCAAGTGTTAAGGGAAGATATTAAAAATCTCAATGCATCTATAAAGATAGAATTAGAAAAATAAAATAAAGATTCTTCTTTAATAGATCAAATTAATATTTTAACTAAAGAACGTGACGATTTAAATTTTATAGTTCTTAAGTTCACAAAAGGAAAAGAAAACCTTGATGTCATGCTTAATCAACAAAGATGTGGATTTAACAAAGAAGGATTAAGATACATTGGAGAATTTAGTAAAAATAAAGGACTTTATCATGTTAAAAGTAAAGAAAAAAAAATTATACATCTCCATTTACTAAATGTTCTTACTGTAATAGAAATGGTCATTCTTTTCACATGTGTAATGCTCGAAAAGGAAATTATGTAGGAAAAATGATTTGGGTGCCTAAAGGATCGTACATTGCACCAATTATTAATATAAGGAAAGAGTTTTATAATAAAAGTCAAAAATCTCATAGAAATTTTCATCAAAGTTTTTCAGGATATAATAATAGAGTAAATCAAGCATCTTATAAACCTGCTACTCATAAAATGCTCGTTTCTACTAAGATTGATTATCCTGTACCCATTTTTGTAAAGGAAAACACAAATGTTCCTTATACAAAATGGACAACTCACCCAAAGGACCCTTCTTATTAAAAGGTACAAGTTCTTGAAATTGATAAATATTGCAGGTATATCTTGAAACTGACTCTAGTAAAAATAACTGACGACATCATTGTTGGGTCTATTGATATTACTTTGTGAAATGATTTCTCTGAAAGCATGAGTAAGGATTTTGAAATAAGAATGAAGGGAGAATTAAACAGCTTCCTAAGAGTGAAAATGAAATCAGGTGAAAAAGATTCTGATTATGCAGGTCAAATACAAGTATAAGTGGCACATGTCAGTTTTCTCATATTTATTTATGCACACACACACACACACACACACACACACATATATATATATATATATATATAATAGATTTAATATGGAACATTCTTTTAAATTTCTATACATCTAATGGTAAATAATTCCCATTCTTGTATAGTATTTTTGGTCAATCAAAGGCAACCACACAAATTCAAATCATGCAGGAGGCAACTAATTTTATTTTTTTAAAGAAAAGAAATTTTTTTCTAATCTCTTCTTCTGCAAGATCTAAAAAATAATTTATACTACTCTTTTCCCCCCATTTTTTACGATGACAAACGGTGAGAGGAAAAATATTATTTGGGAGAAGAAAAATAACTGTTATATAATGTTGCATGTTAGTTTTTCAAAAATTTAAATTTTTTGATGATTGCATAAATTGAGGGGGAGCTTTTATGGAAAAATATTTTTAGTTGATTTTTTCAAAAGGGGGAGATATTTGATCATAAAAGGGGAGCTTTTATGGAAAAATATTTTTAGTTGAGATTGTTGGGTCTCTAACTTTTAGTTTTATTTTGATGATAACAATAATTAGTAAATAAATTAATTAAAAAGGGTAGAATCCTCTCTATAGGATTTTTACTATAATTGTTTTATTTATCTTATTTACTTAGACCAAAAATATTTTCTAAATCTTATTTAATTGATTTTCCCTGATCTTGATTTTTAAAGTGTTAAAACAAATGAGTCACTCATATTGGGACAAAATTTGAAAGCCTAGTTCATGTGCTGAAAATTTGAAAAACAAATGGGCATGTACTCATTACTTGCATTTATATTTTAATATATATATATATATATATATATATATATATATATATCAGTATTACATGTATACATTTATATATAATATATATATATATATATATATATATTATTCTATTGCATAATATATAAGAATATATAAGTATATATATAACAATATTTTATATATATATATATATATTTACACTAACTATATTTTATTTATACTTAGATTATTTACCGTTAGTTTCTAGTATAAATATATATATATATATATATATATATATATATACTAACTAACTATATTATAATATATATATAGTCATATAGACCATGCATGCAAAGAAAAAGTGTGCTGGCAAATTATTTTTTTAAACCGTGTATGATTTTCAAACATGTGGTTAAAATTGAACATTAAATACATACATGCGCCTAAAAGTATGTGTATATGTGTGCTATCAAGAGTTGTATCATTTATTATGGGACTTGAGTACTGATATGTTTTGTTTGCATACATAAAAGTAATATGTATATCATATAAACCGGACATACATGCATGGGCAAATTAAAAATCAACATATGGTCAACCTTAGCATTGAAAGCTATGTTGATGATTTCTTGGCCGGGCATAATCATCAGTCTATACCGCGTAAAATATGTTTTAATCATGACCGATCAATTCAGAATTTCTTCATCCAAACCGTGTATTCAAATCAGATCTCTAAAAATTATATTTTTACCTCAACTTCAAAAAATCTATAAATAGGAGACTTTTCTTCATTTTCAACTTACCAATTCACTTCCAAGAAAAGCTTATTTCTCTCCTACATACTCTCTCTCTAAAAAGCTTTATCTATCTCTTCTTACAAAAGTTCTGATTATTTGAGAAGAGGAAATTGGTCTAAGCATATTGAGATAAGTTATTTGATTTGATTTATCTCTTGCTTATTTATATTTATAGATATACGAATATACATTGTTATACACAATTCTATATATCTATATTTCATCTATTTATTAAATAAAAAGATACTTGGGCGCCGCAAGGCTACGGAGATACACCTCTACGGAGAGGAATTCGAACTGTACGATCATTACAGTCTTCAATAACCTTTTATTGATATTATTTATATAAATATCGTAAAATAGATACGACACTTGATAGCTTAAAACAACACTGAGATATTCCTCTAAAAAGGGGAATCATCCGAACCGAATTTGAGAATCGTAGAAATCTATTGAAAATATTTATATAAATATCAATTGTGAAATTATAAATTTTTTCGCACTTAGACGCCGCAAGGCTACGGAGATACACCTCTATAAAGAGGAATTCGAACCGTACGATTCCTTATAGTACTAAGTGTCATTATTTATAAAAGTTCACATAATAGGTAAAATATTGTTATATATTATATGAGTTAAACAATAATATTTGTTATATCAAGTATTGCTTAACTGATTTATATATTATACTTGATATCTGTTATTACAAGTATTTGTTCATAAATTCATTTATTCATAAAATACTTGTTGTATAATATAAAAGTTATTTAAACTTTTATTTCACAAACTTAAGTGAATATATCTGTTTAAAAAGAAACATATTTGATTCAAAACTTAAAATAACATATTTGCTTACCCAGAAGCATTTTCACTCTAAACGTTATTTAAACTTAAAGTGACTTTTCTTTACTCCATAAAGAATAAACAATTCTTTATAAATTTGCATTAAACTATATATCTACTTAAACAGAAGCACTTTTGAGTAAAAGCTAAAATTCATCTATTTGCTTATTCAAGAAGAACTTTTCACACAAAAATATAAAAGTTATTTAAACTTTTATACCAGTGCATAATTTACATATTTAGTTACACAGAAGCATTATTTGATCTAAACATAAATTACTATCTGCTTACAAAGAAGCATAATTTCTCAAGTATAAAAGTCTTTAAACTTTTATAAATATATTTGCGCTTTAATTGATATCTGCTTATTTGAGAAGCATCAATCTGTACTAAATTATATCTGCTTATTTAAGAAGCATCCATCTTACTAAATTATATCTGCTTATTTAAGAAGCATCCATCTCTACTAAATTCTTATCTACTTATTTGAGAAGCACATTGTTGTAAATTTATTTGTAAAAGAGAAAAGGTCAGTGTTAGTTTATTTTATGTATCTGTGAGAAAGACGAGTAATTCTTCGACCAAGACCAGAGTCTTAGAGAGGTCAGCGGGAAGTTGGGTCTCTAGTGTACTTGTGAGGTGAGGAAGAAGCTGTTATTTCAAGACCAGATCATAGAATAAAACTGAACTCAAAAGAAGTACAACTAAGCTTGAGGAGGGAGCGGAGAGCTTGCTGTCCAAGATAGATTAGTTGGAAACAGATGGAAGTTTGTTTATAAAACTTTGTAAAGGCTTCTCCGCCTATTGAAGGAGTATTTATTACTGATAGTAATAAGATCTCAAGTCCTAGAGAGGAGCTTGAGACTGGACGTAGAAGCGTACCCGGGATGTATGTTGTAAACTAGACAAATATTTGTGTATTGTGTGATTGAATTTTACTATCTTGCATATTAATTTCTAACACTGTAAATTAATTATCCAAAAAATTAAAATGACCTAAGATAATTTTGTAATCAGTAATAATCTATTCAACCCCCCCTCCCCTTCTAGATTATTATTGGACTTTAATATAGTAATACGCGTGATTTCATATATATATATATATTATGATGATTCATGTGGGGGGGGGGGAATGATTCACAAGGTAAGTTATATATAACATGTCAGTAGTGTGATGCTGTGGTAAAGAGTCACGGGTGGGGAGAATCATTATATATATATATATAAAAGGTACTGTATGTGTATATATAGAATGACGTGAGAATAAGGTAATGTGTGTGTGTCTGTGTATATATATATATTATAAGTTTTGTTTTATTAGATTATAAAAAGAATATATTATATTTTATTTAAAGTTTTCGTTTTATTAGAATATTTTATTGCATAATAATGAATAGTAAAATAAAAATTTAAACGAAATCAGTCGAACGAATTCGTTCGTGAATTCGTTCTGTTGGTCCATGACTTTTCATTCTAAATAGTATCCTTCCATTCTCCTATAAATATGATACTCAGTTTAGAAAAGAAAATCACACCAGAATCAGAGAATTCTTCTTCTATAATATTGAGCGTATTTCTTTAGAGTTTAAGGAAGCTTTGAGTTTAGAAAATAGAAAATAGTGAAAGTTTTCTTCAAGAATATATCCGATATACCAGTCGGAATTGCTCTCTTTTTGAGGTAAGGGGTATTATTTATTTCATATTCGCTTACGATATTATTTTTCGTATTTGTAAGAAATTTTATTTCGTTTAATAATCACAAGAAATATTATCTTCGTTTAATATTCATAAGGAATATTATCTTCGTTCAATATTCGTAAGGTTGTAAGGGATATTATTTTTGTTCAATATTCAAAAAATAATAATATTTTCTTCCATACTCTATAGTACGTAAGTAATATTATGTCGTTTCAGATTTCGAATTCTACACTCATTTTGTTAAATTTTGGCTTCTATACTCCATGAAATTAGTAGAATATCCTTGATATTTACGCTTCATCCAGTATCTTTTCATGAAAATATTATTCCGAGCATTCTTGATAAGTTTTAACCTTTTTATGTTGGAGTACTATTCACGGGGTACTATTCCCAAAGTACTATTCACGGGGTTCTATTCACTCACGTACTATTCACCCGGGGTACTATTCATGACAAAATTAATTTCTTTTCTGTCCAAATCATTTTTGATACATTATTATTCTTGAATTTTACTCCACAAAGTAGTATCATGTTAACCATTTGAACATTTTTAAACTTTGGATAAATTTAAAGTCTTTAATATTTATCCTTGATCTCATTTGATTGAATTTTTATATCATTGTCATCATCCTTGTGCTTATATTGTGATGAAAGTCATCTTTAGCCCGTAGTGCATAGATGGACTGTTGTTTGGTATGATTATGACCGGGGATTATTCGGTATAATCATGACCTGTAATGTTACAAGTGATGTGGATTATTTATTGAGCTGAGTCTCAACGACAGTTATTGATATGATCATGACCATGCGTTCTCTTCGGCCAAGGGTGCAAAGATGAATTGTTGTTTGGCATGTTCATGACCATTGGTGAAAACACGAATATCCTTGGCCCGTAGTGCATGGATAATTCAAATGATGTGGATTATTTATTGTCGAGTCTCAAATGATAAAATTGATGATAAACTTTTAAAACATAGAAGATAGTAGATATCATGCTCTATTTGACTCTTCTAATGGATTGCTTATTCTGTTACAGTTTTTGATCTAAAACTTGTTGTCTATTGTATTCTATCAGTTGTTATACTATTGAAGGCCAATGATAATTTATTCTGCATTATCTTAGTCATAATATTTCTTACTGGGCTAGTTGAGCTCACCCTTTTCTTTCACTATTCTCTTCAGGAAATGAGTAAATAGCTGGGACTAGTCGGGGAATGGATTGACGGTCCAGATGATTGTATTAGTAGTCCTCACTATTATGTGAAATAGTGTGATAATAATTGTAATGATATTGAATTTGAGTTTGTATATTGTCTAGAAGACAATATTCGTGTTGAAACTCCCAGCTTATGTTTTGTCGTATTTTACACGATAGTTATATTGTTAATTTATATTTGAATTCTGTACCATGTATTTGACGACTCATAATGGGTGATGTATACCTATTTTGGGGGCGTTACAGTTGGTGTCAAAGCTTAGGGATATGATCCCTGGCTGAGATGTGAGACTAGAACTAGGAGGGAAGAGACGAGTAATTCTTTCGCTAGTATGACCTACCTAAGCTTAATTATTATTTAATTGGTCGGTCAGAATATAGGGATAATATATGGCATATCAATTAACCCATTGTTTTATGACAGTATTTAAAAATGGCATCTGAAAATGTTGAGATAAACAATGGAGCACATGAGACTGTTGAGTCACCGACGATCAATAACCAGGATAATGCGCATTAGAAAGGTAATAATCCTCAGGTAAACAACAATGCCGACCAAAAGATGAACAATGGTACATTTAGGAGCTTTTTAGAATTCATGCAGCACCAAATGAGAGAGAGTCCTATTCAGAATGCAGGTGGAAACACTGGCAACTCACGGCTGGTCACCGCTAAGCAGTTCAAGGAGCTGTGGATTAAACAGATCATCAAGATATTTGATGTCTTGAAATGCTCAAAGGAGCAAAAGGTTCCCTTCGCCACCTTTATGTTGCGCGAAGAAGCAGATTACTAGTGGGAATCTGTAAAACGTACCCAGCCTGCCGCACTCAAGATGTCTTGGGAGAAGTTCCAAGAATTTTTCAACGACAAGTACTTTCCCAAAAGTATTCGTCACATGAAGGAGGTTGAATTCATCAAAATGGAGAAAAACAATATGACCGTATTACAGTACGAGGCTAAATTTGTGGAGTTATCTCGATTTGCATCCCATTTGGTAGATAATGAGGTGAGAATGACGCGAATATTTATGCGAGGTTTGAAACCCGAAATACGTCAATACCTCATTTCTCATAAACTTTGCTTGTATTCAGATGTTGTGAATAGGACTCAGTTATTGGAACGCGATAATGAGACAACCCAACCAAGAGAGAGCAGCCGACAAATCGATAATACCAACTGTGACTCTCATCCCTTTACTTGGATAGCACCTCACATTGAAACCTTACAATGGTACCTTACAAAAAGGTACATTCAATAACTATTTTAGAAATAAAAATATTTGGAAAATGCTCAAAGAAACCTTCGTACATGGGAGGCTATTCATCTAAGTTGTAATAGATATCATATGACTCAAGAATTATTCTTGGTTGACCCAATAGAACCCAAAGAAAAATGAGAAGATTGCTATCATGTTCTTTCCAATGGTGAGTCTTTTCTTGCCATATAATTATCTCCATTGTCTCCAATTAAGAATTAATTTTCAACCAAACTCCAAGATTATATAGGTAGTGCTCATAGATATAATCAGCAAGTGGATGTGCACAACCCTGTCTTATGATAACACGAAGTCATAGGTCATTAGACATCTTGTATGATAGTGGCAAAACACCCTTCCAAAGTTGGGTTCACCTCACTCTATTCGGTTCACCAAAATCAACAATTAAATGACGTATAAAATACGACACACTTATCTTAAATTCTTAATAAAATTATTTTTATACTGTTTAGGGAGAACTTCAACAGCTATAGACCACCGTTCTATTCCTCTGTTACCTCCGCTCGACCCAGCTACACTCTTATTACCTGAATGAAATTGTGAAGCAAAAGGGTGAACACAACTAGCCTAGTAAAAATATCATGACTAAAGATAATTAAATTATCAACAGCCTTCGTCAGTAATGAATCAGAGATTTAAAACATATGGTAGATGATAAAAATTTTCAACTATAGTTGCAGCGGAACGAGCAATCCATTAAAAGAGTCAAATAGACCATAGAGTCTATTATCTTCTCCATGTTAAAAGTCCACCAATAATGTTTTATCCCTGTAACATCAATCAATAGTTCCTGTCCACAATCATGTGAATAACTCATAATTATAATGGTTCTAAATTCCTCTTCGCACCCAGGCCGAAGATAATTTTCATCACCTGTCTTTACCTGAAACATCAAAGATCTTGGTTATACCAAATCACAGTTCCTGTTCATAATCATACTAATAAATTTATCTTTGCACTACGGGCCAAAGATATTCAACAACAGGTCATCTTTGCACTACGTGCCAAAGATATTCAATAACAGGTCATCTTTGCACTACGGGCCAAAGATATTAATATCTCAAAGAAATATATAATCATTTTAGAATTTATATAAACAATAATTATAACAATGTTGATCAATTCACCTTTGCACTTAAGCTAAAGATATTCAATTATAAATTCAATGGTAATGAGCATACTAGTCAATAATTCATCTTTGCACTACTGGCCAAAGAGAACCCATAGTCACGATCATACCAATAATCTACCTATCTTTACACTCAAGTGAAAGAGAAATTTCGTCATTGGGGTTATAAAAATGTTATATATGATAATAAAAATAATATGATCAAAACATGGATTTAATTTCAAGAGTAAGATTCATAAATCAACGATAATTTGGTCAGAAAAAGAAACCAATTTTGTCGTGAATAGTATCCCATGAATAGTAACTCGTGAATAGTAACTCATGAATAGTAACTCGTAAAAAGTAACTCATGATTAGTAACTCATGAATAGTAACCCAAATTCATACATAGTACCGAATATGTAAATAATGTCATACACGTAAATAGTGCCATATACATGAATAGTGCCATATACGTGAATATTGCCGTATACGTGAATAGTAAGCCTGACACGAAAAGGTAAAAATTTACCAATAACATTCATACCAATATTTCAGTATAATGATATTAAAAGAAATAATATTATTTTCGAAGAAAATAACATCTCTTACCATCCCTTACTATCTCTTACCTCAAAAGAATAATACTTCGGAAGGAAACTTGCACTGAATAACAACTCTTATAGTATCTAAATACTCACAAGAATATGGTCGATAATATAGAGAGAGAAAACTTCAGATTCTGGTGTGATTTTCAATTCTGACTTAAGCACCTATTTATAAGAGAATGCCAAAACGCCAACATTGACTAAATTAATAAAATAATATTTTTTTAAAAAATTTCTACGCACACCTCTTGGAAAAAAATTCAGCCACCACTAGTGGGGCCGACCAAAATTCAGATTTTCCACACCAACCAAAAGTGGGGCCCACCCATGTTTTTAATAAAAAACAATTATTTTTGAAACTTCAATAATTCATAATAAATAGCCCTTTTATCAGAAAAATTCGAATCTCATGTCTATTCTATAGGAATTTTAATTCTCTAAAACTTTCCAAATTCCAAATAGAAAATGCCCGAAATCCACATACGGACGATTTTTAATACCTCCATTCTGACAAAATACTGATAAAACACCCCCATTCTGACAAAATACTGATAAAACACCTCATCATTAATTCCTTCATTTATATCCACATAAAATAAATATTTCCTTATCATATAAATCAATAATTAATTATTCACAAATAATATTATAGAATCACAATTAGGTGACCAAACCCCTTTCTTAGACAGAACTTCCTTAGACATTGCCAATATTGATATCTAATAATATTATGCAAATAATATGAATTATTGATCTGATAATAGAAAATACTGTGCATTAACAATTATTGAAACAACAATAATATAAAATATCAACGTAGCAATTATTGAATCAATAAAATAAAATATTGAACAGTAAGTACTGTAACAATTATTGAGTAGTGCCTTCTTACGTAAAAATGAATAATTCAAAAATATTGTGCTACTGTGCAACCACGCGTATTATTGTACTTTAACTACCAGGTATTCCAACAGTGTTAACGGTAACAACTACGCCGTTATTTATAAAAAACTCAAACTTGTCGTTTTCTTCATCTGACTGTTTTTCGTTATGGGGCCCACAAATGGCTGCGTTGTCGTTCGAATATTCCCTGACAACAAGAATATTCCACGACCAAATGAATATTCCCCGACAACAATAAATATTTTATAACCATTTGCTTATTTAAAATATTTACATATATCACCCTTAACTTTAAACTTTTATCAATTTAACTATTTACTAAATAGAAAAAAATGAATACTTTTATTTAATAAAATTTGGGGTCTTATAATATGTATATCATATAAACCGAACATACATGCATTGGCAAATTAAAAACCAACATATAGTAAACCTTAGCATTAAAAGCTAAGTTGATGATTTCTTACCCGGGCAGAATCATCAGTCTCTACCGCGTAAAATATGTTTTTATCCTGACCGATCAATTCAGAATTTCTTCATCCAAACCGTGCATTCAAATCAGATCTCTAAAAAATACATTTTTACCCCAACTTCAAAAAATCTATAAATAGGAGGCTTTTCTTCATTTTCAATTTGCCAATTCACTTTCAAGAAAAACTTAATTCTCTCCTACATACTCTCTCTCTAAAAAGCTTTCTCTCTCTCTTCTTACAAAAGTTCTGATTATTAGAGAAGAGGAAATTGGTCTAAGCATATTGAGATAAGTTATTTGATTTGAATTATCTCTTGCTTATTTATATTATAGATATACGAATATACATTGTTATACACAATTCTATATATCTATATTTTATCTATTTATCAAATAAAAGGATACTTGGGCGCCGCAAGGCTACGAAGATACACCTCTACGGAGAGGAATTCGAACCGTACAATTCCTTATAGTCTTCAGTAACATTTTATTGATATTATTTATATAAATATTGTAAAATAGATACGACACTTGATAGCTCAAAACAACACTGAGATATTCCTCCAAAAAGGGGAATCATCCGAACCGGATTTGAGAATCGTAGTGATCTATTAAAAATATTTATATAAATATCAATTGTGAAATTATAAATTTTGTCGTACTTAGAAGCCGCAAGGCTACGGAGATACACCTCTATAAAAAGAAATTCGAACTGTACGATTCCTTATAGTACTAAGTGACTTTATTTATAAAAGGTCACATAATAGATAAAATATTGTTATATATTATCTTAGTTAAACAATAATATTTTGTTATATTAAGTATTGCTTAACTTATTTATATATTATACTTGATATCTGTCATCACAAGTATTTGTTCATAAATTCATTTATTCATAAAATACTTGTTGTATAATATAAAAGTTATTTAAACTTTTATTTCACAAACTTGAGTGAATATATCTCGCTTAAATAGAAGCATATTTGATTTAAAGCTTAAAATAACATATTTGCTTACTCGTAAGTATTTTCACTCTAAAAATTATTTAAACTTAAAGTGACTTTTCTTTACTCCATTAAGAATAAACAATTCTTTATAAATTTGCATTAAACTATATATCTGCTTAAACAAAAGCACTTTTGAGTAAAAGCTAAAATTGATCTATTTGCTTATTCAAGAAGCACTTTTCACACAAAATATAAAAGTTATTTAAACTTTTATACTAGTGCATAATTTACATGTTTTCTTATACAGAAGCATTATTTGATCTAAGCACAAATTACTATCTGCTTACAAAGAAGCATAATTTCTCAAGTATAAAAGTCTTTGAACTTATATAAATATATTTGCTCTTTATTTGATATCTGCTTATTTGAGAAGCATCAATCTATACTAAATTATATCTGCTTATTTAAGAAGCATCCATCTGTACTAAATTATATCTGTTTATTTAAGAAACATCCATCTGTACTGAATTCTTATTTGCTTATTTGAGAAGCACATTGTTGTAAATTTATTTGTAAAAGAGAAAATGTCAGAGTTAATTTATTTTATGTATCTGTGAGAAAGACGAGTAATTCTTTGACCAAGACCAGAGTCTTAGAGAGGTCAGCGAGAAGTTAGGTCTCTAATGTACTTGTGAGGTGAGGAAGAAGCTGTTATTTCAAGACGAGATCATATAATAGAACTGAACTCAAAAAAGTTACAACTAAGCTTGAGGAGGGAGCGGGGAGCTTGCTGTCCAAGATAGATTGGTTGGAAATAGTTGAAAGTTTGGCTATAAAACTTTCTAAAGGCTTCTCCGCCTGTTGAAGGAGTATTTATTAGTGATAGTAATAGGATCTCAAGTCCTGGAGAGGAGCTTGAGACTGAAAATAGCAGCATACCCGGGATATATGTTGTGAACCAGACAAATCTCTGTGCATTGTGAGATTGAATTTTTACTGTCTAGCATATTAATTTCTAACACTGCAAATTAATTATCCAAAAATTCAAAAAGGCCTAATATCATTTTTTAATTAGTAATAATCTATTCAACCCCCCCTCTAGATTATTATTGGACTTTCTATTAGTATCAGAGCGGTGCTCTTTAACTTATTTGTTGAGTAAATACAGGCATACCTAAGAGTAGATCCATCTATGACCTACAATGCTACTAGTTGTGGAGAAGGACTATCAATGATCAGACCTCCACTCTTTGATGGTACAAACTTTGCCACCTAGAAGAGCATATTCAAAATCTATGCCAAATCACAAGGAATCAAAGTTTGGCTTGCAATAGAACGAGGTGTAAAAGTTCTGACAAAAATTGTGGGAGAAATGATCGTTGAGAAAGATGTTGATGAATTCACTACTGATGATGGAAAGGTTATGAACATTGCATCCATAGCTGAACAAGTGCTGACTAGTGCCCTCATTGAAAAAGAGTTCAAAAGAGTTAGCAATTGCAAGAATGCAAAATAAATCTGGGAAAAATTAATTCTAACCTATGAAGGAACCAGTCATATCAAAGAAACCAGAAAAGATGCTCTAATCCAGGAGTATGAATGTTTCAAGCTGGAAGAAGGTAAAAAGATCATTGATATGGAAACACGTTTTTCCAGAATCATTGATGAACGGGAACGTCTAGGGAAGGCATATACAACTAATGAGAAAAACAGAAGAATTCTCAAAGCCCTTCCATCCATTTGGAAAATGAAGGTTATTGCTATTAAGGAAAGGCAAGACCTAACTACTTATCTTCTTGATTGCCTTATTGGAAATCTGCAAGCTCACGAAGTCGACATTTTAGTCGAAAAAGCAGGATCAAATATAGATATCAAAAAGAAAGTATTTTTTTTCAAAGATTTACATATAAATCAAGAAAGATACGATGAAGAAGTTGCTGAACAAACTGAGAAACTTGCAAATCTGTGCTTAATGGTAAACAATGAGTCATCACCAAGAGCTGAGGTACATTTTGAACATTAATTATCTAGTACTTTATTTGTCATGCATACCTCAGATAATATAAATGAAAAATACCATAAACTACAAGAAGCGTATAATTATTTATATGAAGATAATAAAATTATTAAAGAAGATTTTATTGAATTAAAAATTTTATTTGAAAAATTAATTAAAATTAACAAAAATCTAGAAATAGAAAATGCAAACTTGATTATAACTAATGAAACTTTAAATGAAGTAAATTGGAAAAATGATTCCTTAAAAGAAGAATTAGATCAATTTAAAAGAATAAATAAAAATCTTGAAATAGAAAATTGAACACTAACGTAATTAATGAAAATACTCAAATAAAAAATCAAGTGTTAAGGGAAGATATTATAAATCTCAATGCATCTCTAAAGATAGAATTAGAAAAACAAAATAAAGATTCTTCTTTAATAGATCAAATTAATATTTTAACTAAAGAACGTGATGATTTAAATTTTATAGTTCTTAAGTTCACAAAAGGGAAAGAAAACTTTGATGTCATGCTTAATCAACAAAGATGTGGATTTAACAAAGAAGGATTAGGATACATTGGAGAATTTAGTAAAAATAAAGGACTTTATCATTTTAAAAGTAAAGAAAAAGAAAATTATACATCTCAATTTACTAAATGTTCTTACTATAATAGAAATGTTCATTCTTTTCACATGTGTAATGCTCGAAAAGGAAATAATAAAGGAAAAATGATTTGGGTGCCTAAAGGAACGTACATTGCACCAATTATTAATACAAGGAAAGAGTTTTATAATAAACGTCAAAAATCTCATAGAAATTTTCATCAAAGTTTTTCAGGATATAATAATAGAGTAAATAATGCATCTTATAAACCTGCTACTCATAAAATGCTCGTTTCTACTAAGATTGATTATCCTGTACCCATTTTTGTAAAGGAAAACACAAATATTCCTTATACAAAATGGAAAACTCACCCAAAGGACCCTTCTTATTAAAGGGTACCAGTTCTTGAAATTGATAAATATTGCAGGTATATCTTGAAGCTGACTCTAGTAAAAATAACTGACTACATCATTGTTGGGTCTATTGATATTACTTTGTGAAATGATTTCTCTGAAAGCATGAGTAAGGATTTTGAAATAAGCATGAAGGGAGAATTAAACAGCTTCTAAGAGTGCAAATGAAATCAGGTGAAAAAGATTCTAACTATGCAGGTCAAATACAAGTATAAGGATTTTTTTTAAACAACTAATTTTTTTTAATATTATATGCAACTGGAATTTCTCCATAATACAATGTTTTGGGCGTGATTTGGATACCTATACCAAAAAATATATGTACAGTCTGTATAGACCTATTTTGTTATACGTATCCAAATCACATCCAAAACACTGTATTATATAAAAATTCCAGTTCCATAAAATATTAATTTTTTTTAGTTGTTTTAAAAAAAAGCAAAAAAAAAGTATTTTAAGAGAGTCTGGAGTCCGGATAGGAACCGAACTATATATATCTATATATATATATATAATAGATTTAATATGAAACATTCTTTTAAATTTCTATACATCTAACGGTATATAATCTCCATTCTTGTATAGTAATTTTGGTCAATCAAAGGCAACCACACAAATTCAAATCATGCAGGAGGCAACTAAATTTGTTTTTTTACAAAAAAAATTTTTTTTTTCTAATCTCTTCTTCTGCAGGATCTGAAAATTAATTTATACTACTCTTTTCCCCCCATTTTTATGATGACAAAGGGGGAGAAGAAAAACATTATTTGGGAGAAGAAAAATAACAGTTATATATTGTTGCATGTTAGTTTTTCAAAAATTTAATTTTTCGATGATTGCATAAATTGAGGGGGAGCTTTTGTGGAAAATATTTTTAGTTGATTTTCATCATTAAAAAGGGGGAGATTGTTGGGTCTCTAACTCTTAATTTTATTTTGATGATAACAATAATTAGTAAATAAATTAATTAAAAGGGTAGAATCCTCTCCATAGGATTTTTACTATAATTGTTTTATTTATCTTTTTTACTTAGACCAAAAATATTTTCTAAATCTTATTTAATTGATTTTCTCCGATCTTGATTTTTAAAGTGTTAAAACAAATGGGTCGCTCATATTGGGAAAAAATTTGAAAGCCTAGTTCATGTGCTGAAAATTTGAAAAACAAATGAGCATGTACTCATTACTTGCATTTATATTTTAATATATATATATATATATATATATATATATATACTAACTATATTTTAATATGTATTCTAATTGTTGGGCCCTGATATTTTACATAATGGGCCGGACTGGTTGGGCTAAATTCATTGGTGAATCCATTGGATCATTTCTCTTGGGCTTGACCAGTTGGGCCAAGTCAATGGGTTATCTTTGATCGGATCTTGAAAGTCTTGGGTCGGATTGTTGGACCAACCCATCAGATGACTAAATATCTACATTTTTGGGCTTTGACCGGTAATGATGAAAAAAGATAACAGTTGAGTGTTATCTTTGCCATGCATTAATGTGGATGGGATCAAGTCGGCCGGCGGTGGAGAATAGTGATTGGATGGAGCAGGTGAGCTGCTGGTAGTCGGCTAAGATCATCAGTATTAGGGGACTATGTCATACGGTAGTGGGTGGCCCAAGAAACCAGACATGAGAGTATAAGTGGGCAAGGACATCACACAAGAAAAGGTAACTGATGTTTTTCTCTCTCAATAGACTAGATATTATTATCCTCCATTGTTAACCTTGTGATCGCCTGTACTGACTCTTATGCCAGAGCTATCCCCCGACGGTCGAAGCCGTCAAGGTTTTGGTTTTGTCGTGTTTACTGTGCAGGATCAGACATGTCTTATGTGATTGGGACGTGTGAAAGGATCTCAGCGTTAACATTGGCGCTAGAAGGAGGGCTTTTCTAGTGTTCTTAAGTTTTCATTCACAATCTTTTCAGTTGTTCTTCATCGAAAGTTATGGTGAGGAGTATAACTGTTACCCCCGAAGGACAGCCGATGGATGTAAGTTTGTCTTTGCAACGTATCTCTGTTAAGGATCGGTTGGGTCCTTTAAAGAGTGCTCATGATAGCATGACTTTGAAACATAATTCAGAGGGTTATCGTTCGAGAGCCCATGGTGAAGCTAGAAGAAGACTGGTTTTTGCTGCCGATAAAGAGCGTGATCATGGTCAGAAATGGGTAGAAGGCACACCGCCTAGAACCTGACACAGAAGTGGTCAGGATGATAAGGCTTCCAAGCTGGAAAAGATGGTAGATGAGGCAGATAAAGCTTTGGAAGTTCTTCTGAAGTAGAGGGAGGATATAGCTGAGCAGATGCTTCGTATGGCCGAACTAAAGGACGAGGCGCCAAGTTATGTTCAGCCCAAAAGACGTAGCAAATCTAGAGACGAGAAACCTAGTAATCGAAGGAGGTTAAGAAGCCATACCCCTGAGGTATTGCAGAAAGAACTTCATCCTATCGGGTCTCAAGGTCATGGTGGTAGCAGACAAAGAAGTAGGTCCAGGGAGTACGCACCAGAGAATACAAAGAAGGCACTCCGTCTTGAGTATTCTCGACATAATGACTGGGCTTCACGTCGAAGTAGATCCAGAAGTCATACTCCTGAGAATCCACCTAGGGCACATCACTTTGTGGATACTCACTGTCAGAGAAGTCCATCGAGAGCAGGGGGTTTTGATGAAAGAGTTCGATCCACTCACAATAAGAGGACTTCTCTAGAGAAAGAAGTCTCATCACAACCAGAAGGAGTGGAGTTTCTGGTTAAAGAATTGAAAGAGCTTTGGAAGTAGTTGGCCGTAGTTCAACAAGTGAAGGATACTTCGGGGAAGAAGGCGTCTCCTTTTTCCTCGGATATTCTT
Organism: Panax quinquefolius; assembly: GCA_020205615.1. NCBI lineage: Eukaryota > Viridiplantae > Streptophyta > Magnoliopsida > Apiales > Araliaceae > Panax > Panax quinquefolius. Next base: position 104,875,493 of record CM035152.1, read on the forward strand.
AAGCAGAAAGCTGACCCCACCAAGAAGTTGCCTCACATGGAGAGTTATGATGGATCTAGGGATCCCTATGACCATAGCCATGCGTTTGATAGACTGATGAATTATTAAAATTTTACCGATGCTGCTAAGTGTCATACGTTTGTGATGATGCTCAGGAAGGATGCAAGGCAGTGGATGGGTACTTTGCCTTCAGATTCAGTCTTGTCATGGTCTGAGTTGTGGAATAAATTTTATGCTCGTTTTGGGAGCAACAGAAGGGGTGGGAAACCTATAGGTTCGTTAACTCAAGTCTGAAAGTATTCGAATGAGTCCGTGGGCCAATATGTGAAGCGCTTCAGGGAAGCAGTTGGCCAGGTGACCAATCTCAATAATCTTTAGGCTGTTGGATTGTTTCAGAACGGTTTAAATCTGGTGAAGTCAGAAAAGCTGGTGAAGAAACTGATGTTTTACCATCCAAAGAGTCTGCCCGAAGCTTTTGATAAAGCTGAGGGTTATATTGTGGTGGAGGAAGCTATGAATAGCTTGAAGCATCCTTCTTCGGACATATTGAAAGAGGCAAACACCAATAAGGCTGAAGGCGTCCAGAAGGCAGTTTGAAGAAGAATAACTGGCGTCAAGGAGGAAATCGTCCACCTGCTCCTACCCAGAAGGTAAATAAGGCATACACCAAACTGAATACAGATAGGGTTGTAATTTTGGATCAGATCAGGAACCAAGCTTACTTCGAACCACCACATGACAATATTAAGCCTGGAGCAGGCAATACTCAAAATTTTTATGGTTATCATCAGGCAACAGGTTACGACACGAATAAATGTTTTAGTCTGAAGGATTTTGTGGAAAGGAAGGTCCAGAGTGGTGTGTTGGTTCAGTATATGGCCGGAAGGGATCAACAGCATGAATAACTGAACAATAATCGAACTGTTCAAGTGGTTCAACCTACTCCAAATCAGCCACTAAGGCACATCGTTGATGTAATTACCTGTGGGATAACAGGAAAGTTGGTAGGGAGGAAGAGATGGGGATATTTGGATTCTGTTATGTCTGTGGCGGGTGTTCTCCCGAAGACTGACATACCATATCCAGGGACAGTCATATCCTTTACTGATGAAGATTATCCTTCAGATGCCATCGAACCCCATGAAGGAGCACTGGTGATAACTGCACAAGTGGGTTTAGTGGATATGAAGTAAATGATGATTGATAACGGGTCTTCGGTTGATATTTTGTATGCCCATGTTTATCAGAGGATGCATTTGGATGGACGAAAGATGGAGGTTGGGCAGGAAGCTCCCTTATATGGATTTAGCAATGATCCAGTCAAAGTTGCAGGGACTATTGAGCTACCAGTTATCTTTGGCATGGCTCCTCAGCAGGTAAAAATAATGTGTAAATTTTATGTTGTGCATGTAGATTAGGCTTACAACGCCATACTTGGTAGACCTACTTTGACTGATTTGGAAGCTGTGACATCAATCCCTCACTTCAAGATCAAGTTCCCAATAACACATAGAATTGGTGAGGTAGCAGAGACTTGGATCTGGCTCGACGTTGATATAGAAATGCTGTGAATACTTTGGGCGTAGGGGTTAGCAAATAGAAGAAGACTATGGTGATAGAGATCGAGCCCTTTACTGAAAGCAGTTTGGAGCCATTGGTCATGCCAGCAGGAGAAACAGAGGAGTTCGAGCTGATTCCTGGAAAGAAGGATAAAACAGTGAAGATAGGTTCGGGTTTGCTGGAACCTCTTCGGATAAACCTTATAGAACTTCTTCGGTGTTATATGGATATCTTCGTATGGGAGCCTAAGGATATGCCCAGGGTGAGTCAGAAGATTGTAGAGCACAGGTTGGATGTGGAACCATAAAAGAAGCCAGTTTGACAGAAAATACTGATCTTTGCACCAGAACGACAGTGAATTATTGATGAGGAGATTGCAAAGTTGTTGGCTGCAGATTTCATCTTTGAGATAGATTATCCAGAGTGGATGGAGAATGTGGTCCTAGTCCAGAAGCAGAACGGGAAATGGCTGGTCTGTATTGATTACACGGACTTGAATAAAGCTTGCCCGAAGGACTTCTATGCATTACTAAGCTTTATGGATGCTTTTTCAGGTTATCACCAAATTTTTATGTGCAAAGAGGATATACCGAAGACAACATTCATTACGCACCGTTCGATGTATGCCTATAAGAAGATAACATTTAGCTTGATAAATACTGGAGCTACCTATCAGAGGATGATGAACTTTGTCTTCCAGAAGCAGTTGGGGAGGAACATGGAAGTATATGTTGACGACATGATAGTGAAGAGCATGATCGTTCAGAAGCACTTGGACGATTTAGAGGAATGCTTTTAGACGGTCCGTCATCACAACTTGAGGCTAAATCCTACCAAGTGTACATTCGGCCTCGGTGCAGGGAAATTTCTGGGTTATTTGGTCAGTCAGAGGGGTATCAAACCCAATCTAGAGACGATCTAGGCTATTCTGAACATGAAGACTCCTCAATCATTCAAAGATGTTCAACATCTAACTGGGAGGATTGCAGCTCTAAAGAGGTTCATGTCTAAATCGGTAGAAAGATGTTTGTCATTCTTTGACACATTGAAAGGACTGAAGAATGCAAAGGCGTTTCAGTGGACTTTAGAATGTAAAGACGCCTTCCAACGAATAAAGACGTATTTGTCTTCGGCACCTTTGCTGGTGAAGCCAGTTCTTGCTGAGCCATTATACTTATATCTAGCAGCTAGTTCGTTGGCGGTAGGAACTGTATTGGTTCGAGAAATTGGGGGAAGGCAGCATCCGATTTATTATGTAAGCCATGTCCTTAGGGATGCTGAAACCAGGTATCCGAATATTGAGAAGTTTGCCTTTGCTTTGATGATAGCTAGTCGAAAGCTTAGACAATATTTTCAAGGTTGGCTCTTGGTGGTTTATACGGATTAGCCTCTGAAGAAGGTTATGAGAAGAGCTGAAGTTTCAGGGAGACTTGCTGCTTGGACAATGGAGTTGTCTCATTTTCATCGAATACCATCCCCAAACTGCTATAAAAGGTCAAGCTTTGGCATATTTTATGGTGGAGTGTTCGTTTTCAGAAGCTAATGACGGTTTGGAAGAAAAGTGAAGTATCGACCGAAAGCGATTGCGGTGATTCAAAGATAATCGAGTTCGTGGATCTTTGTATCTGAGATGGGTCTTCTACTTCAGACATCAGTGGGACAGGGATTATCTTGACGATTCCGGTGGGATTCAAAGTGCAGCAGGCCATTAGGTTTGGGTTCAGAGCAATGAACAACGAGGCAGAGTATAAAGCAGTGCTGGCAGGAGTTCGATTGGAAAAGAGTCTTGAAGTTCAGAAGTTGATCATCTATAGTGACTCTCAACTGGTCGTTAAGCAAGTCTCTGGGGAGTATGAAGCTCGAGGTTCATGAATGATCAAGTACTTGGCAGAGTTGAAGGATCGACTTCAATATTTCATCTACTATGAATTTCAAGGTGTTGAGCGTAATGATAATTCTATTGTCGATGCACTGTCAAAATTGGCTACTACGGATGCTAGCAATTTTGATGGATCAATTTATTTGGAGATTCTGCAGCAACCTAGTATCTAACACGAAGTGATGATGTGTATTGAGCGTTCTAACTGTTGGCTGACTCCATATATAGAATATATGGCAGATGGCGTCCTTCCTTCGGATCAGATGTTGGCCAAGAAAGTTAAGTACAAGAGTACCAACTTTGTTCTTATTGATGGGGAACTTTATCGAAGGGCTTTTTCGTCTCCATTGTTGAAGTGTCTGGTACCTTCCAAAGCTGAATATGCCCTTCAAGAGATTCACGAAGGCATTTGTGGTAACCATATGGCTGCTAAGTCGTTAGCCTACAAAGTACTTCGGCAGGGGTTCTATTGGCCTACCATCTTTAAGGAAGCTACCGAGTACGTGAAGAAATGTCCTAAATGTCAGTTGAATAGTCCTATCCCACATTAGCCACCAGAAGAGTTATATTCGATCCTATCTCCTATACCCTTTGTTGTCTGGGGGTAGATATAATGGGTCCATTACCGAACGCTAAAGGTCAAGTCAGTTTTGTTATAGTTTCCATCGATTATATGACCAAATCGGTGGAAGCAAAACCACTTAGACTGATAACGGAACAAGAGTGTTTGAAGTTTTGAAGGAATCTGTAGTGTTTCGTTTCAGCATTTCAAAGGTGATAATATCAGACAACGGACGCCAGTTTGTGGGATCAAAGTTTGAAGCATTTTTGAAGGAGCTGGGGGTTCAACATAGAAAGACTTTAGTAGCTCATCCACGTCTTTCTAGGCAATCGAAGTTACCAAATGAGGATGCTTACGAATGGGATCAGCCTTGATTGGATTAAGCTAAAGGAAGATTGTAAGACCCCAGCTATTATAAATAAAGATGAATTTTCTATAAATATTATTTTTGAATATTATGGAATAAATTTGATATAATGTTATAGTTGTGGGTAATATTTATAAATTTTGCAAAGTATGCAAGTTGTTATAAAATATTCGTTTGGTCGGGGAATATTCTTTTGTTAGGGAATATTCGCATAACTACTCAATCATTGGTGGACCCCACAAATGTAATTATTGATTGGATTGAGAAAGCGACAAAAATATTTTATAAAAATAACGGCAGAGGTATTCTGAATTAAAAGCGTTGAACTACCCGGTAGTAAAAGTACGATGTCTGGCGTAGTTATATAGTAACACACGCAGTATTGATTATTGATGCTTACGTGAGAAGTCACTCGACTATGCTCAATTATTGCTTCTGATAATTCACGCATCATATTTCTTATATTATTGATTCAATTATTGTCACAATTATCATCTCATATAATATGTTATATTATTAATTGAGACGACAAGTTATAAATGATTAATAATTCTTAAAAGATTAAAATGTGTTGATTAAAAATAAAATGATTTGTGGTAATATTTATTCAATCCTTAATGTATATAAAGAGTGCATTATGAGATGTTTGTGGTAAGTTTGATTATTTTTGGGGGGGGCCCATATGTCATCATCTAAGAGTCTCTTCGTCAATAGTAATTACCTTTGTGAATAGTAATTACCTTCGTCGATAGTATTTACCTTAAATCGATAGTAATTACCTTCGTCAATAGTAATTACCCTTGTGAATAGTAATTACCTTCATCAATAGTAATTACCTTTACAGACGTCAAACCACTTGCCGTTTCACATTACTGAGCGTCAAACCACTTGTCATTTCACACACAAAGCGTCGAACCACTTGTCGTTTCACATTACAGTGCGCCGAACTATTTTTCTTTTTACATCACCAATTAAATCGAGCCACTTGCCTTTTCACATGGTAGGTGCTAAGATAGAAATCTTCTATAAATAGAGGCCTAGTGCTTCATTATTTTTCACTTAATTCATTCAAGCTTTAGAGAGAGAAAGTATAGAGAGAATAAGAGAGAAAGAAGAAGAGTATTTTGTTACTATACTCTCTGCGAGATTCAATCTCCTACCAAAAGTAAGGGGTGTTATTCTTTCTTATTCATGAAGAGAAGCTGTTGTTATTCCATTGCTTATTATTACTCGTTGGAATAACTTTTGTATAACGTGGTTTACCTATACTTGGTGACATTCTTCTATTATTACATTGGAACATCACATGTCTGTGTTTTACAGGACACGGTTAAAATCTTTATTATTATTTTGTTGGGACATCCATGCATGTGTGTTTTACACCCGGACTGGTTAAAATCTTTATTATTCTGTTGGAACATCACCGATTGTAAATTTCACGACTTTGGTTCCATTATTATTATTCATTGAATAACCTATCTATCGGCAATCCGCATGCATGGTGATTTCTTTTGTTATTCCATTCTTTATTATACCCGGTTAGTTAAAACTTTGACTTCTATACTCCATGAAATTAGTAGAATATCCTTGATATTTGCGTTTCATCCAAAGATATCTTTTCATGGAAATATTCTTCGATCATTATTGAATTTTACTCTACAAAACAGATATCATATTGACAATTTGGACGTTAATAATTCTGGATAAAATAATTCTTGAACTTGTTTTATTGAATTCTTATATCATTGTCATCATCCTCATGTTTATATTATGTTGAAAGTCATCTGTATTCTGTAGTGCATAGATGGACTTGGTATGATTATGACCGAGAGACTATTCGGTGTAATCGTCGTAGTAATGTTACAAATGATGTGGTAAAAATCCTCGATTGGTAGTAGTGCATTGATGGGACGCTTGTTGTTGACATGATCATGACCATTAATGAATACACAACTATTCTTGGTAGTAGTGCATGAATAATTGTGGTCGTGATACTAAAGAATATCCTTAGCAGAAGTAGTGCGAGGGGTGATTCGATGATGTGGAATATTTATTAAAAGTGAGTCTCAACTATAATGATGATGAAAAACCTTTTAAATCATAAAGATAGTAGATTTTATTTTCTACTTGACTCTTTTAATGGATTGCTTGTTCATTGCAGATTAAACTTGATGTTTATTATATTTTATCGGTTTAACACTTCGTTGAAGGCTATTGATAATTTATTCGCATTATCTTAGTCATAATATTTCTTCATTGGGCTAGTTGAGCTCACCCTTTCTTTCTTTGTTCTCTTGAGGAAATGAGAACATAAATTTGGGACGAGTCGGGAAGCGGAGTAATGGTCGAGGAGGATAGCATTAGTAGTCCTCACTATTCGTGAAATAGTGTGATAATAATTGTAATGAGGACTCCTTTTGAGTTTGTATAATATCTAGTAGAAAATATTTGTATTCAAACTCATGACTTATGTGTCGTATTGTACTTACAGTTATATTAGTAAGTTGTATTTAAATTACATACCATGTATCGACTACCCAAGATGGGTGATGTATACCTAATTTTGGGGCGCCAAAGTTGGTATAAGAGCTTATGGATATGATCACGGCTAAGATGTGAGAATAGTACTAGGAGGGGAGAGGGGGAATACCTTTCGCTAGTATGACCTACCTAAGTTTATGTGCTATTTTATTGGTTGGTCGGAAGATAGGGATAATTTGTTACATGTCAATTAACCTTTTGTTTTGTGGCGATGTCTCGAAAATGACATCCGAGAATGTTGAGAATAGCAATGGAGCGCAGCGATCGTTGATTCACCACATATCAATAATCGAGGATAATGTGCATCGAAGGCGACAATCCTCATGTGAAACAACAAACACCGACCAAATGATGAATGATCAAATGTTAGGAGGCTTTATGCAATTTATGCAACAAAGAAAGGAGAGCGACTCTCTGCCCAAAACGTAGGTGGAAACACGGAAAACTCTCGAGGCGGTCACCGCATTAAACAATTCAAGCTGGGACCACCGGAGTTTAAGGGAGAGCAAAACCACTTCGGCGGAAGCATGGATAAAGCAGATTACCAAGATATTTGATGTCTTGGGATGCTCCGAGGAGCAAAGGTTCCCTTTCCGCCTTTATGTTCATGCGGAGAGGCAGATTCTTGGTGGGGAATCCAGAAACGACGTACTCGACTTCAGATCTTGAAGATATCTTGGGAGAAGTTCCAGAGTACATTCAACGACAAATACTTTCACGAAAGTATTCGCCACATGAAGGAGGTGGAGTTTATTAAGTTGGAACAAAACAATATGGCCAAGTATCATGTCTGAGGCAAAATTTACTGAGTTATCACGGTTTGCGTCCCACTTGGTGGATAATGAAGAGAGAATGGCGCGAATGTTTTAAGAGGTTTGAAGCGGGAGATACGTCAACATCTTATTTCTTATAAAGCGTGTTTGTATTGAGATGTTGTAAATAGGGCTCGATTAGTGGAGCGCGATAATGAGTCAATGCAACTAAAAAGAAGCGTGACAAAATTATAATACCAATGAGAGTAGTCATCAAGCGGTGACAACAAGCGTGGAGGAAATCAATGAAGCCGAGATATGGTAACCACTTCGGTGGTAATCGGGGCCAAAACAATAAGAATGGACATTTCAAGAAAAGGAGATTCAACAATGATGGAAAGATGTCAAACACAAAGACCCGTTGTTAAGGAAGGAGAAAGACCACCTATCATATGCTTCAAATGCGGAGAGAGGGACACATCGATCAAAGCTGCGCCATGTAGTCAAAGCATGTTATAATTGTGGAAGAGAAGGTCACTTAGCTCGATTTTGTGCGTTCAAGACAAATTCAGCTAGGATGGAGGCACCAAAGGTAGCCCCAGAAAAGTCAAAACCAGGTAGTCTGAGGAGAGCGTTTGTTGTGACCTCCCAAAGAGCAAGGAATCCGAATGAGGTCATCACGGGTAAGCTTATCATAAACTCTAATGAAGTCTATACTTTATTTGATACCGGTTCTACCCATTCTTTTATTTCTCCTACTTGCGCTCATCGATTAAATTTGACTCCGGAGAAATTAGACTTTGACTTATCTGTGGAAACTCCGTTGGGAGAAACCTTCATTACATCCACTGTTTATAAGTCTTGTTTGGTTCAAATCGGTACCCTCACATTACCTGTCGATCTTATTTCATTAAAAATACTTGCATTTGACGTGATTCTAGGGATTGATTGGTTAACTACTTATCATGCAAAAATTGATTATTTTCGTAAGGTTGTTAGCTTTCATATTCCTAATCAACCTATTATGCGAATTCAAACGACCAAACCATTAAAATTAATCACGGTCATCTCAAGCCATAAAGCTATTCGTTTATTGAAAAACGGATGTCAAGCTTTCTTAGCTCATGTCACGATTTAAACAAAAATACGCCGTTTTGAACGATATTTCTATTGTTAATAAATTTCTGATGTATTCCAGAAGAACTTCTGGTCTACCCCTAGAGCTTGAAATTGAATTTTGTATCGACCTTGAACCCCAGACAAAACCTATTTCAAAGCCCCATATCGAATGGCTCTATTGAACTTCGTGGAGTTAAAGACCCAACTGCAGGAATTGTTAGACATTGGCTTTATTCGTCCTAGTACTTCTCCTTGGGGTGCTCACATTCTATTCGTGAAGAAGAAAGATGGGAGTATGCGACTTTGTATTGATTATCGAGAGTTGAATCATGTCACCATCAAAAATAGGTATCCATTGCCACGTATTGATGACTGTTTGACCCGATTCAAGGAGCCAAATTCTTTTCAAAGATTGATCTTCATTCGGATATCACCAATTGAAGATTAGAAGCATTGACATTCCAAAGACGACTTTTCGAACTCCGATGCGGGCATTATGAATTCCTAGTCATGTCCTTTGGATTGACTAATGCTCCCCCTTTGCCTTCATGGATATGATGAACCAAGTATTCAAGGAATATTTAGATCACTTTGTGGTCGTCTTTATTGATGACATCCTTATTTATTCCAAAAGCCGTGAAGATCATGAGCAACACTTGAGGTCGACACTCCAAAAGCTTCGTGAATATAAGCTTTATGCCAAGTTGAAGAAATGTGAGTTCGGCTTGAAGAAGTAGCATTCCTTGGGCACGTGGTATCAAGTCATGGAATATCTGTTGACCCAAAGAACGATTGAAGCTATTCAAAGTCGGGAACAACCTAAATTAGTGACCCAAGTCACGTAGCTTTCTTGGTTTATTTGGTTATTATCGGAGATTCGTGGAAGGATTTTCTTGAATCGCTAATCCATTGATTTCGGTGACTCGGAAGATACAAAGTTCGGATTGGAGCGAAGAATGTGAGAGGAGTTTTCAAGAACTCAAGAGGAGACTTATTTCAAAGACTGCTCGACAATACCATCCGGCTTGGAGGGATTTGTCATCTATGGTGATGCTTCGAGCAAAGGGTTGGGATGTGTTCTCATGCAACATGGAAAAGTTATAGTTTATGCCTCGCGACAACTCAAAGAATATGAGAGGAATTATCCTACTCATGATCTAGAGTTAGCATTTGTTATCTTTTGCACTTAAAATTTGGAGGCATTACTTGTATGGGGAGAAAGTGGAGATCTTTACGGATTATAAAAGCCTCAAATATTTCTTCACTCAAAAGGAACTCAACATGCGACAACGACGTTGGCTAGAAGCTCATTGAAAGATTATGATCATACCATCCAATACCATCCACGAAAAGCGAACGTGGTAGCTAACGCATTGAGTAGAAAATCATATGCAAGCACGAAGTGCGATATTGTCAACATAAAGGCCCATTTTGTGTGACTTGCAAAGGATGGAGATAGAGTTAAAGACTCTAGGGACGCATGTGATGATAGCGAGTATCTGAGTAGAACCGACTTTAATCGATAAAGTTAAAGCCGCGCCAAGCTACGGACTGGAGGTGATGCGTATGAGGAAGAAAGTGCAAGAAGGTGCTATCTTTGGAAGCAAGAATCGATGAAAAGGAATACTTGAGTCAACTCCGGACTTTATGTTCCTAACGACCACGATTTAAAGTATAATATCATGATGGAGGCACACAACACACCATTTGCAATCCATCTCGGGAGTACCAAAATGTATCATGATATTAAATCATACATTTTGGTGGAGCAATATGAAGAGAGAGATAATATTTGTTTATCTCAAGGTGTCTAACTTGTCAACGAGTTAAAGCGGAGCATCAAGTACCAAAAGGTCCATTGTAACCACTTGAAATTCGAGAATGGAAGTGGGAGCACATTACCATGGATTTAGATTCTGGGTCTTCCTAAGGTTTCTCAAGGCATTGATGCGATTTGGGTCATTGTTGATAGATTGACCAAGTCCGCTCATTTCTTACCGACACGAGAAACTTATACACTTGAACGTCTTGCTCGTATGTACATAAACGAGATTGTAAGACTACATGGTATATGCGGTATCCATAGTTTACGATCGAGACCCAAGATTCACTTCACGATTTTGGGTTAGTTTGCAAAAAGCTATGAGCACAGACTTACGATTTAGCTTCGGCATATCATCCTCGAGACGGACGGACGAATCGGAGAGGACTATTCAAACTCTTGAAGATCTATTAAGACTTTGTGTCCTTGATTTCAAGGGAGTTGGGACAAATTCTTACCATTGGTGGAGTTTTCCTACAACAACAGTTATCAAGCAAGTATTGGCATGGCTCCATTCGAAGCGTTGTATGGAAGAAAGTGTCATTCTCCAGTATGCTGGGATGAGGTGGGTGAAACAACGTTGTTGGGACCGGAGTTGGTACGTATGACTACGGAAAAGATTCAAACGATCCGACAACGTATAAAAACCTCACAAAATCGAAAAAAAGAGTTATCTTGATCTTCATCGAAAGGACGTGGAATTCGATATAGGAGATCATGTGTTGTTAAGAGTTGCTCCATGGAAAGGAGTTACAAGATTTTGAAAAAGAGGAAAACTTAATCCTCGATTCATCGGTCCATTTTTAATCCTCGATCGAGTAGGAACTGTGGCCTATAGACTCGCTCTACCGCCAAATATGTCTCGTGTTCATAACGTTTTTCACATATCCATGTTACGTAAATATGTAAAAGACCCGAACCATATTATTGAGTTAGAACCGGACGAAATAGCGGAAGATTTGACGTATGAAGAGGTTCCTGTTCAAATTTTGGATAAGAAGGAACATATTCTACGCTCCAAGGTTATACCTCAAGTCAAAGTTTTGTGGAGGAACCATGATGATGAGGAAATGACTTGGGAGTTAGAATTTGAAATGAAATCAAGGTATCCTTACCTCTTGACATACCGAGAATCGTACCCTAATTTTGAGGGCTTAAATTTCATAAGAAGGGAGGTTTTAAGACCCCAACTATTATAAATAAAGATGAATTTTCTATAAATATTATTTTTGAATATTATGGAATAAATTTGATATAATGTTATAGTTGTGGGTAATATTTATAAATTTTGCAAAAGTATGCAAGTTGTTATAAAATATTCGTTTGGTGGGGAATATTCTTTTGTTAGGGAATATTCGCACAACGGCTCAATCATTGAGTGGACCCCATTAATGTAATTATTATCGGATTGAGAAAACGACAAAATATTTTTTATAAAAATAACGGCGGAGGTGTTACCGTTAAAACCGTTGAACTACCCGGTAGTAAAAAAATCGAATGTCTGGCGTAGTTATATAGTAACACACGGTATTGATTATTGATGCTTACGTGAGAAGTCACTTTCATTTATGCTCAATTATTGCTACGATAATTCACGCATCATATTTCTTATATTATTGATTCAATTATTGTCACAATATCATCGTATAATATGTTATATTATTAATTGAGACGACAAGTTATAAATTATTAATAATTGTTGAAAGATTAAAATGTGTTAATTAAAAATAAAATGATTTGTGGTAATATTTATTCAATCCTTAATGTATATAAAGAGTCATTATGAGGCGTTTGTGGTAAGTTTGATTATTTTTATGGGGGCCCATATGTCATCATCTAAGAGTCTCTTCGTCAATAGTAATTACCTTTGTGAATAGTAATTACCTTCGTCAATAGTATTTACCTTCATCAATAGTAATTACCTTCATCGATAGTAATTACCCTTGTGAATAGTAATTACCTTCGTCGATAGTAATTACCTTTACCAGACGTCAAACCACTTGCCGTTTCACATTACAAAGCGCCAAACCACTTGTCGTTTCACATTACAAAAGGCCGAACCACTTGTCGTTTCACATTCTGTGCGTCGAACCACTTTTCTTTTCACATCACCGATTCGTCAAGCCACTTGCCTTTTCACATGGTAGGTGCTAAGCTAGAAATCTTCTATAAATAGAGGCCTAGTGCTTCATTATTTTCACGAATTCATTCAAGCTTTAGAGAGAAAGTATAGAGAGAATAAGAGAAAGAAGAAGAGTATTTTGTTACTACACTATCTGCAGGTATTCAATCTCCTACCAAAAGTAAGGGGTGTTATTCTTTCTTATTCATGAAGAGAACTGTTGTTATTCCATTGCTTATTATTTACATTGGAATAACTTTTGTATCGTGGTTTACCCTATACTTGGTGACATTCTTCTATTATTACGTTGCAACATCCACATGCATGTGTTTTACTTTAGGACTGGTTCCGCCTCTTTATTATTATTTTGTTGGAACATCACATGCATGTGTTTTAATGGACCTCGGTTAAAGTCTTTATTATTCTCATTGAAACATCCGCTTGGTGTGAATTTCACGACTGGTTCCGTTATTATTATTACATTGGAATAACCTTTGTCTATCGGGCAATCGCATGCATGGTGATTTCTTTTGTTATTCCATTCTTTATTATACCCGGTTAGTTAAAACTTTGACTTCTATACTCCATGAAATTAGTAGAATATCCTTGATATTTTTGCGTTTCATCCAAATATATTTTCATGGAAATATTCTTACGATCATTCTTGAATTTTACTCTACAAAACATTATCATATTGACAATTTGGACGTTAATAATTCACGGATAAAATAATTCTTGAACTTGTTTTATTGAATTCTTATATCATTGTCATCATCCTCATGTTTATATTATGTTGAAAGTCATCTCGTGGCTTTGTAGGTGCATAGATGGACTTGGTATGATTATGACCGAGAGACTATTCGGTGTAATCATGAGTAGTAATGTTACAAATGATGTGGTAAAAATCCTCGGTGGTCGTAGTGCATTGATGGACGATTGTTGACATGATCATGACCATTAATGAATACACAACTATTCTTGGTAGTAGTGCATGAATAATTGTGGTCGTGATACTAAAGAATATCCTTGGTAGTAGTGTAGGGGTGATTCGATGATGTGGAATATTTATTAAAGTCGAGTCTCAAACTATAATGATGATGAAAAACCTTTTAAATCATAAAAGATAGTAGATTTTATTTTCTACTTGACTCTTTTAATGGATTGCTTGTTCACCGCAGTTAAACTTGATGTTTATTATATTTTATCGTTTAACAACATTGAAGGCTATTGATAATTTATTCGCATTATCTTAGTCATAATATTTCTTCTTGGGCTAGTTGAGCTCACCCTTTCTTTCTTTGTTTTCTCTGTGAAATGAGAACATATTTCGAGACGAGTCGGGGAATGGAGTAATGGTCCAGAGGATAGCATTAGTAGTCCTCACTATTCGTGAAATAGTGTGATAATAATTGTAATGAGGACTCCTTTTGAGTTTGTATAATATCTAGTAGACAATATTTGTATTCAAACTCATGACTTTACGTCGTATTGTACACGACAGTTATATTAGTAAGTTGTATTTAAATTCTGTACCATGTATCTAACTACCCAAGATGGGTGATGTATACCTAATTTTGAGGGCGTCACAAAGATGGCCCGAAGAGCTGCTCAGCATACTATGGACTTATCGGACTACAGTGAGGACTACCACGGGAGATTCACCTTTTAGGTTAGCTTATGGTACTGATGCTTTAGTCCCTATTGAGATCGGATCTACCAGTCTTCGAGTTAGTCAGTTTAAAGAGATCTACAATGATGAAGGGTTGAAGATCAACATGGACTTGATGGAAGAAGTCAGAGAGGTAGCTTTGATAAAGCTGGCAGCCTATCAACGAAGAGTAGCTAAGCACTACAATAAAGGGGTAAAACTTTGAAGATTTGAAGTAGGAGATTTCGTCCTCAGAGAAGTCAAAGCATCTATGCCTCAAAATTTGGGAAAGCTAATGCCGAACTAGGAAGGTCCTTATGAAGTCATTGAAGTACCAAAGTCAGGGACTTATCGGTCAAGGGCATTGGATTGGTCTGAAATCAAGAATACTTGGCATGCTGGTAGACTTCAGAAGTATTTTCAGTAAAGATCAAGTCAGCTTATTGGAGTCTGTAAATATTTGAATCATCATCAATAAAAGATTCTTTTTCCCAATTAATCTTCTCCTCATTGGTGCAAATCTCATGGATGAAAGGAGGTTCGGGTGGACTCGCTGACCATTTGATGGTAGCCTATTCGTCAGGTGGTCCTTATGAATTTGTTAGGCCCCAAGTGGTAAACAAATCTCAAAGATGAAAGGAGGTTCAGGTGGACTCGCTGACCATTCGATGGTAGCCTATTCGGTAGGTGGTCCTTATGAATTTGTTAGGCCCCGAGTGGTAAACAAATCTCATGGATGAAAGGAGGTTCGGGTGGACTCGCTGACCATTCGATGGTAGCCTATTCGGCAGGTGGTCCTTATGAATTTGTTAGGCCCCAAGTGGTAAACAAATCTCATGGATGAAAGGAGGTTCGGGTGGACTCGTTGACCATTCGATGGTAGCCTATTCGGCAGGTGGTCCTTATGGATTTGTTAGGCCCCGAGTGGTAAACAAATCTCATGGATGAAAGGAGGTTCGGGTGGACTCACTGACCATTTGATGGTAGCCTATTCGGCAGGTGGTCCTTATAAATTTGTTAAAACCCTATGTGGTAAACAAATTCCAGATGGTGCAAAGAGGTTCGGCTGGATTGAACTTTTACATAATCTGTCTCACACTTCGATAACGATAAATATTGCATTACTTTATTACCTTATTTTGTTTAAGTGTTGAGTTTGGATTGTATTATTATTGATCTTAACTATCATATGATCTATTTGCTTATTGATTAATAGTTTGAGTTAAGTTCAAAAGAAGCTTGTACATTTTTCAAGTTAATTAATACTGAAATATTGACAAGAAATAAATTACATAGAAGTCATAAGATATGAAATTGATATTTCATTAATATTTAAATGTTTACATTGAAAGATAAGAAGTTTTTTACAAAAAAGCCTAGTCTGGAAAGAAGATATATCATTTTCAGGCATTGTCTTCGCCATCCATAGAGTCGAGAAGAGCTGGATCTACCTTGGCCGCAACAAGCTTTGCTTTGCCTCTACTTCAGCAGATTTCATAGCCTTCAGAGTACATCTTAACGATTTCTTCGTTCAAGGCATCTGATTTCCGGTAGTCTTCTTGAATTTGCTTACGAAGCTCTTCGGTTAAGGGCGGACCTAAATCTTAAAGAGCCCGGAGTTCTCAAATTTCTTCTTCGTGCTTTTGGTGTCTCTTCAGATGACGGGCTTCTTTGCCCTCGAGCTTATCAACTAGTTTGGCTAGGCTCTTGTTGGTTTTAACAAGATCTTCGTTCTTTGCCATCATAATTTCGTTCCTATGAACTAGATCTACATTCATATTAACGATTTCATGGTGGTTGGCCTTGACAGTCTTTAGCTCTTCCTTGGTTTGCTCTAAATCCTTTCGAAGGCATTCATTGTTGAAGAGCGCAATGTCACGGTCATATCTTTCTTTTGCCAAAGCCGACTACAATATGGCATTCTGTTTTCTTACAGCCTCTTATGCGACTTCTGCTTCCTTGTATTTCGGATGTAATCGCCCAAAGATAGCATTTGCCTGCACATATTCAGTATTAATCAAACAAGTCTATATATGAGCAGAAGTCTATATGGACAAGATATTAATAAATTACCTTCCCCCTGAAATCTCATTCCTTCATCGATCAGATCCATGATTGAGCTGTTGCCAAATCGATGGTCATCCATGTCCCGTACGAAGGAATTATAAAGCTTGAAGGGAAAATTGGTGTTGAAGTCAGGCCATAAGGTTGGCGATGCCATGGCCTCATTTTGAAATTCGGAAGATGAAGGTTTTAAAGGAGAAGGCACAGGTCATTTAGGAGTTGGTAATGGATCGGTGTAAATGTTTTCTAGAGATGGAGATTGAGATGGAATGGATTCACGTGTTAGCGATGAGTCAAATGTTGAGCTCGGTTGGTTGTCAGAAGGATGTTTTCTTTTCCGAGAGAATGAGGGTATGGGCTCGATTGGCTCATCATCATCTGAAACATTAATCTCTATAGGGATTGTTGGGGGAAGATTGGTTGTAGAAGAAGGTGCTTGAAGGTCATCGGTAGTTAGAGGGGTAATTTTGGTTCTTAATTTCTTAACACGAAGGACTCGAGTATGTTCGTTTAAGGGCAGATCAAGCAAATTTCCTTTGGTCGGGGCAGGTTCTGATGGTGCAGGGGTTTGTTCAGTTGAAGGGTTAATTTCTAGGGGAACAGATCTGGGTTTCTGCGTGCCTCTCTTATTTCGACGAGGTTGAACAGATTCTTCGGGTAAAGTTGGGTCGTTAGCTTGTGGATCACTGGTTTGGGGTTCGGTAATAGGTGTTTCAGTGGTGGGAGGTTCAACATGTAGGGATTCTACTATTGGGAGTTCAACAGTTACTTCTGAAGTTTTCCCAGATAAAAAATCTTCCAAATCTCTCACGTCTGAAGAGGTCGACTTAATCAAAGATACTGCAAAAGGCAAAAAACCATATATCAAAAATTTATATTACTGAAAATTTCAAATAATTGTACATCAAAATATAGTTCAAAACTTACATTTGTGGTTGTACATCCACACTTTCTTGGTGAGGAGTCCGTAGTTCCACTCTTTCTTTGGGAAGTTCTCAAAGAGCTCTATCATCTCGCTTACTCGCTCTTCAGGAATATCACCAAAATTGGCAGAAACCTTCTCTTGAGTGATCTAGTTCAGCAAGGAAGCAATTTCGGGTCCTTTGATGAAGAACAATCCCTTGTGCCACCCTTTTTTGCTAGAGGGGGTAGAAACCAAAGAGCGTCTTTCAAACTTCTCGCCTGTCTTCAGCGACTATTTGCTCAGAGCTTTAAATCCCTTTTCTAGGGATTGGCCAACTTTATAGACAATGAAGAAGAAGTCAAGAGTGGGTTCGACGCCTACTTTGTGGCAGAAGGCGATGAATGCAAGGATGTGGATATAGGAGTTCGGAACTAGTTGGACGAACCCAACTCCAATAAACCCTAGGAGGGTAACAATGAAAATATGAAGAGGGAATCGAACGACCTTTTCAAGCAAAGTCACAGGAATGGCTGTCCAACCCTTTGGACGCTGATACATTCGCTCGTCGGATTTAGAGGCTCTTACCAAATGTGTATCAGGGATCTGGTAATGAGTCCTAATCTTGCGTAATTCAATCTCAGAAACAACAGATGGAGTGTTGGCATGTGGGAATTACTCCTTATTCTTAAAGAAATTGGAGGGTTTCGGAGGTGGATTTTTACTTGGAGTGGTAGCTTTAGGGTTGGAGCTTGAGGCCTCTTTGCTAGGGCTTGGATTAGGTGGAACAGAGGTAATCAGAGTTATACGAAGAGGAGAACTTTTCTCAGAATCTTGAGAGGCCATTGATGGAAAGTTACAGAGAAAGAGAGAAGTCAAGAGCTCGGAAGGACGTCTGAAATTTTAATTGGCAGGTAAAACTATCAAATTGGGGAAAAATCACCTTTTATACTGACGGTTTCACAAAGCTCGAGGGCGGCAAATTTAATGTTAGTAATAATAAGGAATTCAAATGGGTAGCATCTGATTCAAGTCTCGGGTATTAACCGGGTTGGACTTTTCAATTTGACTTCTGATTCTAATTCATATTGTTAGGTAAGCTTGGATAGCTGGACCTCAATAAGTTTCATTTTGGGCCTTTAATGATTTTATCATATTCTTTTTTATCATGGACCGATGACTTTTGTAGTCTTACATTAAACATTATGCTTAATAAAAGACTGCGGGCAATGTTGGGCCCTAATATTTTACATAATGGGTCAGACTGGTTGGGATAAATTCTTTGGTGAATCCATTGGGTCATTTCTCTTGGGCTTGACCAGTTGGGCCAAGTCAATGGGTTATCTTTGATCGGATCCTGAAAGTCTTGGGTCAGGTTGTTGGACCGACCCATCAGATGACTAAATATCTACATTTTTGGGCTTTGACCGGTAATGATGAAAAAAGATAAAAGTTGACTGTTATCTCTGCCATGCATTAATGTGGATGGGATCAAGTCGGTCGGCGGTGGAGAACAGTGATGGGATGGAACAGGTGAGCTGCTGGTAGTTGGCTGAGATCATCAGTATTAGGGGACTGTGTCAGACGGTAGTGGGTGGCCCAAGAAATCGGACATGAGAGTATAAGTGGGCAAGGACATCACACAAGAAAAGGTAACTGATATTTTTCTCTCTCAATACACTAGATATTATAATCCTCCATTGTTAACCTTGTGATCGCCTGTACTGACTCTCACGCTGGAGCTATCCCCCGATGGTCGAAGTCGTCAAGCTTTTGGTGTTGTCATGTTTACTGTGCAAGATCGGACGTGTCTTACGTGATTGAGACGTGTGAAAGGATCTTGGCGTTAACACTAACTATATATATATATATATATACTAACTATATTATAATATATATATATAGTCATATAAACCATGCATGCAAAGAAAAAGTCTGCTGGCAATTTTTTTTTAAACCGTGTATTCTTTTCAAATATGTGGTCAAAATTGAACATTAAATACATACATGAGCCTAAAAGTATGTGTATAAGTGTGCTGACAAGAGTTGTATCATTTATTATGGGACTTGAGTACTGATATGTTTTGTTTGCATACATAAAAGTAATATGTATATCATATAAACCGGACATACATGAATGGGAAAATTAAAAACCAACATATGGTCAACCTTAGCATTAAAAGCTATGTTGATGATTTCTTGGCCGGGTGGAATCATCAGTCTCTACCGTGTAAAATATGTTTTAATCCTGACCGATCAATTCAAAATTTCTTCATCCAAACCGTGCATTCAAATCAGATCTCTAAAAATTACATTTTTACCCCAACTTCAAAAAATCTATAAATAGGAGGCTTTTCTTCATTTTCAATTTGCCAATTCACTTTCAAGAAAAGCTTATTTCTCTCCTACATACTCTCTCTCTAAAAAGCTTTCTCTCTCTCTTCTTACAAAAGTTCTGATTATTAGAGAAGAGGAAATTGGTCTAAGCATATTGAGATAAGTTATTTGATTTGAATTATCTCTTGCTTATTTATATTTATAGATATACGAATATACATTGTTATACACAATTCTATATATCTATATTTTATCTATTTATCAAATAAAAGGATACTTGGGCGCCGCAAGGCAACAAAGATACATCTCTACGGAGAGGAATTCGAACCGTACGATTCCTTATAGTCTTCAGTAACCTTTTATTGATATTATTTATATAAATATCGTAAAATATATACGACACTTGATAACTTAAAATAACACTGAGATATTCCTCCAAAAAGGGGTATCATCCGAACTGAATTCGAGAATCGCAGTGATCTATTGAAAATATTTATATAAATATCAATTGTGAAATTATAAATTTTGTCGTACTTAGATGACACAAGGCTACGGAGATACACCTCTACAAAGAGGAATTCGAACCATACGATTCCTTATAGTACTAAGTGACATTATTTATAAATGTTCACATAATAGATAAAATATTGTTATATATTATCTGAGTTAAACAATAATATTTGTTATATCAAGTATTGCTTAACTGATTTATATATTATACTTGATATCTGTCATCACAAGTATTTGTTCATGAATTCATTTATTCATAAAATACTTGTTGTATAATATAAAAGTCATTTAAACTTTTATTTCACAAACTTAAGTGAATATACCTTCTTAAATAGAAGCATATTTGATTTAAAGCTTAAAATAACATATTTGCTTACTCAGAAGCATTTTCACTCTAAAAGTTATTTAAGCTTAAAGTGACTTTCCTTACTCCATAAAGAATAAGAAATTCTTTATAAATTTGCATTAAACTATATATCTGCTTAAATAGAAACACTTTTGAGTAAAAGCTAAAATGGATCTATTTTCTTATTCAAGAAGCATTTTTCACACAAAAATATAAAAGTTATTTAAACTTTTATACCAGTGCATAATTTACATATTTGCTTACACAGAAGCATTATTTGATCTAAGCATAAATTACTATCTACTTACAAAGAAGCATAATTTCTCAAGTATAAAAGTCTTTACACTTTTATAAATATATTTGCTCTTTAATTGATAACTGCTTATTTGAGAAACATCAATCTATACTAAATTATATCTGCTTATTTAAGAAGCATCCATCTTACTAAATTATATCTACTTATTTAAGAAGCATCCATCTGTACTAAATTCTTATCTACTTATTTGAGAAGCACATTGTTGAAAATTTATTTGTAAAAGAGAAAAGGTCAGAGTTAGTTTATTTTATGTATCTATGAGAAAAAATGAATAATTCTTCGACCAAGACCAGAGTCTTAGAGAGGTCAGCAAGAAGTTGGGTCTCTAGTGTACTTGTGAGGTGAGGAAGAAGCTATTATTTCAAGACCAGATCATAGAATAGAACTGAACTCAAAAGAAGTACAACTAAGCTTGAGGAGGGAGCGAGGAGCTTGCTGTCCAAGATAGATTAGTTGAGAATAGTTGGAAGTTTGTCTATAAAACTTTGTAAAGGCTTCTCCGCCTGTTGAAGGAGTATTTATTACTGATAGTAATAGGATCTCAAGTCCTGGAGAGGAGTTTGAGACTGGACGTAGCAGCATACCCGTGATGTATGTTGTGAACCAGACAAATCTCAGTGCATTGTGTGATTGAATTTTTACTATCTTGAATATTAATTTCTAACACTATAAATTAATTATCCAAAAATTCAAAAATGCCTAAGATAATAATTTAATCGATAATAATCTATTCAACCCCCCTTCTAGATTACTATTGGACTTTCATATAGTAATACACGTGTTTCGCATAAGTAGCATACCGGTATTTATTATTGATGTTTATATGGTTATATATATATATATATATATATATATATATATATATATATATATATACGTAACCATATATATATATATATTATAAATTTTGTTTTATTAGATTATAAATAGAATATATTATATTTTATTTAAAGTTTTCATTTTATTAGAATATTTTATTGCACAATAATGAATAGTAAAATCAAAATTTTAACAAAATCAGCCGAACGAATTCATCCGTGAATTCGTTCTGCTGGTCCGTGACTATTCATTCTAAATAGTATCCTTCCATTCTCCTATAAATAGGATGCTCAGTTTATAAAAGAAAATCACACCAAAATCAGAGAATTCTTCTTCTATAATATTGAGCGTATTTCTTTAGAGTTTAAGGAAGCTTTAAGTGTATAAAATAGAAAATAGTAAAAGTTTTCTTCAAGAATATATCCGCTATACCAGTCAGAATTGCTCTCTTTTTGAGGTAAGGGGTATTATTTATTTTATATTCGCTTACGATATTATTTTTCGTATTCGTAAGAAATTTTATTTCGTTCAATATTCGCAAGAAATATTATCTTCGTTTAATTTTCGTAAGGAATATTGTCCTCGTTCAATATTCCTAAGAAATATTATTTTCGTTAAACAATTGTAAGGGATATTATTTTTGTTCAATATTCAAAAGAAATAATATTTTCTTCCATACTCTGTAGTATGTAAGTAATATTATTTCGTTTTAGATTTCAAATTCTACACTCATTTTGTTAAATTTTGGCTTCTATACTCCATGAAATTAGTAGAATATCCTTGATATTTACGCTTCATCTAGTATCTTTTCATGGAAATATTATTCTGAGCATTCTTGATAAGTTTTAACCTTTTCATGCCGGAGTACTATTCACGGGGTATTATTCCCGAAGTACTATTTACGGGGTTCTATTCACTCGGGTACTATTCACCCGGGGTACTATTCATGACAAAGATTGATTTCTTTTTTGTCCAAATCATTTTTGATACATTATTTTTCTTGAATTTTATTCCACAAAGTAGTATCATGTTAATTATTTGAACGTTTTTAAACTTTGGATAAATTTAAAGTCTTTAATATTTATTCTTGATCTCGTTTGATTGAATTTTTATATCATTGTCATCATCCTCGTGCTTATATTGTGATGAAAGTCATCTTTGGCCCGTAGTGTATAGATGGACTATTGTTTGGTATGATAATGATCAGGGATTATTCGATATAATCACAACCTGCAATGTTACAAGTGATGTGAATTATTTATTAAGCCGAGTCTCAGTGACAGTTATTGATATGATTATGACCATGCTTCTCTTCGGCCAAGGGTGCACATATGAATTATTGTTTGGCATTTTCATGACCATGGGTGAAAACACGAATATCCTTGGCCCGTAGTGCATTGAGAATTCGTGGTTATGATACTAATGAATATCCTTGGCCCATAATGCATGGATAATTCTATGATGTGGATTATTTATTAAGCTGAGTCTCAGTAGTAAAATTGATGATAAACTTTTAAATCATAGAAGATAGTAGATATCATGCTCTACTTGACTCTTCTAATGGATTGCTTATTCTGTTGCAGTTGTTGATCTAAAACTTGTTGTCTACTGTATTCTATCAGTTGTTATACTGTTGAAGGCTAAGGATAATTTATTTTGCATTATCTTAGTCATAATATTTCTTACTGGGCTAGTTGAGCTCACCCTTTTCTTTCACTGTTCTCTTCAGAAATTAGAAAATATCTGGGACTAGTCGGGGAATGGATTAACGGTCCAAATGATTGTATTAGTAGTCCTCACTATTATGTGAAATAGTGTGATAATAATTATAATGATATTGAATTTGAGTTTAGATATTGTCTAGAAGACAATATTCGTGTTGAAACTCCCAACTTATGTTTTGTCGTATTTTACACGACAATTGTATAATTAAGTTATATTTGAATTTTGTACCATGTATTTGACAACTCAGAATGGGTGATGTTGTAAGACCCCAACTTATTATTAATGAAATTGAATTTTCTCTATTTTGAAATAGTAAGGGTTGATTTGATTAATGTGGTTAGTTATGGGTAAAATGCGTAAATATTTCAAATAAGCAAGTGGTTATAAAATATTAATTGTTGTTGGGGAATATTCGTTTGGTCATGAAATATTCTTATTATCGGGGAATATTCGTACGACGGCTCAGCATTGTGTGGGCCCCATAACGGAAAGCGATTGGATGAAGAAAACGACAAGTATAAGTTGTTTATAAATAATAACGTAGTTGTTACCGTTAATACTGTTGGAATACCCGGTGGTTAAAACACAGTAGCACACGGTATTGGACCAATTATTGATTCTTACGTAAGAAGGCACTACTCAATAATTGTTACAGTAATTACTGTTCAATATTATATTTTATTGATTCAATAATTGTTGCATTGATATTTTATATTATTATTATTTTAATAATTGTCACTACACAATATTTTCCTTTATCAAAACAATAATTCATATTATTTGAATAATATTATTAGATAGCAATATTGGCAATGTCTAGAAAGTTTTGTCTAAGGAAAGGTTTGGTCACCTAATCATGTGCCGATGAGGAGAAATCCTTATTAGAAAGCCCCTCTTTCCTGTGGAGCGGCACGATTATCGAGATTGTGATTACGTAATATTATTTATGAATAATTAATTATTGATTATTATGATAAGGAAAATATTCATTTTATGTGGATATAGATGGAGAAAATTTTTAATGTGACAATTGTTGAAAATTGATATTTTATCTTTTTCGATAAAATAATTCATTTAAATATATTAGTATATTTTAATAATATAATAATGGTGATACTTTTTTTTATAATGAATGTGGGATATATGAATAAATGAGGAGGAAGAGTATTTTTGTAACTAAAAATATTTAAAACATGTTTTTCATGTTTGTGGACCCCATTTCTTGACTAAAATTTGATTATAGCATGTAAAATCGTCCGTATGTGGATTTCGGTCAATTTCTGCTTGTAATTTGGAAAAACTTAAACTTACAAAGTTGTAGAGAATGGAATTTCCTATGGAATGGACATACGGTTCGAATTTTTTTGATAACAGGGCTATTTATTATGAATTATTGAAATTCCGAAGTTCCAGAATAATTGATTTTTAAAGTTTTAATTATTTTTTTAAGAAAAACATTTTTGGTGATTTGAGTGGTTCCCACATATGATATAAATGTGTTGAATTCAGATTCAAGAGGTGGGCGTGACAAAAATTTATATATAATAATATTTTATTAAATTTTCTGCTTTGGTGTTCTAAGCATTTTCCTATAAATAGGGTGCTTAGGTTAGAATTGAAAATCACATCAGAAACAAGTTTTCTCTCTATATATTATCGAGCGTATTCTTGTGAGTATTTTGAGACTTTGAGTGTTGTTATACGGTACAAGTTTCCTTCAAAGACTATATCCAAAGATTCCAAATAAATCTTGTCTTTTCGAGGTAAGGGATATTATTATTTTTTAAATGATATTATTTCTTCCAATATCATTATGCCGGAATATTGGTAATATTTTTCTTGTGAAATTCTTGTCTTTTAGTGTTGGGGTTACTATTCACGTATACGATACTATTCACATATACGATACTATTCACGAAAATGACACTATCCACAAAAAATTAAATTTTTGTTTTTTGTCCAAAATATCTATTATGGATACTAGCTTTGATTGTATCCATGTTTTGGTCTTCATTCTTGAATTTTACTCCACTATGATTATTTATGAAGTATTTTTGAACTTGGATTGCTTGAAGTACGAATCCTTAAAATTTGTTCTTTTGTTTCACTAGATTCATTTCTTTAAAAATATTTTCATCATCCTCAGTCCTAAATGATGATATTACTAAATATCTTTGGCCTGTAGTGAAAAGATGAATATTTGATTCAAGATGAATATTGATTGATGTTACAGGGATAAAATATTGATGATGGACTTTTAAATTCATAGATAATATTAGATTTCATTCTCTACGTAACTCTTCTATGAATTATTATTTCCGCTGCAAATATTGATCTGAAACTTGTTGTTCATTATATTATATCAATTTTTTCCCTGTTGAAGACTAACGATAATTTGTTATATATTATCTTAGTCATAATATTCTTTACTGGGCTAGTTGAGCTCACCCTTTTCCTTTTTGTTCCATTTTTCATCTCAGGAGGCGAGAATGTAGCGAGTTTTAGTTGGGGTATGGAATGATGGTTCTAGAAAGTTGTTTTAGTAGTCCTCACCATTTTTGTAAAATAGTATATCAATAATTGTAATGATGACTTATTAGAGTGTGGATATTGTTTAGAAGACAATATTTGTATTTAAACTCACAGTTTATGTGTTGTCGTATTTTGCACGACAATTGTATTAATAAAGTTGTAGTTGTTTCTGTACCATGTTTTTGGCGACTCAGAATGGGTGATGTATACCTATTTTGGGGTGTCACAGTTGGTATCAGAGCTTAGGGATATGGTCTTCAAGCGGAGATCGGGAATAGAACTAGGAGGGGAGAGACGAGTAAATCCTTCACTAGTGTGTCCTACCTAAGCTTATTTGTTGGATGGTCAGAATATAGGGATATTATGTGAAATGTTAATTTCTTTAATTAACCCTTGTTTTATGGCAGTTTTTGAGAATGGCAACTGAGAATGTTAACAGTGGAATAAATGAGACTGTGGAGACACCTTTACTCACAAATGAGGAGAAAGTGCAACAGGCCGACAATGTTCCTCCTGTGAACAACACCACTGAGCAGACGATGAACGACGGGATGTTTAGAAGCTTTTTGTAGTTCATGTAAAATCAGACGAGGGAGACTCGTGTACAAAATACATGTGGAAATGATAGCAACGCACGGTTTATCACAGCCAAACAGTTCAAAGAGTTAGGACCACCAAAATTCTGGGGAAAACCGGATCCGATTAAGGCGGAGACATGGGTCAAGAAAATTACCAAGATATTCGATGTCTAGGGATGCACGGAGGAATAGAAGGTTCCATTTGCTACTTTTATGTTCCGTAATGAGGTGATTCATTGGTGGGAATCGTGAAGCGCACTCCATCCGTACTTTTCAAAGATGTCTTGGGAAACATTTCAGAAACTATTGAATGACAAGTACTTTCCTGAAAGTATTCGTCATATGAAGGAGGTAGAGTTTATTAGACTGGAGCAGAACAACATGACGGTGTCCCAAAGACGAGGCGAAGTTTATGAGTTATCGAGTTTGCACCTCATTTGGTGGAGAATGAGGAACGTATGACGCGGATATTTCTAAGAGGTTTGAAACCCGACATACGTCGATCTCATTTCTCATAAATTTTCCCTATATTCGAGGATGTTGTCAGCAGAGCTCAATTATTAGAAAGCGAGATAATGAGTACGTTCAACCGAGGGACCACAACCAGGGTCATACCGGTGACAGCAGTCATCGGAGCAATGATAACCAACGGGGAAAGAAAAATACGGACAAAAGCGGTAACCACTATGGTGGTAATCATGGCCATAATAATAGAAGAAGCTAGTCGGGAGGAGATTTTATAAAGAGAAGGTACAACAATGACAATGTTAAGACGTCAGCACCAGCAGCAACTGGTTCTGAGGGAGGAGAACGACCACCGATCGTATGCTATAAATGCAGAAAAGAGGGACATAATAGCCTAAACTGTCCACAACAGTTTAAGGTATTCTATAATTGTGGAAAAGAAGGACATATCGCTCGAGATTGTACGGTAGCGAAACCAAGTCTAGGGGGGATGGTGACTCAGAAGGCTGTCCCAGAAAAGTCAAAGTCAATGGTTCCTGGAAGAACGTTTGTCGTGACTGGTCAAAATGCGAGGAACCCAAACGAGGTGATTACGGGTAAACTAATTATAAATTCTTGCGAAGTTTATACTTTACTAGATACTGGTGCTACCCATTAATTTATCTCTCCTGCTTGTGCTCAACGTTTAAACTTGACTCCGGAGAAATTAGACTTTGATTTATCTGTGGAGACTGCGTTAGGAGACACTTTTATTACATCCACTGTTTATAAATCTTGTTTGATCCAAATTGGCACCATCACATTACCTGTTGACTTTATCTCTTTAAAGATACTTGCTGTTGATGTGATTTTACGGATTGATTGGTTAACTTCTCATCATGCCAAAATTGATTATTTTCATAAGGTTGTTAGTTTTCATATTTCTAACTAACCTGATTTACGAATTCAAGTAACTAAACCACTAAAATCAATCACTGTCATATCAAGTTATAAAGCTATTCATTTATTGAAAAATGGATGTCAAGCTTTCTTAGCCCAGGTTATGGATTTAAATAAAGACACGTCAGATTTGAATAATATTCCTATTGTTAGTAAATTTTCTGACGTATTTCCTGAAGAACTTCTCGGTCTACCCCCAGAAGATGAAGTTGAATTCTTTATTGACCTTAAACCTGGTACAAAGCCCATTTCTAAAATCCCATATCGAATGGCTCCTATTGAACTTTAGGAGTTAAAGGTCCAACTACAGGAGTTGTTGGACATCGGTTTCATTTATCCTAGTACATCTCCTTGGGGTGCTCCTGTTTTATTTGTAAAGAAGAAAGACGGGAGTATGCGACTTTGTATTATCCTAGTACTCCGAAGGCTTCTTGAAAACAAGCTTTATGCTAAGTTGAAGAAATGCGAGTTCTGGCTTGAGGAAGTAGCATTCCTTGGGCATGTGGTGTCAAAACATGGAGTATCTGTTGACCCGATGAAGATTGAAGCAATACAAAGTTGGGAGCAACCGAAGACGGTGACCGAAGTGCGTAGCTTTCTGGGCTTAGCTGGTTATTATCAGATATTCATGGAAGGATTTTCTCGAATCGCTACTCCGTTTACTCAGCTGACTTGAAAAGATACAAAATTCGTATGGAGCGAAGAATGTGAGAAGAGTTTTCAAGAGCTTAAGAAGAGACTCATTTCGGCACCTGTTTTGACAATACCATCTGGTTCGGATGTATTTGTTATCTACAGTGATGCTTTAGGCAAAGGGTTAGGATGTGTTCTCATGCAATGTGGGAAAGTCATAGCCTATGCCTCGCGACAACTTAAAGAATATGAGAGGAATTATCCTACTCATGATCTAGAATTGGCAGCAGTCGTTTTCGCACTAAAGATCTGGAGGCACTATTTATATGGGGAGAAAGTGGAGATATATTCAGACCATAAAAGCCTCAAATATTTCTTCACCCAAAAGGAACTCAACATGCGGCAACGACATTGGCTCAAGCTATTGAAAGACTTTGACCATACTATTCAATACCATCCCGGAAAAGCGAACGTGGTTGCTGACGCATTAAGTAGAAGATCATATGCAGGAACAAGTGTGATGTTGTCAACACAAAGGCCCATTTTGTGTGATTTACAAAGGATGAAGATAGAATAAAAGACTCCAGGGACCCATGCGATGATGTCAAGTATACGCATAGAACCGACTTTAATCGAAAAAGTTAAAGTTGTTCAAGCCACAAACCCGGAGCTGATGTGTATGAAGAAGAAAGTACAAGAAGGTGCTATTCCAAAAGCAAGAATCGATGAAGAAGGAATACTTCCAGTCCACTCCAGACTTTGTGTTCCTAACGACTCTAATTTGAAATATAAGATCATGATGGAGGCACACAATACACCGTTTGTATTCCATCCTGGAAGTACCAAAATGTATCGTGATCTTCGACATACAATTTGGTGGAACAATATGAAAGAGAGATTGCAAAGTTTATCTCGAGGTGTTTAACTTGTCGACGTGTAAAGGTGGAGCATCAAGTGCCTAAGGTTCCATTGCAACCACTTGAGATTCCAAAATGGAAGTGGGAACACATTACCATGGATTTCGTTATGGGTCTTCCCACGGTTTCTCAAGGCATAGATGCTATTTGGGTTTTATTGATAGATTAACTAAGTCTGCTCATTTCTTGCCGATACGGGAGACTTATTCCCTTGAACGTCTTGCTCGTATGTACGTGAATGAGATTGTGAGATTGCATGGCATGCCAATATCCATAGTTTTGGATCGTGACCTAAGATTCACTTCACGATTTTGGGTTAGCTTGCAAAAAGCCTTGGGCACGAATTTACGATTCAGTTCGACATACCATTCTCAAACAGACGGACAATCAGAGAGGACTATTCAAACTCTTGAAGATCTATTAAGACTCTGTGTCCTAGACTTCAAAGGGAGTTGGGATAAGTATTTACCATTGGTGAAATTCTCCTACAACAACAATTATCAGGGAAGTATAGGTGTGGCCCCATTTGAAGCATTGTATGGACGAAAGTGTCGCTCTCCAGTATGTTAGGACGAGGTGGGTGAAGTAACATTGTTGGGACCAGAGTTGGTACGTATGACTACAGAAAAGATCCAAATGATTCAACAACGTATACAAATGACACAAGATTGACAAAAGAGTTATGCGGATCTTCATCGAAAGGACGTGGAATTTAGTATTGGGGATCATTTATTATTGCGTGTTGCTCCATGGAAGAGAGTTACAAGATTTGAAAAATGAGGAAAGCTCAATCCACGATTTATTGGTTCATTTTAGATTATTGAAAGAGTAGGAAAAGTAGCCTATAGACTCGCGTTACCTCCAAGTATGTCTCGTGTTCATAATGTTTTTCATATATCTGTGCTACGTAAATATGTGAAAGACCCGAACCACGTTATTGAGTTAGAACCGGATGAGATAGCCGAAGACTTAACGTATGAAGAGGTACCTGTCTAGATATTGGATAGGAAGGAGCATGTCCTACGCACAAAGGTCATACCACAAGTCAAAGTTTTGTGGAGGAACCATGCTATTGAGGAAATGACCTGGGAGTTGGAAACGGAAATAAAAACGAGGTATCCTCACCTTGTCGAAACACCGGTACGTACGTCAATTTCGAGGACGAAATTTCATAAGGAGGGGAGGTTGTAAGACCCCAACTTATTATTAATGAAATTGATTTTCCTCTATTTTGAAATAGTAAGGGTTGATTTGATTAATGTGGTTAGTTATGGGTAAAATGCGTAAATATTTCAAATAAGCAAGTGGTTATAAAATATTCATTGTTTTCGGGGAATATTCGTTTTGTCGTGGAATATTCTTACTATCGGGGAATATTAATATGAAAGTGCGACCTTGTTGTGTGGGCCCCATAACGGAAAGTGATTGGATGAAGAAAATGACAAGTATAAGTTGTTTATAAATAAGGGCTGGCGTAGTTATTAGCAAGTTATATAAAATATTCATTGGAATGCCGGTGGTTAAAACACATTAGCACGATATTGAACCAATTATTGATTCTTACGTGAAGGCACAGCAAATATAAGTCGATAAAATAATTACAAGAATTAAATTGCTCAATATTATATTTTAATGATTCAATAATTGCTACGTTGATATTTTATATTATTATTATTTTAATAATTGTCACTACATGATATTTTCCTTTATCAAAACAATAATTCATATTATTTGAATAATATTATTAGATAGCAATATTGGCAATGTCTAGAAAGTTTTGTTGGCAAGGAAAGGTTTGGTCACCTAATTGCGTGCGATGAAGGAGAAATCCTTATTAGAAAGCCCCTCTTTCTCAGAGGCGGCACGATTGTCGATATTGTGATTACGTAATATTATTTATGAATAATTAATTATTGATTATTATGATAAGGAAAATATTCATTTTATGTGGATATAGATGGAGAAAATTTTTAATGTGACAATTGTTGAAAATTGATATTTTTTCTTTTTCGATAAAATAATTCATTTAAATATATTAGTATATTTTAATAATATAATAATGGTGATACTTTTTTTATAATGAATGTGGGATATATGAATAAATGAGGAGGAAGAGTATATTTTGTAACTAAAAATATTTAAAACATGTTTTTCATGTTTGTGGACCCCATTTCTTGATTGAAATTTGATTATATGCTTTGTAAAATCGTCTGTATATGGATTTTGGTCAATTGAAAAACTTTTGGAATTTTGAAAACTTAAACTTACAAAGTTGTAGAGAATGGAATTTCCTATGGAATGGACATAAGGTTCAATTTTTTCTAATATATAATAATATTTTATTAAATTTTCTGCTTTGGTGTTCTAAGCATTTTCCTATAAATAGGGTGCTTAGGTTAGAATTGAAAATCACACCGGAAATGGAAGTTTTTTCTCTCTTTCTCTCTTTATATTATCGGCGTATTCTTGTGAGTATTTTAAGACTTTGAGTGTTACTATAAGGTACAAGTTCCCTTCAACACTATATATCAAGATTTCAGTCGAAATACTTAATCTTTTCGAGGTAAGGGATATTTTTTTAAATGATATTATTCCTTCCAATATCATTATCTTAGGAATATTGGTAATATTTTTCTTGTGAAATTCTTGTCTATTTTTAGTGTATTCACGGAGTTACTATTCATGTATACGTGAAGCACTATTTACGATACTGATCTTTTATTCACGAATCTATTCAATTATTATTCACGAAAAATTAAAATTTCATTTTTGTCAAAATATCTATTATGGATACTAGCTTTAATTGTATCCATGTTTTGGTCTTCATTCTTGAATTTTACTCCACTATGATTATTTATGAAGTATTTTTGAACTTGGATTACTTGAAGTATGAATCCTTAAAATTTGTTCTTTTGTTTCACTAGATTCGTTTCTTTAAAAATATTTTCATCATCCTCAGTCCTAAATGATGATATTACTGAATATCTTTGGCCTGTAGTGCAAAGATTAATGATTTTCTGATGAATATATTTGGCGTAGTAGTGCAAAAAGATGAGCAGTGTTGAGATGAACATGACCGGTGATGAATATCTTTGGCTGTAGTGAAAAGATGAATATTTGATTCAAGATGAGTATTGAATGATGTTTTACAGGATAAAATATTGATGGACTTTTAAATTCATAGATAATATTAGATTTCATTCTCTACGTAACTCTTCTATGAATTATTATTTCCGCTGCGAATATTGATCTGAAACTTGTTGTCCATTATATTCTATCAAATTTTTCCCTATTGAAGACTAACGATAATATGTTCTATATTATCTTAGTCATAATATTCTTTACTGGACTAGTTAAGCTCACCCTTTTCCTTTTTGTTCCATTTTTCTTCTCAGAAGGCGAGAATGTAGCGAGTTCTAGTCGGGGTATGGAATGATGGTTCTAGAAAGTTGTTTTAGTAGTCCTCACCATTTTTGAAAAATAGTATATCAATAATTGTAATGAGGAGTTATTTGAGTGTGGATATTGTCTAGAAGACAATATTTGTATTTAAACTCACAGTTTATGTGTTGTCGTATTTTGCACGACAATTGTATTAATAAAGTTGTAGTTGTTTCTGTACCATGTTTTTGGCGACTCAGATTGGGTGATGTATACCTATTTTGGGGTGTCACAGTTGGTATCAGAGCTTAGGGATATGGTCTTTGGCGGAGATCGGGGAATAGAACTAGGAGGGGAGAGATGAGTAAATCCTTCACTAGTGTGTCCTACCTAAGCTTATTTGTTGGATGGTCAGAATATAGGGATATTATATGATATGTTAATTTCTTTAATTAACCCTTGTATTATGGCAGTTTTTGAGAATGACAACTGAGAATGTTAACAGTGGAATAAATGAGACTGTGGAGACACCTTTACTCACAAATGAGGAGAACGTACAACAGGCCGGCAATGTTCCTCCTGTGAACAACACCACTGAGCAGACGATGAACGACGGGATGTTTAGAAGCTTTTTGTAGTTTATGTAAAATCAGACGAGGGAGACTCGTGTACAAAATACATGTGGAAATGATAGCAATGCACGGTTTGTCACAGCCAAGCAGTTCAAAGAGTTGGGACCACCAGAATTCTGGGGAAAGCCGGATCCGATTAAGGCGGAGACGTGGGTCAAGCAAATTACCAAGATATTCGATGTCTTGGGATGCACGGAGGAACATAAGGTTCCATTTTCTACTTTTATGTTCCGTAATGAGGCGACATCTGGTGGGAATCGTGAAGCGTACTCCATCCGGTACTTTTCAAAGCATGTCTTGGGAAACGTTTCAAAAACTATTGAATGACAAGTACTTTCCTGAAAGTATTCGTCATATGAAGGAGGTATAGTTTATTAGACTGGAGCAGAACAACATGACGGTGTCCCAGTACAAGTTAAAGTTTGCAGAGTTATCCAGGTTTGCACCTCATTTGGTGGAGAATGAGGAACGTATGACGCGGATATTTCTAAGAGGTTTGAAACCCGACATACGTCAGTATCTCATTTCTCATAAAATTTTTCTATATTCAGATGTTGTCAACAGAGCTCAATTATTAGAGCAAGATAATGAGTACGTTCAACCGAGGGACCACAACCAGGGTCATACCGGTGACAACAGTCATCGGAGCAACGATAACCAACGGGGAAAGAAAAATACGGACAAAAGCGATAACCACTATGGTGGTAATCATGGCCATAATAATAGAAGAAGCGGGTCGGGAGGAGAATTTATAAAGAGAAGGTACAACAATGACAATGTTAAGACGTCAGCACCAGCAGCAACTGGTTCTAAGGGAGGAGATCGACCACCGGTCGTATGCTATAAATGCAGAAAAGAGGGACATAATAGCCCAAACTGTCCACAACAGTTCAAGGTATTCTATAATTGTGGAAAAGAAGGACATATCGCTCGAGATTGTACGGTAGCGAAACCAAGTCTAGGGGGGATGGCGACTTAAAAGTCTGTCCCAGAAAAGTCAAAGTCAATGGTTCCTAGTAGAACGTTTGTCGTGACTGGTCAAAATACGAGGAACCCAAACGAGGTGATTACGGGTAAACTAATTATAAATTCTTGCGAAGTTTATACCTTACTAGATACCGGTGCTACCCATTAAATTATCTCTCCTGCTTGTGCTCAACGTTTAAACTTGACTCCGGAGAAATTAGACTTTGATTTATCTGTGGAGACTACGTTAGGAGACACTTTTATTACATCCACTGTTTATAAATCTTGTTTGATCCAAATTGGCACCATCACATTATCTGTAGACCTTATCTCTTTAAAGATACTTGCTTTTGATGTGATTTTAGGGATTGATTGGTTAACTTCTCATCATGCCAAAATTGATTATTTTCATAAGGTTGTTAGTTTTCATATTCCTAACTAACCTGTTGTACGAATTCAATTAACTAAACCACTAAAATCAATCACTGTCATATCAAGTTATAAAGCTATTCATTTACAGAAAAATGGATGTCAAGCTTTCTTAGCCCAGGTTATGGATTTAAATAAAAACACGTCAGATTTGAATAATATTCCCGTTGTTAGTAAATTTTCTGATGTATTTCCTGAAGAACTTCTCGGTCTACCCCCAGAACATGAAGTTGAATTCTTTATTGACCTTAAACCTGGTACAAAGCCCATTTCTAAAATCCCATATCGAATGGCTCCTATTGAACTTTAGGAGTTAAAGGTCCAACTACAGGAGTTGTTGGACATCGGTTTCAATTAACCTAGTATATCTCCTTGGGGTGCTCCTGTTTTATTTGTAAAGAAGAAAGATGGGAGTATTCGACTTTGTATTAACTACCGGGAATTGAACCATGTCACCATCAAGAATAGGTACCCGCTACCTCGCATTGATGACATGTTTGACCAGTTGCAAGGAGCACAATTCTTTTTAAAGATCGATCTTTGTTTTGGATATCATCAGCTGAAGATTAGAACTAAGGATATTCCAAAGACTGCCTTCAGAACTCAGTACGGGCATTATGAATTCTTAGTCATGTCTTTTGGATTGACTAATGCTTCTGCGGCTTTCATGTATATGATGAACCGAGTATTCAAGGAATATTTGGATCAGTTCGTTGTTGTCTTTATTGATGATATCCTCATATATTCCAAAAGTCGTAAAGATCATGAGCACCATTTGAAGCCAGTACTCCAAAGGCTTCTTGAAAACAAGCTTTATGCTAAGTTGAAGAAATGCGAGTTCTGGCTTGAGGAAGTAGCATTCCTTGGGCATGTGGTGTCAAAACATGGAGTATCTGTTGACCCGATGAAGATTGAAGCAATACAAAGTTGGGAGCAACCAAGAAGGCGATGGCCAAGAAGTGCGTAGCTTTACGGGCTTATTGGTTATTATCGAAGATTCGTGGAAGGATTTTCTCGAATCGCTACTCAGATTAACTCAAATTTGACTTGAAAAGATACAAAATTCGTATGGAGCGAGGAATGTGAGAAGAGTTTTCAAGAGCTTAAGAGGAGACTCATTTCGGCACCTGTTTTGACATTACCATCTGGTTCGGATGGATTTGTTATCTATAGTGATGCTTTAGGCAAAGGGTTAGGATGTGTTCTCATGCAATGTGGGAAAGTCATAGCCTATGCCTCGCGACAACTTAAAGAATATAAGAGGAATTATCCTACTCATGATCTAGAGTTGGCAAGTGATCGTTTTATTAAAGATCTGGAGGCACTATCTATATGGGGAGAAAGTGGAGATATATTCAAACCATAAAAGCCTCAAATATTTCTTCACCCAAAAGGAACTCAACATGCGGCAACGACGTTGGCTCAAGCTATTGAAAGACTACGACCATACCATTCAATACCATCCCGAAAAAATGAACGTGGTAGCTGATGCCTTAAGTAGAAGATCATATGCAGGAACAAGTGTGATGTTGTCCACACAAAGGCCCATTTTGTGTGATTTACAAAGGATGAAGATAGAATACAAGACTCCAGGGACCCATGCGATGATGTCAACTATACGCATAGAACCGACTTTAATCGAAAAAGTTAAAGTTGCTCAAGCCACAAACCCGGAGCTGATGTGTATAAAGAAGAAAGTACAAGAAGGTGCTATTCCAGAAGCAAGAATCGATGAAGAAGGAAAACTTCCAGTGCACTCCAGACTTTGTGTTTCTAACGACTCTGATTTGAAATATAAGATCATGATGGAGGCACACAATACACCGTTTGTAATCCTTCCTGGAAGTACCAAAATTTATCGTGATCTTCGACATACATTTTTGTGGAACAATATGAAAGAGAGATTGCAAAGTTTATCTCGAGGTGTTTAACTTGTCGACGTGTAAAGGTGGAGCATCAAGTGCCTAAGGTTCCATTGCAACCACTTGAGATTCCGAAATGGAAGTGGGAACACATTACCATGGATTTTGTTACGGGTTTTCCCACGGTTTCTCAAGGCATAGATGTTATTTGGGTTATTATTGATAGATTAACTCTAAGTCTGCTCATTTCTTGCCGATACGGGAGACTTATTCCCTTGAACGTCTTGCTCGTATGTACGTGAATGAGATTGTGAGATTGCATGGCATGCCAATATCCATAGTTTCGGATCGTGACCCAAGATTCACTTCACGATTTTGGGTTAGCTTGCAAAAAGCCATGGGCACGAATTTACGATTCAGTTCGACATACCATCCTCAAACGGACGGAAAATCAGAGAGGACTATTCAAACTCTTGAAGATCTATTAAGACTCTGTGTCCTGGACTTCAAAGGGAGTTGGGATAAGTATTTACCATTGGTGGAATTCTCCTACAACAACATTTATCAGGCAAGTATAGGTGTGGCCCCATTTGAAGCATTGTATGGACGAAAGTGTCGCCTTCCATTATCTTGGGACGAGGTGGGTGAAGCAACATTGTTGGGACCAGAGTTGGTAGGTATGACTACAGAAAAGATCCAAATGATTCAACAACGTATACAAACGACACAAGATTAACAAAAGAGTTATGCGGATCTTCATCGAAAGGACGTGGAATTTAGTATTGGGGATCATTTATTATTGCGTGTTGCTCCATGGAAGAGAGTTACAAGATTTGAAAAATGAGGAAAGCTCAATCCATGACTTATTGTTCCATTTCAGATTCTTGAAAGAGTAGGAAAAGTAGCCTATAGACTCGCGTTACCTCCAAGTATGTCTCGTGTTCATAATGTTTTTCACATATCTGTGCTACGTAAATATGTGAAAGACCTGAACCACGTTATTGAGTTAGAACTGGATGAGATAGCCGAAGACTTAACGTATGAAGAGGTACTGTCAGAGATATTGGATAAGAAGGAGCATGTCCCCACGACAAAGGTCATACCACAAGTTAAAGTTTTGTGGAGGAACCATCTTTATTGAGGAAATGACTGGGAGTTGGAAACGGAAATAAAAGCGAGGTATCCTCACCTTGTCGAAACACAGGTACGTACGTCAATTTCGAGGATGAAATTTCATAAGGAGGGGAGTTTGTAAGACCCCAACTTATTATTAATGAAATTGAATTTCCTCTATTTTGAAATAGTAAGGGTTGATTTGATTAATGTGGTTAGTTATGGGTAAAATGCGTAAATATTTCAAATAAGCAAGTGGTTATAAAATATTCATTATTTTGGGGAATATTCGTTTGGTCGTGGAATATTCTTACTATCTGGGAATATTAAATTTGACTGGTAGCGAATTTATTATGTGGGCCCCATAACTGGAAAGTGATTGGATGAAGAAAAATGACAAGTATAAGTTATTTATAAATAATGGCGTAGTTGTTACTAATTATCTTGTTGGAATACCGGTGGTTAAAACACACAAGATAACACGATATTGCACCAATTATTGATTCTTACGTAAGAAGGCACTACTAATAATTGTTACGAGAATTCTTATTCAATATTATATTTTATTGATTCAATAATTGCTACGTTGATATTTTATATTATTATTATTTTAATAATTGTCACTACACAATATTTTCCTTTATCAAAACAATAATTCATATTATTTGAATAATATTATTAGATAGCAATATTGGCAATGTCTAGAAAGTTTTGTCTAAGGAAAGGTTTGGTCACCTAATTGCGTGCCAGTAAGGAGAAATCCTTATTAGAAAGCCCCCTCTTTCCTAGGAACGGCCTGATTGTCAGTATTGTGATTCTGTAATATTATTTATGAATAATTAATTATTGATTATTATGATAAGGAAAATATTCATTTTATGTGGATATAGATGGAGAAAATTTTTAATGTGACAATTGTTGAAAATTGATATTTTATCTTTTTCGATAAAATAATTCATTTAAATATATTAGTATATTTTAATAATATAATAATGGTGATACTTTTTTTTATAATGAATGTGGGATATATGAATAAATGAGGAGGAAGAGTATTTTTGTAACTAAAAATATTTAAAACATGTTTTTCATGTTTGTGGACCCCATTTCTTGACTGAAATTTGATTATAGCCTGTAAAATCGTCCGTATGTGGATTTTGGTCAATTTCTGCTTGGAATTTTGAAAAACTTAAACTTACAAAGTTGTAGAGAATGGAATTTCCTATGGAATGGACATAAGGTTCAATTTTTTCTAATAAAAGGGCTATTTATTATGAATTATTGAAGTTTCGAAGTTCCAGAATAATTGATTTTTGAAGTTTTAATTATTTTTTTTAAGAAAAACGTTTTTGGTGAGTTGAGTGGGTCCCACATGTGATATAAATGTGTTGAATTCAGATTCAAGAGGTGGGCGTGACAAAAATTTATATATAATAATATTTTATTAAATTTTCTGCTTTGGTGTTCTAAGCATTTTCCTATAAATAGGGTGCTTAGGTTAGAATTGAAAATCACACCAGAAATAAGTTTTCTCTCTCTTTCTCTCTCTATATTATCGAGCGTATTCTTGTGAGTATTTTAAGACTTTGAGTGTTGTTATACGGTACAAGTTCCTTTGACTATATCCGATATTCAAATGAAATCTTTGTCTTTTCGAGGTAAGGGATAATTTTTTAAAATGATATTATTTCTTCCAATATCATTATGCCGGAATATTGGTAATATTTTTCTTGTAAAATTCTTATCTTTTAGTGTTCGGGGTTCTTATTCATGTATACGATATATTCACGTGATATCTGATCTTATTCACGAATCGACACTATTCATGGAAAAATTAAAATTTCATTTTTGTCAAAATATCTATTATGGATACTAGCTTTGATTGTATCCATGTTTTGATCTTCATTCTTGAATTTTACTCCACTATGATTATTTATGAAGTATTTTTGAACTTGGATTACTTGAAGTATGAATCCTTAAAATTTGTTCTTTTGTTTCACTAGATTCATTTCTTTAAAATATTTTCATCATCCGGTCTTAAATGATGATATTCCTAAATGATGATATTCTTGATGAATATCTTTGGCGTAGTGTAGTGAAAAGATGAATATTTGATTCAAGTTGAATATTGATTGATGTATATTGATTGAGAGGATAAAATATTGATGATGGACTTTTAAATTCATAGATAATATTAGATTTCATTCTCTACGTAACTCTTCTATGAATTATTATTTCCGCTGCGAATGTTGATCTGAAACTTGTTATCTATTATATTCTATCAGATTTTTCTCTGTTGAAGACTAACGATAATTTGTTCTATATTATCTTAGTCATAATATTCTTTACTGGGCTAGTTGAGCTCACCCTTTTCCTTTTTGTTCCATTTTTCTTCTCAGGAGGCGAAAATGTAGCGAGTTTTAGTCGTGGTATGGAATGATGGTTCTAGAAAGTTGTTTTAGTAGTCCTCACCATTTTTGTAAAATAGTATATCAATAATTGTAATGAGGACTTATTTGAGTGTGGATATTGTCTAGAAGATAATATTTGTATTTAAACTCACAGTTTATGTGTTGTCGTATTTTGCACGACAATTGTATTAATAAAGTTGTAGTTGTTTCTGTACCATGTTTTTGGCGACTCAGAATGGGTGATGTATACCTATTTTGGGGTGTCACAGTTGGTATCAGAGCTTAGGGATATGGTCTTTGGCGGAGATCGGGGAATAGAACTAGGAGGGGAGAGACGAGTAAATCCTTCACTAGTGTGTCCTACCTAAGCTTATTTGTTGGATGGTCAGAATATAGGGATATTATGTGATATGTTAATTTATTTAATTAACCCTTGTTTTATGGCAGTTTTTGAGAATGACAACTGAGAATGTTAACAGTGGAATAAATGAGAATGTGGAGACACCTTTACTCACAAATGAGGAGAACGTGCAACAGGCCGGCAATGTTGCTCCTGTGAACAACACCACTGAGCAGATGATGAACGACGGGATGTTTAGAAGCTTTTTGTAGTTCATGTAAAATCATACGAGGGAGACTCGTGTTCAAAATACATATGGAAATGATAGCAACGCACGGTTTATCACAGCCAAGCAGTTCAAAGAGTTGGGACCACCAGAATTCTGGGGAAAGCCGGATCCGATTAAGGCGGAGACGTGGGTCAAGCAAATTACCAAGATATTCGATGTCTTGGGATGCACGGAGGAACAGAAGGTTCCATTTGCTACTTTTATGTTCCGTAATGAGGCAGACTTGGTGGGAATCACGTGAAGCGTACTCCATCCAAAGCATAGACTCAAAGATGTCTGGGAAACATTTCAGAAACTATTGAATGACAAGTACTTTCTTGAAAGTATTCGTCATATGAAGGAGGTAGAGTTTATTAGACTGGAGCAGAACAACATGACGGTGTCCCAGTACGAGGTGAAGTTTGCGGAGTTATCCAGGTTTGCACCTCATTTGGTGGAGAATGAGGAACGTATGACGCGGATATTTCTAAGAGGTTTGAAACCCGACATACGTCAGTATCTCATTTCTCATAAATTTTCTCTATATTCAGATGTTGTCAACAGAGCTCAATTATTAGAGCGAGATAATGAGTACGTTCAACCGAGGGACCACAACCAGGGTCATACCGGTGACAGCAGTCATCGGAGCAATGATAACCAACGGGGAAAGAAAAATACGGACAAAAGCGGTAACCACTATGGTGGTAATCATGGCCATAATAATAGAAGAAGTTTAGTCTGGAGGAGAATTTATAAAGAGAAGGTACAACAATGACAATGTTAAGACGCCAAAGACCAAAGAAGAATCGGTTCTAAGGGAGGAGAACGACCACCATCGATCGAATGCTATAATGCGAAAGAGGGACATAATAGCTCAAACCGTCCCACAGGTTCAAGGTATTCTATAATTGTGGAAAAGAAGGACATATCGCTCGAGATTGTACGGTAGCGAAACCAAGTCTAGGGGGGATGGTGACTCAAAAGGCTGTCCCAGAAAAGTCAAAGTCAATGGTTCCTGGAAGAACGTTTGTCGTGACTGGTCAAAATACGAGGAACCC
The DNA here is from genome assembly GCA_020205615.1 of Panax quinquefolius. NCBI lineage: Eukaryota > Viridiplantae > Streptophyta > Magnoliopsida > Apiales > Araliaceae > Panax > Panax quinquefolius. Next base: position 104,917,404 of record CM035152.1, read on the forward strand.
AAACGAGGTGATTACGGGTAAATTAATTATAAATTCTTGCGAAGTTTATACCTTACTAGATACCGGTGCTACCCATTAATTTATCTCTCCTGCTTGTGCTCAACGTTTAAACTTGACTCCGGAGAAATTAGACTTTGATTTATCTGTGGAGACTGCGTTAGGAGACACTTTTATTACATCCACTTTTTATAAATCTTGTTTGATCCAAATTGGCACCATCACATTACCTGTTGACTTTATCTCTTTAAAGATACTTGCTGTTGATGTGATTTTACGGATTGATTGGTTAACTTCTCATCATGCCAAAATTGATTATTTTCATAAGGTTGTTAGTTTTCATATTCCTAACTAACCTTATTTAATTCAATTAACTAAACCACTAAAATCAATCACTGTCATATCAAGTTATAAAGCTATTCATTTATTGAAAAATAGATGTCAAGCTTTCTTAGCCCAGGTTATGGATTTAAATAAAGACACGTCAGATTTGAATAATATTCCTGTTGTTAGTAAATTTTCTGACGTATTTCCTGAAGAACTTCTCGGTCTACCCCCAGAAGATGAAGTTGAATTCTTTATTGACCTTAAACCTGGTACAAAGCCCATTTCTAAAATCCCATATCGAATGGCTCCTATTGAACTCGGGAGTTAAAGGTCCAACTACGGGGAGTTGTTGGACATCGGTTTCATTTATCCTAGTACATCTCCTTTGGTGCTGCTGTTTTATTTGTAAAGAAGAAAGATGGGAGTATGCGACTTTGTATTAACTAAAGGGAATTGAACCATGTCACCATCAAGAATAGGTATCCCGCTACCTCGCATTGATGACATGTTTGACCCGATTCAAGGAGCACAATTCTTTTTAAAGATCGATCTTTGTTTTGGATATTCGGTTGAAGATTAGAACTAAGGATATTCCAAAGGCGCCTTGAGAACTCGATGACGGGCATTATGAATTCTTAGTCGTGTCTTTTGGATTGACTAATGCCTGGCTTTTTTCATATGATGAACCAAGTATTCAAGGAATATTTGGATCAGTTCGTTGTTGTCTTTATTGATGATATCCTCATATATTCCAAAAGTCATGAAGATCATGAGCACCATTTGAAGCCAGTACTCCAAAGGCTTCTTGAAAACAAGCTTTATACTAAGTTGAAGAAATGCGAGTTCTGGCTTGAGGAAGTAGCATTCCTTGGGCATGTGGTGTCAAAACATGGAGTATCTGTTGACCCGATGAAGATTGAAGCAATACAAAGTTGGGAGCAACCGAAGACAGTGACCGAAGTGCGTAGCTTTCTGGGCTTAGCTGGTTATTATCGGAGATTCGTGGAAGGATTTTCTCGAATCGTTACTCCGTTAACTCAGCTGACTTGAAAAGATACAAAATTCGTATGGAGTGAGGAATGTGAGAAGAGTTTTCAAGAGTTTAAGAAGAGACTCATTTCGGCACCTGTTTTGACAATACCATCTGGTTCGGATGGATTTGTTATCTACAGTGATGCTTTAGGCAAAGGGTTAGGATGTGTTCTCATGCAATGCGGGAAAGTCATAGCCTATTCCTCGCGACAACTTAAAGAATATGAGAGGAATTATCCTACTCATGATCTAGAGTTGGCAGCAGTTGTTTTCGCGCTAAAGATCTGGAGGCACTATCTATATGGGGAGAAAGTGGAGATATATTCAGACCATAAAAGCCTCAAATATTTCTTCACCCAAAAGGAACTCAACATGCGGCAACGACGTTGGCTCAAGCTATTGAAAGACTATGACCATACCATTCAATACCATCCCGGTAAAATGAACGTGGTAGTTGATGCCTTAAGTAGAAGATCATATGCAGGAACAAGTGTGATGTTGTCAACACAAAGGCCCATTTTGTGTGATTTACAAAGGATGAAGATAGAATACAAGACTCCAGGGACCCATGCGATGATGTCAACTATACGCATAGAACCGACTTTAATCGAAAAAGTTAAAGTTGCTCAAGCCACAAACCCGAAGCTGATGTGTATGAAGAAGAAAGTACAAGAAGGTGCTATTCCAGAAGCAAGAATCGATGAAGAAGGAAAACTTCCAGTCCACTCCAGACTTTGTGTTCCTAACGACTCTGATTTGAAATATAAGATCATGATGGAGGTACACAATACACCGTTTGTAATCCATCCTGGAAGTACCAAAATGTATCGTGATCTTCGACATACATTTTGGTGGAACAATATGAAAGAGAGATTGCAAAGTTTATCTCGAGGTGTTTAACTTGTCGACGTGTAAAGGTGGAGCATCAAGTGCCTAAGGTTCCATTGCAACCACTTGAGATTCCGAAATGGAAGTGGGAACACATTACCATGGATTTTGTTACGGGTTTTCCCACGGTTTCTCAAGGCATAGATGTTATTTGGGTTATTATTGATAGATTAACTCTAAGTCTGCTCATTTCTTGCCGATACGGGAGACTTATTCCCTTGAACGTCTTGCTCGTATGTACGTGAATGAGATTGTGAGATTGCATGGCATGCCAATATCCATAGTTTCGGATCGTGACCCAAGATTCACTTCAAGATTTTGGGTTAGCTTGCAAAAAGCCATGGGCACGAATTTACGATTCAGTTCGACATACCATCCTCAAACGGACGGAAAATCAGAGAGGACTATTCAAACTCTTGAATATCTATTAAGACTCTGTGTCCTGGACTTCAAAGGGAGTTGGGATAAGTATTTACCATTGGTGGAATTCTCCTACAACAACATTTATCAGGCAAGTATAGGTGTGGCCCCATTTGAAGCATTGTATGGACGAAAGTGTCGCCTTCCATTATCTTGGGACGAGGTGGGTGAAGCAACATTGTTGGGACCAGAGTTGGTAGGTATGACTACAGTAAAGATCCAAATGATTCAACAACGTATACAAACGACACAAGATTAACAAAAGAGTTATGCGGATCTTCATCGAAAGGACGTGGAATTTAGTATTGGGGATCATTTATTATTGCGTGTTGCTCCATGGAAGAGAGTTACAAGATTTGAAAAATGAGGAAAGCTCAATCCATGACTTATTGTTCCATTTCAGATTCTTGAAAGAGTAGGAAAAGTAGACTATAGACTCGCGTTACCTCCAAGTATGTCTCGTGTTCATAATGTTTTTCACATATCTGTGCTACGTAAATATGTGAAAGACCCGAACCACGTTATTGAGTTAGAACCGGATGAGATAGCCGAAGACTTAACGTATGAAGAGGTACCTATCTAGATATTGGATAGGAAGGAGCATGTCCTACGCACAAAGGTCATACCACAAGTCAAAGTTTTGTGGAGGAACCATGCTATTGAGGAAATGACCTGGGAGTTGGAAACGGAAATAAAAGCGAGGTATCCTCACCTTGTCGAAACACTAGGTACGTACGTCAATTTCGAGGATGAAATTTCATAAGGAGGGGAGTTTGTAAGACCCCAACTTATTATTAATGAAATTGAATTTCCTCTATTTTGAAATAGTAAGGGTTGATTTGATTAATGTGGTTAGTTATGGGTAAAATGCGTAAATATTTCAAATAAGCAAGTGGTTATAAAATATTCATTGTTTTCGGGGAATATTCGTTTTGTCGTGGAATATTCTTACTATCTGGAATATTAAATATTGATGAGTTTGCAAATATGTGTGGGCCCCATAATGGAAAGTGATTGGATGAAGAAAATGACAAGTATAAGTTGTTTATAAATAACGACGTATGTAAGACCCCAACTTATTATTAATGAAATTTAATTTTCTCTATTTATTATTTTGAAATAGTAAGGGTTGATTTGATTAATGTGGATAGTTAAGGGTAAAATACTTAAATACTTCAAAATAAGCAAGTGGTTATAAAATATTCATTGTTGTCGGGAATATTCGTTTTGGTCGTGGAATATTAAATCTTTGTCGGGAATATTAAATGCGACGGCACAACCGTAATGTGTGGGCCCCATAGCGGAAAGCGATTGGATGAAGAAAACGACAAATATAAGTTGTTAAAAAAATAACAGAGTAGTTATTCATCAATTATCATTGTTAAAATACTAAATTGGCTAAAACACAAGAAGCTGCAGTATTGCACCAATTATTGATTCTTACGTAAGAAGGCACTACTCAATAATGGTTACGATAATTCTTTATTCAATATTTTATTGATTTAATAATTCTTTGCGTTGATATTTTATATTCTTTGTTGTTTCAATAATTGTCATTTACATTATTTTTCATCATCGAAGCAATAATTCATATTATCCGAATAATATTTTTAGATAACATTATTGGCAATGTCTAGAAAGTTACATCTAAGGAGAGGTTTGGTCACCTAATCAAGGCCCAAGAAGGAGAAATTCTTATCGAAAGCCCCTCTTTCTTAGGAAGCGCACGGTTGTCAATATTGTGATTCTCGTAATATTATTTGTGAATAATTAATTATTGATTCATATGATGAGGAAAATATTGATTTTATGTGGATATAGATGGAGAAAATTTTTAATGTGACAATTGTTGAAAATTGAAATTTTATCTTTTTCTGATAAAATAATTTATTTAAATATATTATTATATTTTAATAATATAATAATGGTGATATTTTTACAACGAATGTGGGATATATGAGTATATGAGGAGGAAGAGTATTTTTGTTGCAATAAATGTTTAAAACATGTTAAACATGTCAGTGGACCCCATTTATTGACTAAAATTTGATTATAGCTTGTAAAATCGCCCGTTTGTGGATTTCGGTCAATTTCTATTTGGAATTTGAAAAAACTTTCTTCTGAGAAGTTGTAGAAAATTGAATTTCCTATAAAAACTCGCGAGATTTGAATTTTCTGATGAAAGGGCTATTTATTATGAATTATTGAAGTTCCGAAGCTCCGAAATAATTGATTTTTGGAAGTTTAAAATATTTAAAATTAGAAAAACGTTTTATCTTACTTTTTCTAGAATGTGGCATGTGTTTGATGGCTGAAATCAGATTCTAGGCATGCGTAGGAAATTTATATAATTATATTATTAATTTATTAAATTTTTACGCTTTGGTGTTCTAAGCAATTTCTATAAATAGGGTGCTTAGGTTAGAATGGAAAATCACATTTAAACTTAAGTTTCTCTCTCTATATTATCGAAAGCGTATTCTTGTGAGTATTTTGAGTATACTTTGAGTATTGTTAGGCGGTGCAAGTTTCCTTGAAGACTATATCCCAGATTCCAAATTTAGAAGTACTAATCTTTCGAGGTAAGGATGTTATTTTCTTCTCAAATGATATTATTTCTTCAATATCATTATCTTTGAAATATTGGTTGAAACTTTTTATCAAATTTGGAACTTTTTCATGTCGGGGTTACTATTCATGAGTTACTATTCACGAGTTACTATTCATGAGTTACTATTCACGAGTTACTATTCACGAGTACTATTCATGAAGCGTGAAGATATTTTTTGGGAAATTTCTATCTTTTGGTGTCGGAGTTACTATTCACGTATACGGCACTATTCACCAAAAAATAAAATTTCTTCTTTTTGTCCAAAATATCTATTCTGGATACTAGCTTTGATTGTATCCATGTTTTGATCATTCTTGAATTTTACACCACTATGATTATTTTTGAGGTATTTTTGAACATGGATAAAACAAAGTACGAATCCTTAATCCTTAATCATTGTCATTTTGTTTCTTTGGATTCGTTTCTTTAAACATATTTTCATCATCCTCGGTCTTAAATGATGATATTATTGAATATCTTTGGCACTGTAGTGCAAAGATGAATGATTCTGAAGAATATCTTTGGTAGTAGTGCAAAGATGAGCAGTGTTTAGATGAACATGACCAATGATGAATATCTTTGGCACAGTAGTAAAAGATGAATATTTGATTCCGGATGTATATTGATTGATGTTACTGAGGGGATAAAAGATGAGCGATGAACTTTTAAATTCATACATAGAAGATAGTAGTTTGCATTCTCTACTTAACTCTTCTAATGAATTATTATTTCAGCTGCGAATATTGATTTAAAATTTGTTGTCTATTGTATTCTATTAGATTTTTCCTGTTGAAGACTAACGGTAATTTGTTGTATATTATCTTAGTCATAATATTCTTTCTTGGGCTAGTTGAGCTCACCCTTTTCCTTTTTGTTCCATTTTCTTCTCGGGAGGCGAGAATATAATGAGTACAATTCTGGGTATGGAATGAAGGTTTTAGAAAGAATTGTTTAGTAGTCCTCACCATTTTTGTAAAATAATGTATCAATAAATGTGATGAGGATTTATTTGAGTATAGATATTATACAGAAGATAATATTTGTATTCAAACTCACAGCTTTCTGGTTGTAATAATAAAGTTGTAGTTGTTTACGTACCATGTATTGACAACTCGTAGAATAGGTGATGTATACCTATTTTGGGGCGTCATGGTTAGTATCGAGCTTAGGATATGATCTCTGGTGGAGATCGGGGAATAGAACTAGGAGGGAGAGGCGAGTAAATCCTTTCGCTAGTGTGTCCTACTAAGCTTATTTTTTAGTTGGTCAAGTATATAAGGATATTATGTGATATATTGATTTCCTTAATTAACCCTTGTTTTATGACAAGATTTGAGAATGTCGATTGAGAATATTAACAATGGAAATGAGACCGTGGAGACACTGTACTCACCAACGAGGAGAACGTGCTGCAACAGTGGCAATGTTCCTCCCGTGAACAACACCATTGAAAGCGAGATGATGAACGAGGGGATGTTTAGAAGCTTTTTGCAGTTCATGCAAAATCAGACGAGGGAGACTTGTGTTCAAAATATAGGAGGAAATGATAGCAATTCACTGGTTGTCACAGCCAAGCAGTTCAAAGAGTTGGGACCACAAGAATTTAAGGGAAAGCCAGATCCGATCATGGCGGAAACATGGGTCAAGCAAATTACCAAGATATTCGATGTCTTGGGATGCACGGAAGAACAGAAGGTTCCATTCGCCACCTTTATGTTCCGTGGCGAGGCGGACTCTTTGGTGGGAGTCGTGAAGCGTACTCCATCCGGTACTTTTCGGCAAAGATGTCTGGGAGACATTTCAAAATTATTTAATGACAAATACTTTTCCGAAAGTGTTAAATGCGTATGAAGGAAGTGGAGTTCATCGATTAGAACAAAACAACATGACGGTGTCTCGATGACGAGGCAAAGTTTGCGAGAGTTATCCAGTTTGCACCTCATTTGGTGGAGAATGAGGAGCGTATGACGCAGATGTTTTTAAGAGGTTTGAAACCCAAAGATACGACAATATCTCATTTCTCATAAATTTTTCTCTATTCGGATGTTATAAATGAGAGCTCAATTATTAGAATGAGATAACGAGTACGGTCAACCGAGGATCATAACCGAGGATCATCTGGGAGATAGCGATCAGCAGAATAATGATAACCCCGGCGGAGAAAAGCGAACAGACAAAAATGGTAACCCACTGGTGGTAATCATGGCCATGAAAATAAAAAAGCGAGTCGGGAGGAGATTTTAAAAGAGGAGATTTAACAACGACTATGTGAAGACGCAGCAGTCTTAAAAGTGACAAGCGGTTCGAAGGAGGAGAAACGACCACCGGTCATATGCTACAAATGGAAAAGAGGGACATATCGGTCAAAGCGCCCACAACAGATTCAAGGTATGCTATAATTGTGGAAAGGAAGGTCATATCGCTCGAGATTGTACAGTAGCAAAACCTAGTTCAGCGGGGACGGTGACTCAAAAGACTGTCCCAGAAAAGTCAAAGTCAACGATTCCGGGAAGAGCGTTTGTTGTGACTGGTCATAATGCGAGGAACCCAAACGAGGTGATCACGGGTAAGCTATTTATAAATTCTTGCGAAGTTTATACCTTACTTGATACCGGTGCTACCCATTCATTTATCTCTCCTGCATGTGCTCAACGTTTAAACTTGACTCTGGAGAAATTAGACTTTGACCTATCTGTGGAAACTCCGTTAGGAGAAACTTTCATCACATCCACTGTTTATAAATCTTGTTTGATTCAAGTTGGCACCATCACCTTACCTGTTGACCTTATCTCTTTAAAGATACTTGCTTTTGATGTGATTTTAGGGATTGATTGGTTAACTACTCATCATGCCAAAATTGATTATTTTCGTAAGGTTGTTAGTTTTCATATTCCTAACCAACCTGTTGTATGAATTCAAGCAACTAAACCATTAAAATCAATCACTGTCATATCTAATCATAAAGCTATTCGTTTATTGAAAAACGGATGTCAAGCTTTCTTAGCCCATGTTATGGATTTGAATAAAGACACGTCAAATTTGAATAATATTCCTGTTGTTATTGACTTTCCCGACGTATTTCGAAGAACTTCCGGTCACCCCGTAAGCGTGAAGTTGAATTCTTTATTGATCTTGAACCGTACAAAGCCCATTTTAAAACCCCATATCGAATGGCTCCTATTGAACTTGAGGAGTTAAAGGTCCAACTACGGGGAATTGTTGGACATCGGTTTCATTCGTCTAGTACATCTCCTTGGGGTGCTCTGTTTTATTTGTAAAGAAGAAAGGCGGAGTATGCGACTTTGTATTGACTATCGGGAATTGAACCATGTCACCATCAAGAATAGGTATCCTCTACCTCGTATTGATGACTTGTTTGACCCGGTTGCAAAGGGCACAATTCTTTTCAAAAATCGATCTTCGATTCGGATATCATCATTTGAAGATTAGAGGCGAGGATATTCAAAGACCCGCCTTTTAGAACTTCGATGCGGGCATTATGAATTCTTAGTCATGTCTTTCGGATTGACTAATGCTCCTATGACTTTCATGGATATGATGAACCTAGAGTATTCAAGGAATATTTGGATCGGGTTTGTTGTTGTTGTCTTTATTGATGACATCCTTATATATTCCAAAAGTCGTGAAGATCATGAGCACCATTTGAAAATTTGGTACTCCAAAGGCTTCTTGAAAACAAACTATATGCCAAATTAAAGAAATGCGAGTTCGGCTTGAGGAAGTAGCATTCCTTGGGCACGTGGTGTCGAAACATGGAGTATCTGTTGATCCGTGAAGATTGAAGCAATACAAAGTTGGGAGCAAATCAAGTTGTTGATCAAGCACGTAGCTTTTTGGGCTTATTTGGTTATTATCGGAGATTCGTGGAAAGGTTTTCTCGAATCGCTAATCCATTAACTTCAGCTAACTTGGAAGGATACAAAATTCGTTTGGAGCGAAGAATGCGAGAAAAGTTTCAAGAGCTTAAGAGGAGACTTATTTCTAAGACTGTTCTAACAATACCATCTGGTTCGGATGGATTTGTTATCTACATCGATGCTTCAGGCAAAGGGTTAGGATGTGTTCTCATGCAACGTGGGAAAGTCATAGCCTATGCCTCGCGACAACTTAAAGAGTATGAGAGGAATTATCCTACTCATGATCTAGAGTTAGCGTGATCGTTTCAGCTTAAAGATATGGAGGCACTATCTATATGGGGAGAAAGTGGAGATATATTCAGACCATAAAAGCCTTAAATATTTCTTCACTCAAAAAGAACTCAACATGCGGCAGCGACGTTGGCTCGAGCTATTGAAAGACTACGACCACACTATTCAATACCATCCTGGAAAAGCGAACGTGGTAGCTGACGCGTTGAGTAGAAGATCATATGCGAGAACGAGTGCGATGATGTCAAGTATACGCATAGAGCCAACTTTAATAGAAAAAGTTAAGGTTGCTCAAGCCACCCAGGCCGAGGATGATGATGCGTATAAAGAATAAAGTACAAGAAGGAGCTATTTTGGAGCGAGAATTGATGAAGAAGGAATACTTGAGTCCACTCTAGACTTTGTGTTCCTAACGACTACGATTTAAAGTACAAGATTATGATGGAGCACACAATACACCATTTGCAATCCATCTGGAAGTACTAAAATGTATCGTGATCTTGACGACATACATTTTGGTGGAACAATATGAAGAGAGAGATTGCAAAGTTTATCTCGATGTGTTTAACTTGTCAACGTGTAAAGGCGGAGCATCTAGTACCTAAGGGTGCATTGCAACCACTTGATATTCCGAAATGGAAGTGGGAACACATTACCATGGATTTCGTTACGGGTCTTCCTACGGTTTCTCGGGGCATCAATGCTATTTGGGTTATTGTTGATAGATTAACCAAGTACGCTCATTTCTTGCCGACACGGAGACTTATTCACTTAAACATCTTGCTAGTATATACGTGAATGAGATTGTGAGGTTGCATGGCATGCACTGTATCCATAGTTTCGGATCGTGACCCAAGATTCACTTCAAGATTTTGGGTTAGCTTGAAAAAAAGCTATGGGCACGGATTTCTGATTGATTCGGCATACCATCCTCAAAGCAGACGGACAATCGAAAGGACTATTCAAACTCTTGAAGATTTATTAAGACTACGTGTCCTAGACTTCAAGGGCGGTTGGGATAAGTATTTACCATTGGTAGAATTCTCCTACAACAACGATTATCGAGCAAGTATAGGTGTGGCTCCATTTGAAGCATTATATGGACGAAAGTGTCGCTCCAAAGTATGTTGGGGACGAGGTGGGTGAAGCAACATTGTTAGGACCCGAAGTTAAGTACGTATGACTACGGAAAAGATCCAAATGATTCGACAACGATACAAAGCGGCACAAGATCGACAAAAGAGTTATGCGCGGATCTTCATCGAAAGGACGTGGAATTTAGTGTAAGGGGATCATGTATTGTTGCGAGTTGTTGCTTCTATGGAAGGGAGTTACAAGATTTGGGAAGAGAGGAAAGCTCAATCCACGATTTATTGGTCCATTTCAAATTCTTGACCGAGTAGGAAATGTAGCCTATAGACTCGCGTTACCTCCAAGTATGTCTCGTGTTCATAATGTGTTTCATATATCGTACTTCAGTAAATATGTGAAAGACCCAAACCACGTTATTGAGTTAGAACCAGGACGAGATAGCCAGAAGACTTAACGTATGAGGGAGGTACTGTCAAGATCTTAGATAGGAAGGAGCATGTCCTATGTGAAAGGTCATACCACAAGTTAAAGTTTTGTGGAGGAATCATGCTATAGAGAAATGACTGGGAATTGGAAAGCGAAAATGAAAGCGAGGTATCCTCACCTTTTCGAAAACACCAGTCGTCACGTCAATTTCGAGGACGAAATTTCATAAGGAGGGAGGTTGTAAGACCCCAACTTATTATTAATGAAATTTAATTTTCTCTATTTATTATTTTGAAATAGTAAGGGTTGATTTGATTAATGTGGATAGTTAAGGGTAAAATACGCAAATACTTCAAAATAAGCAAGTGGTTATAAAATATTCATTGTTGTTTGGGAATATTCGTTTTGGTCGTGGAATATTAAATGATCGTTGGGAATATTCATGCGACAATGCATGATGTGTGGGCCCCATAGCGGAAAGCGATTGGATGAAGAAAAGCGACAAATATAAGTTGTTTAAAAATAACAACGTAGTTATTACCAGATTATCTTGTTAAAATACAAATTGGTTAAAACACAAGAAGACACTGCAGTATTGCACCAATTAATGATTCTTACGTGAAGGCACTAATCAATAATGGTTACGGTAATTCTTTATTCGAAGATTTTATTGATTTAATAATTCTTTGCGTTGATATTTTATATATTCTTTGTTGTTTTAATAATTGTCATTACGGTATTTTTCATTATCGAAGCAATAATTCATATTATCTCGAATAATATTATTAGATAACATTATTGGCAATGTCTAGAAAGTTACATCTAAGGAGAGGTTTGGTCACCTAATTAAGGCACCAAGAAGGAGAAATTCTTATTGGAAAGCCCCATCTTTCACTGGAGGCGCACGGTTGTCAATATTGTGATTACGTAATATTATTTGTGAATAATTAATTATTGATTCATATGATGAGGAAAATATTGATTTTATGTGGATATAGATGGAGAAAATTTTAATGTGACAATTGTTGAAAATTGAAATTTTATCTTTTTACGATAAAATAATTCATTTAAATATATTATTATATTTTAATAATATAATAATGGTGATATTTTTACAACGAATGTGGGATATATGAGTATCCGAGGAGAAAGAGTAATTTTGTTGCAATAAATATTTAAAACATGTTAAACATGTCGGTGGACCCCATTTATTAACCGAAATTTGATTATAGCTTGTAAAATCGCTTGTTTGTGGATTTGGTCAATTTCTATTTGGAATTTGGAAAACTTTCTTACGCAAAGTTGTAGAAAATTGAATTTACTATAAAAACTCGCTAGATTGAATTTTCTCGATGAAAGGGCTATTTATTATGAATTATTGAAGTTCAAGCTCAAATAATTGATTTTGGAAGTTTAAAATATTTAAAATTAGAAAAACATTTTTCTTACTTTTTCTAGAATGTGGCATATGTTTGATGGCTGAAATCAGATTCTAGGCATGCGTAGGAAATTTATATAATTATATTATTAATTTATTAAATTTTACGCTTTGGTGTTCTAAGCAATTTCCTATAAATAGGGTGCTTAGGTTAGAATGGAAAATCACACCGTAAGCTGAAGTTTTTCTCTCTATATTATCGAGCATATTCTTGTGAGTATTTTGAGTATACTTTGAGTATTGTTAGGACGGTGCAAGTTCCTTCAAAGACTATATCCCAGGTATTCCAAATTAGAAGTACTAATCTTTCGAGGTAAGGGATGTTATTTTCTTCTCAAATGATATTATTTCTTCAATATCATTATGCTGAAATATTGGTTGAAACTTTTTATCAAATTTGGAACTTTTTCATGTCGAGGTTACTATTCATGAGTTACTATTCACGAGTTACTATTCATGAGTTACTATTCACGAGTTACTATTCACGAGTACTATTCATGAAGCGTGAAGATGTTTTTTGGGAAATTTCTATCTTTTGGTGTCGGAGTTACTATTCATGTATACGGCACTATTCACCGAAAAATAAAATTTTTTCTTTTTGTCCAAAATATCTATTCTGGATACTAGCTTTGATTGTATCCATGTTTTGATCATTCTTGAATTTTACACCACTATGATTATTTTTGAGGTATTTTTGAACATGGATAAAACAAAGTACGAATCCTTAATCCTTAATCCTTGTCATTTTGTTTCACTTTGGATCGCGTTTCTTTAAAAATATTTTTCATCATCCTCGGTCTTAAATGATGATATTATTGAATATCTTTGGCTTGTAGTGCAAAGATGAATGATTTTGAAGAATATCTTTGGTCAGTAGTGCAAAGATGAGCAGTGTTTAGATGAACATGACCAATGATGAATATCTTTTGGCTGTAGTGCAAAGATGAATATTTGATTCCGGATGTATATTGATTGATGTTACAGGATAAAAGATAGAGCGATGAACTTTTAAATTCATACATAGAAGATAGTAGTTTGCATTCTCTACTTAACTCTTCTAATGAATTATTATTTCATTGCGAATATTGATTTAAAATTTGTTGTCTATTGTATTCTATTAGATTTTTCCTGTTGAAGACTAACAGTAATTTGTTGTATATAATCTTAGTCATAATATTCTTTCTTGGGCTAGTTGAGCTCACCCTTTTCCTTTTTGTTCCATTTTTCTTCTCAGGAGGCGAGAATATAGCGAGTACGAGTCGGGATATGGAATGAAAGTTTTAGAAAGAATTGTTTAGTAGTCCTCACCATTTTTGTAAAATAATGTATCAATAAATGTGATTAGGATTTATTTGAGTATAGATATTGTCTAGAAGATAATATTTGTATTCAAACTCACAGTTTTACGGTTGTAATAATAAAGTTGTAGTTGTTTTTGTACCATGTATTGACAACTCAGAATAGGTTATGTATACCTATTTTGGGGGCGTCACAGCGTAGTTATTACAGTATTATCTTGTTGGAATGCGGTGGTTAAAACTCGAGAGATATTACGATATTGCACCAATTATTGATTCTTACGTAAGAAGGCACTACTCAATAATTGTTACAGTTTTTACTGTTCAATATTATATTTTATTGATTCAATAATTGCTACGTTGATATTTTATATTATTATTATTTTAATAATTGTCACTACACAATATTTTCCTTTATCAAAACAATAATTCATATTATTTGAATAATATTATTAGATAGCAATATTGGCAATGTCTAGAAAGTTACATCTAAGGAAAGGTTTGGTCACCTAATTGCGTGCGATAAGGAGAAATCCTTATTAGAAAGCCCCCTCTTTCCAAGAGCGGCACGATTATCGAGATTGTGATTACGTAATATTATTTATGAATAATTAATTATTGATTATTATGATAAGGAAAATATTCATTTTATGTGGATATAGATGGAGAAAATTTTTAATGTGACAATTGTTGAAAATTGATATTTTATATTTTTCGATAAAATAATTCATTTAAATATATTAGTATATTTTAATAATATAATAATGGTGATACTTTTTTTTATAATGAATGTGGGATATATGAATAAATGAGGAGGAAGAGTATTTTTGTAACTTAAAATATTTAAAACATGTTTTTCATGTTTGTGGACCCCATTTTTATTGAAATTTGATTATAGCCTGTAAAATCGTCCGTATGTGGATTTTGGTCAATTTCTGCTTGGAATTTTGAAAAACTTAAACTTACAAAGTTGTAGAGAATGGAATTTCCTATGGAATGGACATAAGGTTCAATTTTTTCTAATAAAAGGGCTATTTATTATGAATTATTGAAGTTCCGAAGTTCCAGAATAATTGATTTTTGAAGTTTTAATTATTTTTTTTTAAGAAAAACATTTTTGGTGAGTTGAGTGGGTCCCACATGTGATATAAATGTGTTGAATTTAGATTCAAGAGGTGGGCGTGACAAAAATTTATATATAATAATATTTTATTAAATTTTCTGCTTTGGTATTCTAAGCATTTTCCTATAAATAGGGTGCTTAGGTTAGAATTGAAAATCACACCAGAAACAAGTTTTCTCTCTCTTTCTCTCTCTATATTATCGAGCGTATTCTTGTGAGTATTTTAAGACTTTGAGTGTTGCTATACGGTACAAGTTCCTTCAAAGACTTATATCCAAAGATTCCAAATCGTAAAAAGCTGTCTTTTCGAGGTAAGGGATATTTTTTTAAAATGATATTATTTCTTCCAATATCATTATACCGGAATATTGGTAATATTTTTCTTGTGAAATTCTTGTCTTTTAGTGTCGGGGTTACTATTCATGTATACGGCACTATTCACGTATACGGTACTATTCACGAATACGACACTATTCACAGAAAAATTAAAATTTCATTTTTTGTCAAAAATATCTATTATGGATACTAGCTTTGATTGTATCCATGTTTTGGTCTTCATTCTTGAATTTTACTCCACTATGATTATTTATGAAGTATTTTTGAACTTGGATTGCTTGAAGTATGAATCCTTAAAATTTGTTCTTTTGTTTCACTAGATTCATTTCTTTAAAAATATTTTCATCATCCTCAGTCCTAAATGATGATATTACTGAATATCTTTGACCTGTAGTGCAAAGATTAATGATTTTCTGATGAATATATTTGGCCCGTAGTGCAAAGATGAACAAGTGTAGAGATGAACATGACCAACTGATGAATATCTTTGGCCTATAGTGAAAAGATGAATATTTGATTCAAGATGAATATTGATTGATGTTACAGGGATAAAATATTGATGATGGACTTTTAAATTCATAGATAATATTAGATTTCATTCTCTATGTAACTCTTCTATGAATTATTATTTCCGCTGCGAATGTTGATCTGAAACTTGTTGTCTATTATATTCTATCAGATTTTTCCCTGTTGAAGACTAACGATAATTTTTTCTATATTATCTTAGTCATAATATTCTTTACTAGGCTAGTTGAGCTCACCCTTTTCCTTTTTGTTCCATTTTTCTTCTCAGGAGGCGAGAATGTAGCGAGTTCTAGTCGGAGTATGGAATGATGGTTCTAGAAATTTGTTTTAGTAGTCCTCACCATTTTTGTAAAATAGTATATCAATAATTGTAATGAAGACTTATTTGAGTGTGAATATTGTCTAGAAGACAATATTTGTATTTAAACTCATAGTTTATGTGTTGTCGTATTTTGCACGATGATTGTATTAATAAAGTTGTAGTTGTTTCTGTACCATATTTTTGGCGACTCAGAATGGGTGATGTATACCTATTTTGGGGGCGTCACAGATGTATACCTATTTTGGGGGCCTCACAGTTGGTATCAAAGCTTAGGGATATGATCCCTGTCTGAGATGTGAGATTAGAACTAGGAGGGGAGAGACGGATAATTCTTTCGCTAGTATGACCTACCTAAGCTTAATTATTATTTAATTGATCGGTCAGAATATAGAGATAATATGTGGCATATCAATTAACCCTTGTTTTGTGGTAGTATTTTAAAATGGCATATGAAAATGTTGAGATAAGCAATGGAGCACATGAGACCGTTGAGTCACCGACGATCAATAACTAGTATAATGCGCATCAGAAAGGTAATAATCCTTAGGTAAACAACAACGCCGACCAAAAGATGAATGATGGTATGTTTAGGAGCTTTTTAGAATTCATGCAGCACCAAACGAGAGAGACTCCTGTTCAGAATGCAAGCGGAAACACTGGCAACTCACGGCTGGTCACCGCTAAGCAGTTTAAGGAGCTGGGACCACCAAAGTTTTTGGGAAAGCCAGAACCACTTAAGGCAGAGACGTGGATTAAGCAGATCATCAAGATATTTGATGTCTTGGAATTCTCAGAGGAGCAAAAGGTTCCCTTCGCCACCTTTATGTTACGTGAAGAGGAAGATTACTGGTGGGAATCTGTAAAACGTACCCAACTTGCCGCACTCAAGATGTCTTGGGAGAAGTTTCAAGAATTGTTCAACGACAAGTACATTCCTGAAAGTATTTGTCGCATGAAAGAGGTTGAATTCATCAAGCTGGAGAAAAAAATTTGACCGTATCACTGTACGAGGCTAAATTGGTAGAGTTATATCGGTTTGCATCCCATTTGGTAGATAATGAGGAGATAATGACGCGAATGTTTCTGCGAGGTTTGAAACCCGAAATACGTTAATACCTCATTTCTCACAAACTTTGCTTGTATTCAGATGTTGTGAATAGGGCTCAGTTATTGGGATAAAATAGTGAGATAACCCAACCAAGAGAGAGTAGCCGACAAATCGATAATACCAATGGTAGCAGTCATCGAAGCGGTGAAAACAAACGTGGAGGGAATCAATATGCCAGAAATGGTAGCCACTTTGGTGGTAATCATGGCCAAGATAATTGAAAAGGTGAACTAAGTGAGAAAAATTTGAAGAAGAGAAGGTTCAATAATAATGGAAAGACAGCGGCACCCGTTTCCAAGGAAGAAGAACGACCATCGGTTGTATGTTTCAAATGCGGACAGGAGGGACACATTCGTCCACACTGTACGCAGCAACCTAAAGTGTGTTTTAATTGTGGAAGAGAAGGTCACCTAGCTCGATTTTGTCGTGTAGTGAAGTCAAGTAAAACCGGGATAATGACGCCAAAGGATGTCCTAGATAAGTCAAAGCTGGTAGTTTAAGTGAGAGCGTTTGTCGAGGAACCCAAACGAAGTTATCACGGGTAAATTAATCATAAACTCTTGCGAAGCCTATACCTTATTCGATACCAGTTCTACCAACTCTTTTATTTCTCCTACTTGCGCTCAACGTTTAAATTAAACTCCGTAGAAATTAGACCTTGACTTATCTTATAAAACTCTGTTGGGAGAAACCTTCATTACATCCACTATTTATAAGTCTTATTTGATTCAAATCGACACATTCACGTTACCTGTCGATCTTATTTCTTTGAAAATACTTGCCTATGATGTGATTTTAGGAGTCGACTGGTTAACTATTCATCATGCTAAAATTAATTTTTTTCGTAAGGTTGTTAGTTTTCATATTCCTAACCAACCTGTTATGCGAATTCAAGCAACCAAAGCACTAAAGTCAATCACTGTCATATTAAGCCATAAGTAAAGAGCCCCGAACCTTTCGTTGGTGACATCCATGTCTTGGAATGCACCGAAGCTAGACTTTTTGTAGGGGACACCGTGAATAACGATGACAAGTTGATAGGTATCAATGTGACGTGTTATCCAAGTCTTGGATGAGAGTCACAGTTTTGAATAATATTTTAATCGTTAATAAATTTCCAGACGTATTCCCTGAAAAACTTCCTAGCCTACCCCCAGAGCGTGAAATAGAATTTTGTATCGACCTTGAACCCGGTACAAAACCCTCAAATATTTCTTCACCCAAAATAAACGTAACATGCGCCAAAGAAGTTGGCTCAAGCTGTTGAAAGATTACGACTATACCATTCAATATCATCTTAGAAAAGCGAACGTGGTAGTTGACGCGTTGAGTAGAAAATTATATGCATTTACGAGTGCGATATTGTTAACACAAAGACCCATTTCGTATGACTTACAAATGATGGAGATAGAGTTAAAGACTCTAAGAACCTACGTGATGATAACAAATATACGAGTAGAATTGACTTTAATCGATAAAGTTAAAGCCGCTCAAGTTACAGACTCAGAGATGATGAATGTGAAGAAGTAGGTTCAAGAAGGCGTTATTCTAGAAGCAAGAGTCGATGAAGAGAGGAAATCTCAACCCTTGATTTAATTGGGCCATTTGAAATCCTCGATCGATTAGGAATAGTGGCCTATAGACTAATTTTACCGCCAAGTATATCGCATGTTCATATCGTTTTTCACATATCGATGTTACGTAAATATGTGGACGACCTGAACCACATTATTGAGTTAGAACTAGACGAGATAGCGAAAAATTTAATGTATGAAGAGGTACATGTTAAAATCTTGGATAAGAAGGAATATATTCTATGCTCCAAGGTTATACCTCAAGTCAAAGTTTTGTGGAGAAACCACGATGTTGAGGAAATGACTTGGGAGTTAGAATCTGAAATAAAATTAAGGTATCCTCACCTCTTTGACATATCAGGTACGTACACCAATTTCGAGGGTGAAATTTCATAAGAAGGGGAGGTTGTAAGACCCCAACTTTTATGAATAAAGATGAATTTTTTTATAAGTATCATTTTTGAATATTAAGGTGTGAATTTGTTACGATGTTATAGTTGTGGGTAATATTTATAAATTTTGCAAAGTAAGCAATTTGTTATATAATATTCGATTGGTTAGGGAATATTCATTTTAACAAAGAATATTCGTATGACAACACAATCATTGGTGGACCCCACAACAGAATTATTGTCGGAATGAGAAAACGACAGAAATATCTTTTTATAAAAATAACGGCAAAAGTTTTACCGTTAAACGGTTGAAATACTCGATGGTAAAAGTACAGTAATATGCGTGGTTGCATATTAGCACACGGTATTGATTATTGATGCTTACATGAGAAGTCACTTAGTTATACTCAATTATTGCTACAATAATGGTTGTATAGTATCTCACATTATTGATTCTATTATTGTCACAGTACATTTGCACAATATTTTATATTATTAAATTAATAATTGAGATGACAAGTTATTCATATTATTATTTACATTATTGACAATATCTGGAAAGTTATATCGAGGAAAGGGGTTTGGTCACCTAATTGCGCGCCAATATGGAGAAATCCTTATCGAAAAGCCCCCTCTTTCCTGGGAATGATCTAGTTGTTAATATTCAAAGTTATATCATTAATGAATAAATGTTGTTAAAAATATTGAGGGGATTTTTATGAAGTATTTGTTATAAATTTGGCGTAGTATTTGGACCCCCACTTACTCATTTTTAAAAATTATTGGAAGAAAGTTATCTCAATTTTGTTTTATATATATATATATATATATATATAATTATGATGATTCACGTGGGGGGGATGATTAACATGGTAAGTTATATATAACATGTCAGTAGTGTGATGGTGTGGAAAAGAGTCACGGGTGGGGAGAATCATATATATATATATATATATATATATATAGAATGGCATGGGAATAAGGTAATGTGTGTATATATATATGTGTGTACACTCCAAAAATTTTGCACTCTTGTTACTACCATTGTACGAGGGCAGAATCGTCTTTCAGAGATAACCGTGGAGGATAGCTCAGCTCAATCCCGGAGATAACCCTGGGATACTCAGTTCTTACCATCTCGGAGATAACCCCGAGGGATGCAGTACAAATTCTAAAAATAGCACCGGAGAAAGCTCTTTCATCTCGGAGATAACCTCGAGATAATCAGTTTCATCCCGGAAACAACACCAGGAGTTTTAGTTCCAACCTCAAAAACAACACCAAGGAGTGCATGTACAGTTCCAGAGATAACCCTGGAAAAGCTAATTTCAACCTTTGTAGTCGCTTCAACCTCAGAGATAACCCCGAGGAACTCAATTCCAGTACTGGAGACAACCCCAAGAGGTCAGTTACACCTCAGAGATAACCCTGAGGACATTCAGCACTTGCAGCAGCCCAATCTCAAAGATAACCCTGAGCAACGACTGTTATATCAACCCAAACCGGAGATAACCCCGGTGAGGGGCAAAATCATCATTTTGCCACCTCAATCCCATATGCGCGCTGTCTCAACACATTTTTCAGCATACATTCTACACAACAGTGTCCTACAAGAACCAAATAGCTCCAATCCCGAGTGACTACTAAACATGACAGCACATCAGATAGAATTTGAAGACTTAAAGACCAAGGGAATGGTCCCATCTTCCTAACTTCGTATAACCTCTAATCCTATATCATTGTGTAGCTCTCGACAACAGCATGTCGAAAATGGTCTTATACACCTCGATCGGATGCCCGAATTGAAGCTCTAAAAGTTCAAGTGGGCATCACGTTGCATGCGTGCATGCACTTTGAGATGGCAGGACCCACGGAGCCCGGGTCACCTCGGTCAGCCGCAGGTGCACCTGCGGCTCCCCCTTCTATAAATAGTATTCTTGGGGTGGCCATTTGGTAAGAGAAAAAGGATAGGAAGCCTTGTCCAATTTGCTCTGTACACACTATAAACTGAGTGTTTTCTCATTTTAAACACTTGTGAGCTCATATATTGCTATTTTTTATAGGTGGGAACCGAGTGTTCATCCATTTAAAGCCTTCTTACATCTTTGCAGTCCACTGTAAGCCTTCTTACATCTTTTAAAGCCTTTTCTCCATATTTTGGACACACCGTTCTTCACATTGAGAGTCATGTTGTGTGTATATGCCCGGACTTCGGTCCATGGCTTTTATTTTGTTATATATATATATATATATATGGACCAACATTATCGAGTTATGCCTCGATTGAGCCTGAACTCACGTCAAAGCGTTTATTGCTTTTTTATATATATATATATATATATATATATATATAAACTATTGTCGAACTCATTCGATGAGCACATAGCGTTCTTTGCTTTTTATATATATATATATATATATATATATATATATATATATATATATATATACATCGCCAAAATGATAAACCGAGCCTGGATCGATATATATCTGGTGCGTTTATCGCCTATATATATATATTTATATTTCTGTTAGGCTTGGAGTTTACTTCATGGCCTTTTACTACTTTATCTACATTTCGTCCCGCCTAGAGTTTACTTCATGGCGGATGATTGTTTTTACTGCTTTATTTATATTTCGTCCCGCCTGGAGTTTACTTTGTGACGGTTGATTGTCTTTAATGCTTTATTTACATTTTCGATCCCCCATGGAGGTGCTTTGTGGTGGTTGATTGTGTCTATATATATATATATATTTACCATTTTTATATATTTACATTTCTGATCCCCCATGTAGGTCCTTCGTGGTGGTTGATCGTGTCGCTATATATATATTTACCGCTTTTATATATTTACATTTCCAATCCCCCATGAAGTTCGCTTCGTAGTGGTTGACAGTCTGTATATATATATATATTTACAACTTTTATAAATATAACTATTTACAACTTTTATATAAACTGCTACATCATGTGAGCCTAGGAATCATGTGATCGATCACAGATTCAGTCTCCTGAATCTAGATTCGGTTCCCGTGATGGACATTTTTAGCTGTAATCAGCTTGTACATTATTTATTTACAGTGTTTGAATTTCCTTAGATGGCTCACATGCCCACAAGGAATTCGACATTGCTATGTATATTATTTTCTCGAAGATGCTTCGCATCTCAAAAATAAAAGCAATCAAGCCGAACATATAATAAAATGGAAGTATCAAAGGCCTTAATTACTATTGAGCATAAGGGTTTGAAAAACCTCTTTTACAAAACATCACTGCTATATCTTGTTAAAATTGAATTTTTATACATAAATTCAAACTCTTTGTATATAGGTGTGAACGACGCATAGCACTACTTCCAAATAATTGCACATTGATCCATACACACACACACACACATTCATATAATAGTTTAATTGAAAAGTGGCAGTCACCGTGGTAACACGGATGTCGGGGGGTGCCTAATATCTTTCCTCCGCATAATCAAGTCCCCGGACCCTAACGAATCTCGGTTTCACAGGCTTGTTAAACAGTGTCACATCACTGGGTCAATGTGAAATCCTTTTCTCGGTTGAGTTGGTGCAACCATTTAAAAATACCAACTGGCGACTCTTACAGTTCAACCGTCGACATATACATGTCAGACCTTTTCACAACTTGTTTTTTCAAATAAATCTCACCTAACATGAGAACACCAAAAGACAAGAACAGAAAAGGGACAGTAAAACTCCCGACGTCTACAGGTGGCAACTTTGCTGGGGACATCCAATAAGAGGACTTAAGCCGCTACTACAAACTTTTCAAACTGTTATATGCTTGTGTGTGGATGTCACATTTACATTTACATAGATGTGTACGAATGCATTTACCTACTGCACTTAGTGCTTCACACTGTATTTACTTGTGATATTAAAGTGCTTCACACATGTCATCATTTCCATAACGGTGAGACACGTTGTACGTGAATGAATGTTGTGTGGTCCCTCCTTCAGGAGGCTATCCCGGCGGTGTTTGATTACTGGACACGTAGGAAGACTAATTCCAATGAGGCTCAGGAAAGGCACCACCCAGGTTCGCTCTAGTTGAAAGATCGGATTAACTTCCCATCAAGTAAATTGCGATGATCTGGGGACGTTCATGCAAAAAAAACTGCGAGAGTGACCTAAGATAGGTCAGCCTTTGATAAACCAAACGTGGAGGGAAGTTTCTTCATACTTCCCATTTAAATTACTCGTAAATTCAATTACTTGTAATGTCATTCCATATTAATCTCACTGTAATGGGAAATATGAAGAAATATATGTACATGCATAATTTATAAACACGACATGCTATCCTGTATTACAAACATCTAACATCTATTTTGCAGGATAATACTCCTAAAACGGATATATCACATAAAATGTAATATTTATACATTCCCTAAGACTAAACTACATAAGTTTTTTGTAGGGAAACAATTGGGCTTGTTACCCACTCAAAGTACAAAAAGGCAACGAGCCTATAGCCAATTATGTCTTCATCTGAACAAACTAATCCGTCTCCTGTCTCTCATGAAGAGTTTGATGAATTAAGCAAACAAATTACAGATTTGGCTATTCTGCTTAAAGAACTACACCAGTCTACTCAAGGTCTACGAATACCCATACATACAGAATCCTCTGCACATGGAGGAACACAAGGTACGGATCAAGCAAATCCAGTACCTGAACTTTTGTTGGATAAGTCCAATAAAACCCCTGAAATTACCAATCTCAAAGAAGATCCTGACACCGGTGATATCAAAAAAGAAAGTCCTTTAAATGGAAGAGACCATTCGGTCTATTAAAGGGATTGGTGCACACGGGAGTGTCTCATATGCCAACCTTAGTATATTCCCTGGTGTCCATTATCTAGAGAAGTTCAAGACTCCTGACTTTGAAAAGTATGATGGGTTGGGAGATCCTTACACACATTTGAAGGTATTAATTGGAGAACTCAGATCTTATAATGAGGATGAGAAGCTTAGAATGTAGCTATTCTAGAAAAGTCTGACTGGAGAATCCCGATCGTGGTATACCAGATTAGACAACTCCAAGATTTACAGTTGGGAAGAGCTAGCTCATGCCTTCCTCAGCCTGTACAATTTCCAGTCTCAGATGGCTCCTGACCGATACCAAATTACCAAGGTCAAGAAACAATCTAATGAGTCTTTCCGAGGGTATGCTAAAAGGTGGAGGCGCCTTCCTGCTCAAGTTATTCCCTTTATGACTGAGTCAGAAATGGTGATGACCTTCATAGACATACAGGAAGCTCCTTTATATGAGAGAGTCTTAGCTGGCATTGGCAAGCTATTTTCTAAAATGATTAAACATGGAGAGATAACTGAGATGGGATTGAAGTCAGGAAACATTCAAGACCTAGCCGCTCAAAAATTTGTTGCTGACTACATCCATTCTGGAAATTAAGGAAACAACACCAGGAGGGTCCATAAAAAGAAAGAGGAGGATGTTTCCTTGATACTACAAGTTCAGAAAGGCAATCAGAACATGTCTATCTAAAGGAGAAACTGCTCTCCTTTTCAAGCACAGTCTTCCAACCCCACATTTCCAAAGGGTGGAGAAGTCCGACGCAATTGAGTGTTCACACCCCTAGGAGACTCACTCGAGAATATTCTCAATCTTCTGACTACTCAGAAGAAAATTACTCAATTTATTCCACCAGCGAACCCGAATGGGAAGGGTTTCAATGCTACACGGAAGTGTGCCTATCATTCTGGAGCACTAGGACATGATACTCAGGATTGCTGGGACTTGAAACATAAGATCTAAGATTTGATTGATAACGGTGAGATCGTGGTGACTAAACCCGAGCAACCTCATGTGCAAGACAACCCTCTTCCTCAACATAAAGAAGAAGAGGTTAATATGATTAATTGGAACAATGGACAGAGTTCCAATTATGGTGGCGAAGCTTCCCAAACTAGCAAGAACGGTGCTGATAGATGGGATTATGCGCAGTTCCAGTTTATGATGGAACAAAAAATGAAGGCTCTGTGTGAGCAAGTTAACCAATTGGCAGAACTGGTGATCCATCAGCATCAAGTCACAGGCCAATTAGTACGCCATGAGCATGCCAGTCTCCTTCCTATGGTTACAAATAATCCATCATTAACTCCAGAAAGTGAAACACTAGAGGATAAAATTGCAAAAAGAGAAAGAGCCAAGGCTCATCGGGATTTTGCTAATAAAAGGGAATTTGCATACCTTGGCTAACCAATGGAGGAGATATTTTAAATGTTGATCAATGAAGGAAGAATCACAACTCTGTTACCTCTAATTAATCCTCATTCTAGATGGTTCAATTCTAATGGAGTATGTCAGTATCACTCCCACTCTCGCGGACATAACACAGAAGAATGCTGGGCATTCCGCCACCTTATTCAGAATTTAATTAACAGCGGTGTCCTGCAGTTGGCAGACGATGACATTGTGCTCCTTGAGAGTGGGAACACAATTCCTATAAGATGGAAGGAGGTCGTAGCAGTTATATCCGGTGAAGATGATTTGGCTGCCAGACCACTTACAATACAAGTAATTCAACTCAAAGGTGCTGACAATCCTTTGAAAGTGGCTACGCCAAAGCTAATTACATTGCCAACTAGGCCACAGTATCCTGTTGTCAGCCTAAAAAAAGTACCATGGAATTATGGGCAGGTTAAAGGATCCACATCCCACATAACTACTACAGTGTTTAAAGAAAATCCACTCTATCTTCCCCAGCGGTGATGATGCCTAACATCAAATTAAAGGGTAAAGTTTCCATGGAGAAAATTAAAGAGTTCCTCCGTACTATGGGCCATAATGAAGCCAAGGTGGTTTTAAGCTTGAAAGAAGCTCCACAAAAAAATTCTATACTGGAATTGATTTTCTCTTCCGAAGATCACATGAAGGTCTTGCTAAAGGTTTTGGAAGAAGCCCCTTTGCCGAAATCAATGAATGTTGAAAAGTTCTAACATCTGGTTGATCACATTTTTAAATAAAATGTGATATCTTTCACTAATGACGACATTCCTCCCAAAGGGACTGGTCATTACAAATCGTTTCACATAGCGGTTCTATCCTCCCGGATACATGGTGGGAGGAGTTTTGATAGATGGGGGTTCATCTTTAAATATTTGTCCCTATGCCACTTTGGAGAAGCTGAACATCAATCTCAAGAGGATCAAAAGTAGCCATAAGGTTATCAAAGCTTTTGATGGATCCCGACGTAATGCTGTCGGAGAGATTGAATTACCTGTGGAGATTGGTCCACATACTTTCTGCGTATCCTTTCACATGCTCAAAATAGCCACAAGATATAACCTACTCTTAGGAAGACTGTTGATTCACATGGCTAGAGCCGTCCCTTCTACCCTTAACCAACAACTTAAATGCATTATCAACAATAGTCTAATCACTGTTAACGCTGAGCCAGAATGTCCTAAATAAGGCGACATACCACTAATCAGTTTCAATGAAGAAGTTAAACCGGTCAGTTTTCATGCCCTAGAGGTGAGTGACACTTACTACCATCCTATTGGGGTGCCACCTCTCATACCCAAGATTTCTGCTGAAGTATTGGCAGCAACTCAAGAGATGATGTCATTGGGTTACCAATCTAGAAAATGGTTGGGCAAAGATCATCAGGGCATTAAACGCCCAATTCAAGTTCCAGTTAAACCGGGACAGCCGGACTAGGCTATTCTGCCTGTTCAATCATAGGAATCCTCATAAGCACAAACAGATTCCTTCAGCTTCAGCCACACGGCGATTATCTCGGCCTACAGATCCTGAGCCTAGACAGTCTCTGGTAAAGGTGCCTACCCATGTAATGGCTATGTTATTTCCAAAACTGATATCGATTAAAGGAAAAGAGGTCTTAATTCCTGATCCCAAAGTGGAAGAAAGGGAACGGAGACGTAAACAAGACATCACGAGGATATTGTCTCACCTACGCATCATTTTCCATGATGAGCACACAAATAGATACACCCCTGACGATGATTATCCAGATATTATAGTCATCATTCGGGAAAAGGAGGATGATAACATCCCCTTTATCACTGCAGTCTAACAGGACTTTACCCTTGACAATTGGAGTAGCACTCCTTGCATTTGTCGACAAGGGTAAAAAGGGAAGAAACTCCCTCTGCCCTGTAGATAGCTATAACTGCTTACTTTTCTGTACAGTATTAGCAGTTTTTTTTTTTCATTACAGGCTAACACTTTGTATGATTGAACAGTTTCATATATTAAGTGAAAGCAATTTTTTTTTCAGGACTCTAAATTTAGATGTGCCTATACTTGCTAATGAGGTGCATTTTCTCCACAAGGACTGTAACTTTGATGAAAAGTTGGACTTAGAATTGATGGAAATACAAGAGGACACTGAGATACCTTAGGAGATTAAAGAATGGGTCGAGGATAAACCCAAACCTAATCTCGATCAAAACATCTCATTCAATCTTGGAACCTTAGAAAACCCTAGACTAATCCAGATCGGTACGGACCTCACTCCAAACCAAAGGAATGACATGGTTACGCTATTAACCCAATTCTAGGATATGTTTGCATGGTCTCACGAAGACATGGTCAGTTTATCCACTGACATCGTCATCCATCGCCTTCCCATTAAAGAGGGATTCAAGCCAGTCAGGCAGAAGCTCAGTCGATTAAAACCTGAGTGGAGTTTAAAGGTTAAAGAAGAAATTGTGAAACAATTTCAAGCCGGCATCATCATGGTGTCAACATACCATGAATGGCTATCCAACATAGTCCCCGTGCCTAAACTAGGAGGAAGGTGCCAGTTTGCGTGGATTACTAGGATCTGAATAAAGCTTTCCTTAAGGATAGCTTTCTCGTGCCATTTATTCACATTCTTATTAACAATACTGCTCAATACAACATGTACTCCTTTGATAATTTTTTTGCGGGGTACCATCAAATCATGGTTGCTGAAGAGGATCGTGAGAAAACTTCATTCATCACACCTTGGGGAACCTTTTGCTATAGACGGTTGTCATTCAGACTCATTAATGCCGGAGCTACATACCAGCGAGCCATGATGGCTCTTTTTCACGACTTAATGCACAAGGAGATAGAGATCTATGTTGATGACATCATTGTCAAATCCCGAAGGGAAGAAAACCACTTAGACCATCTCAAGAAGCTCTTTAACAGGTTGCATAAGTACAACTTGAAGTTGAATCCAGCCAAGTGCGCCTTTGGTGTTAAATCAGGTAACTTGCTAGGTTTCCTAGTCAGCCACAAAGGGATTGAGCTGGATCCCACCAAAATCCAGGCCATTACAGAAATGCCCATTTCTTAGACAGAGAAGGAAATACGGGGATTTTTGGGAAGAATCAACTTCATTAGCAGATTCATCTCCCAACTCACACCAACTTGTGAGCGTATCTTCAAGCTGTTAAGGAAGAAGTCCTCCATGAAATGGAATGATGAGTGTCAGAAAGTCTTCCTTACAATCAAAGTGTAGCTGGTCAAAGCTCTTATTTTGGTACCGCCCAGGGATGGTATTCCCCTATTCATGTACCTGTCCATTAATGACAATGCCATGGGCTGCATGCTGGGACAAAAAAGATGATAGAGGCCAAGAGCGAGCTATCTACTACCTCAACAAAAGATTCAGCAATAGTGAACACAAGTACACTCTGATTGAGAAGACTTGTTGTGCTTTAGCATGGGCTTCCATGAGGTTACAACATTACCTCCATGGTCACACAACCCATCTCATATCCCGCGTGGATCCTCTCAAATACGCTGTTCAGTAAACCCATGTTAAATTGTCGATTGTCCGGATGGCAGTTGATCCTACAACAATTTAACATCGTCTATGTGACACAAAAGTCTATCAAAGGTCAAGGAATTTAGGATCAACTGGCCACCACACCTTTATGGGATTTCAAACCCTTAGAAACATACTTCCCTGATGAAGGGGTAATGACAGTCCAGTAACACCATCAGTACAATACACACTAATTATGGAAAATGTATTTTGATGGAGCTGCTAATATGGAAGGTTCTGGAGCTGGAGCAGTTCTAGTAGCCATTACGGGGGAGCAATATCCCGTCGCCGTCAAATTACAGTTTGTTATCACCAACAACATTGTTGAGTATAAAGGTTGTATCATGGGACTCAAACTTTCCCAATCAATGGGTATCAGGCGGTAAACTGTCTTTAGGGATTCCTAATTGGTAATCAGACAAATCACTAGAATCTATCACACCAAAGAACTACATTTGTTACCTTACCATCGGCAAGTTATCCAGATGGCTTCGGAGTTTGAAGAAATAAACTTCCTCCATATTCTTCAAAATAGGAATGATTTTGCAGATGTGCTAGCAACTTTGGCCTCCTTGATCAACATATTTGACAAGGAAAACATGCCAAGCATCCTATTTGCCCTGCAAAAGGCTCGAGCCTATAGGAATTACATTGGAGAAGTATCAGATGAGCTACCTCCCATCCAACACCCTTGGTATCAGCACATCAAGGAGTATCTATGAGATGGATCTACACCCGCTGAGGCGAGCCCGACTTAGAAAAAGTGGATCCATCGACTAGCTATGAAATTATGCTTGAGCGGAGATGCACTCTATAAACGAGATGCAGGATTAGGTGTCCTTAGATGTATGGACAAGGACCAAGCTTAGAGGCTCATGGATGAAATCCATCATGGAGTATGTGGCCCACACATGAGCGACCCTCTACTTGTCAAAAAGATCCTCAGAACAGGGCACTACTGGCTCTCTCTCAAGGCTGATTGTGAGGATCACATCAAGAGGTGCTACCAATGCAAAATTTATGGGAATGCTATCCACGCCCCTCCAAGGGAACTCCACAATATGAGTTCACCCTAGCCCTTCTCAATGTGGGGAATGGACGTGATCGGGCCTATCAAGCCCAAAGCCAGTAACGGGCATCAGTTTATCTTCACCATGATCAACTACTTCAGCAAATGGGTAGAAGCAGCCTCCTTCCCCAAGGTTACCAAAGAAGTCATCATTGGTTTAATCAGAAACAATGTCATTTGTCGATATGGACAACCAGAGGTTATTATTTCAGACAATGCTAAGAACCTCAACAACAAAATAATGGAGGAGTTATGCAGTCAATTCCATATCAAACACCTTAACTCCTTCATCTACCATCCAAAGATGAATGATGCTATTGAAGCGGCTAATAAGAACATCAAGAAGATCATGCAAAAGATGTTCGTAAATCATAAAGGATGACCTTTTGTTGCCTCTAACTCTATTAGCCTACAGAACTTCAATGTGTACTTCTACTGGGGCAACCCCCTACTAATTGACCTATGGGATGGAAGCAGTGCTCCCTATAGAAGTGGAAATGGAATCCCTCAGAGTGTTAATAGATGTTCCACTAGATAAAGACTAATGGTTATAAGATAGGTATCACCAATTGTCTCTAATAGATGAAAGGCGAAGTGATGCTATCTTCCATGATTAGTTATACCAACAAAGGATCGCCAGATCCTACAATAGAAAAGTTCGGCTATGATAATTTAAACAACATGACTTAGTTTTGAAGAATATCATTGACAACCAAGATCAGTTAAAGGGAAAATTTGCTCCAAAGTGGGAAGGCCCGTTTGTTGTCAAAGAAGTATTGATAGGAGGTGCTTTCAGATTACAAGAAATGGATGGCAATGAATTTCCATAACTCATTAACTCGGACACCGTGAAACTGTACTATGTCTGAGGTTATCATCAAACAACCATCCTGGTTTTTGATCACCAGATCCCCAGTCATTTCAGGTTTTCTAACCCTTACTACATACAAACTTTCTTTATACCCATCCGCCCCATCAGGAAAACACACTCTTCAAGCCAGCAACCTGGTTTCGGATCAGAAGATCCTTCACTCCACTTCATTTCAAAACCTCTCACACAACTTCGGTTATCCCACCAGGGATTGAACCTTTCATACCTGCAGTTTTGTCCCACTACGGATAAGACTTTTCACACCTGCATTTTGTCCTTAACATGGGATCAAACTTTCTCCCCAACAATATGTCCTAAACATGGGATCAAACTTTTTGGATGCATCTCGTCCTGCACATGGGGAAAACTACGTCGACCTGATCTCCCTGATACCTGGGATTGCGTAGGCAACCCTTTTCTAATGGCCTGGTCGTAATAAAAAAATCAAAATTACTTCTACACCCTTTTACACTTCCATATCTTTCTATACCCTTTCACATACAGCGTTTAACCTCTTACACTAGGTTCGAACTAGGCAGACCTGATCTCCTCTTCAATAGGAGTACGTAGGAAGCCATTTATGGTTCGGTCTTACCCCCTACCAAAATAGAAAAACTTGTCACATGGTACAGGGATCTTCGTTCAATCCACCACTTTTCATCGGCTTCAAACCAAAAGGATGGAACTACCTGATCTCCCCACACAAATTGGAGAATTGGCGACCATCTAAGTTGTGGTTGAGTCCTTAAAGAGCAACACCAATCCATAAGAGATGGAACTAACTGGGATATCCTCTTAAATAGGAGTACTGGTGACCATCTATGGTGCGGTCAATCTTAGAGAGGAAAGCCACATTCCTCTCCACATCTACATACAAAAACCAGTCCCAAGACAGCAAAAAGGGTAGGGATACACACAGATCAATGATCCATTCTGAAAGATCCTGAGACATCTCAATGTCCACCCATCAAGGATGAGTTCAGAATATATAAAGATAGCAAGCCCTGAAGAAACAAGCAAATATCAAGTAAGTAACAAGGCACAACTAAAAGGGAAGTGAATCAAATATATTTCCCTACCATATATAATGTTGTTTGATATATATAATACGTATTGTGCACGACAAATGGCTAAGATAGTCTATGCAGGAACATACAAGCCCATCTATAAATCAGTGTATATGCGAGCTATCAAATCCAACATGGCATCTCTATACGAAGAAGGAGGTAACGATGTGGTCTCTCGCCCAAGGGTCTCCACACGTGCTAACAGATCCACAGCCAACTTCATGGTGACATGATGCTCATCATATATGCACTCATCTTGGCAATCATGCCAATAGTAAGGGATCTCACTATAGTACTATCTATAACGGCTACATCCCGGGCAGATATGGTAGCATCCCACTCAATAATCAAAGCATCTCTGGATGATCTAGCCTAATCCCGCACAACAATAGCGATGTCTCTATGAGCTAAAGCATCATCTCTATCTAATAGAGTGTCATCTCTCCCAGCAAGACTTGTCAACATCAAGGCCCTAGCCTGATCTCTCTCAAATATCATCAGATGCAGACTCTGCGCTAAATACTCTGAAAGGGAGTCACAAATGTGCGAGAAATCTTTGGGAGAATCTACCACACCGCCGCCAACCCAAAGAAATAGCTCCTCCTAGGTGGGAAAATCAATGTCCTCTATGGGCTCTCCACCCTCCGAATCAATGCTCGGCTCTGTGGATACAACCGCAGCCGATGCAGTCCCTATCTCCATCCATGTAGAATACTTTGTCGAACATCCCGGATGGCTAATAGAAAACTCAGCTAGCTTATGCTAATCCCAATGGGCATACACCCTAGATCAGTCTTCTGCTGACAAATGGCGAGAAGCCAAGCACTGACCTAATGCCCCCTCAAAAGGATGGAAGTCTTGAAACTGGTCGAATTATGACATCATAGCCGGTGGGTGGTAAGTCGTCATTCCCCTCAAACTAGCCAGAGGGAGATAATCCATGCCAGGTGCATGAGTAATGAAACTGTAGGGTGAACTGAGCCCTGTACACATCAAAATGCCAAATGGATCTCCGATCCCTTCCAAAAACACCAACCAAGATGTAGCGAATGTACACTCCGTTGGCTAAAAGGATTAAGACATGGATATCTCATGGGTAAAACAGTATCCATATCATCAGAAGGTGCCAATCGGTCTCTGGTGTGACATAAATCACATATATAACATGACCGAGCTGCCTATGAATACCCATATGGGATAGGTATGACAGTATGCGGTGGATCTTAATGTCTCTATCACAATCATCGGAACAATGGTATGACCCTCCCTAAGAGCTCTCACCGCCATGACAACTCTGATGTCCAACTCGTCCGTATACAGTGGCATATACACATAAGCCACTACGCACACAACGAGTACATCTACTCTGGCTACACGCCACTGGTCCCCGAAGTGCCGTACATAGTTGTCCTCTGACCCAAATCTGTTTATCAAAAAACGCTGAGATATAATATGACAAGATGTAATCTCATCTTGTACTACTCTACGCCTAAGCCCGGTGAGGGTCATAAACTGCCAGCTCATGTCACCGATAGCCATCCACACGCAAGGTCTGTTTAATGGCAGCGCCGTCAACCGCGCATACTCCTCTAAGGTTGGAGTCAACTCCTGGATACCAAACCGAAAAACTTGCCTCTCCGGTATCCAATGCTCTAGCATACCCTCTATAAAGCCTGCGAAAACCTGAAACATCAGGAGGGTCATAGAATGCTATAATAACTGATCTATGGTAACCCTGTCTGAAGGTGACAAACTATCATACCACGACGTCAGACGAGAGGCTACTAACACTGGTGGGGTGTGGTCAATGCGGCTGACTATCGAAGAAGACATCTGTGTGGGGCGTATCATAAGACCATCCAGGGTCAATGCTAAATATCTCTGGACATACATACATATGCATAACATAATACATGCATGATAAACAACAGATGGCAATATGATGTAGGGAATAATAGTATATACATTCCTAAGTACATCATCATCTAATATATAATCTCTGTACAGCTAAAAATATAAGGAAATGGGGCACAGATGCCCAACAACTAACAGTGGCCTATCAAAAGAAATAGTAAGAATGGAGCATATCCACCTAGTATCTAACAGAGGCCTATAAAAATATATAGCCGGAATACACATCAGAAGAAGACAATGGTGTTAATGTCTACATCATCAATCCTGTCCACCTGATGTAACTCTTCCTGAGTCATTGGTTCTCTATCAACGGGGATGTCAGGCCTATACAACGAAGGATCAACATTGACAAAGCCATATTGGTCACCTGAGGGGCCAGCTCCAGAGCTGGAAGGATCAAAAGTATCTGCCTCTGAAGGATCTCTGCCCAAATGCCAGATAAAGAAATGTGCCCGATCCAACTACATGGTCAAACTGTCAATCTATGTCAAATGAGTCGAATCTCGGACACAGGCCATCCAATCTATCATCATCACAGATTCAGGAACCATATCCCCTATAAACTGAGTGGTGCAGGTCTGGGCTCCAATGGTATGAGGGGTCCACTAACGTTGGAACATCTCCTTAGTATGGGGACCCTCTGACAGTGTAAAACTGTCAACGCCCATCAATGGGATATCAATGATGGGCGACTATGATATAGGCCAATAACGCCTGGTGGGAGGCAAGATCGGTACACGGATCTCCCCTGTGGTGCTCCTAATAACACGCTCTCCTAAATAGATCTCCCATCCTCCATCTATGAAGAGAGGAATCTTACGGGTGGATATCACATACTCGACACCAGTCGGGTACCCGTCCTCAAACCTAACGATCAAATGCTCCCCGGAATAGGGAATCTAAGTGATATCATCAGCTATCAAAAACTCCAACTATAGACGATAATGGGTGAAACCCTCAGCAATAGGAACCTCCGCTAGTATGGAGTGATGCCATCACAGTCCTCGTGGATAGGTATCTAGACCTAACACACTCACAGGACACAAACATGGGAGCCTCTCATAGGCCCAGAACTGCCAACACAAAGGCAAACATCTGTTGTTAGTCAACACTCTTAACCTGTACATGGGAAATCACAAGAGAAACACTCACCAGCAGAAATGGCTAAAATCCTAGCCAAACCTCGTCAAGCCATGCAAACGCATGCGCATGCCCTTAAGGAAATAGGCGAAGGTGTAGGAGCCCCAATCATACTCTCCAATTCGGTCCACATCTTGTGTGGCGCTCACTAAAGCCAAAGATACCGTGGAAGAGTTATTCGCCATAAAGCATCCCTTAATGATTATCAGGAACAATCGTTGAAGAATGTGATCCTTGACTCTCACATCATCGGGTATAGGCTCACTCAACAGCCCGCTCATAACATCTACGCTTAAAGAACCTGTATGAACTGTCCTGCCCTTGAGCGCCTCAGCCGAGACTCCTATCAAGGATCTAACGGCAATCAGGGTAATATCTATCGTACATGGCATTGGCGCCCCTCCAAACTCCATATCTGTGATAAATCGCCAATCCATCGGCATCATCATCACCTCATAATCTAACAAACAGATAGACTGAGGCTGGTAAAACCAGCGCTCAGATAACGCCCTGAGATAACCACAGGGACAACGGCAGGGGAGGATGGAAAAGAACACCTCGAAGCCCCAGCCATGCACAATCGCTTAATAATCGAGATGCAGAGCCTGATATGTAGAGTGAATGCTAAACCAGTTCCTTTGAGGCTGAGTAAAATCAAGAACCTACATCATAAAATTGGATCAACATCAGAATCCTTATTCCTCATCAATAGGAAAGAAAGAAGATCAAAATCCAGCTTGTACCTCATTTGCATGCAAGTAAACTGAGGGGTGTCGACTCAAATAACCCAAAAGCTCTGGGATCATCACCTGAATGCCTGAAAAATCCATACGGGGAACATGAGCAGTAGGAGCAGGGTCCGCAACCAGAACATCCTCCTTCTCGTCCTCAACATCCGGTACCTCAACTTGGATAGGACGTATCACCACCTCCGCCAGATGACGAGGTTGTCTAACTGAACGGGGTCGGGGCACATCAAAAGCCCTCCTCCGCACACCTGAAGTGGTCCTGTGGGAACTACTCGGTTGATTCGGATCCATGTATCTGGACACAAGTCTCCAAATTACCTCAGAAAGGGTGTGGTAAACTCTAACCTAGAGCTTTTTCAAAATGTATTTTATGATTATATGCATGCATGCATTACTTTAACATACGCCTACAGTAGAGTTAAAAATGCATGACTACCCAATGTCTATATTTTGGAATTTTTTTGCCATAATCTCCTTTGTAAATATGACTATCCATATGCACATAGGCATGACTAGGTGGCCATTCATTAGCACACCTACCCACAGTCATAAACATCCTATATGCATTATAACATCAAAGTTAAAATTCGTAAGGGTAGCCTAATTACCAGGATTACTTTCCTTTACCACCTTTTCTCATTTGTCCTCAAATAGGATAAGCAATAGCATAAAAAAGGTGCCAATTTGACTATTTCAAAAGTTAAAATTTTTTACATCATTATGTTCAACATGGTTAAATACTAATATTTTTACTGTGTTGAATATTTTTTATCAAGTCATATGAGCATGCATATTCACTACTATGTGTTTAGAAGCATTTCATGTGATAACTCATTTTCTAACGAATAAAAACTGGAAAAGAAGATATGCATACGTTACCAGGGAAGTGTAGAACACTTGTACGGTGACATAATTTGCAGAAAGACGCCCGAACTCAGCAGATCTGAAGAAGAGCTCTCAGATTTCCTATGTGGCGCAATATAAAATTGACTTGTGAAAGCACCAAGCCATTTAAGGCCACCCACGGCTGGCTGCAGGTGTACCTGCGGCTCCCTTGGGTGGGGGCCACCCCTCCGGCTCAGTCTAATTTGAGTTACAAAGGAGGTCTCACAAGCTAAAAAGGCCAAATCAGGAAAAAGATGCTACGCGATTGAGCGAAAAAAGCCTAAAATCCTGGTTTTTAGAGACCAAACTATCGGTCTACATGCCACACATTGGTATTCGCCCAGATATAGGGTTCACTATATTAATGATCACAACAGTTACAAACTGCACTCGGCAATACCTCACAAGGGTCCGATGCTGTCAGTTTGGAGTTGTAACTCCAAAATAATTCTCCCCAACAAAAATTTCATCCGTTGATGCACATGTCAACGAAGGTCAAGCATCCTTGACATCATCAGCCATTGGCACTTAAACCTAATAAAGCGTCAGGAACCATCCGACGATCTCATCCGTTAATGCACATGTCAACGAAGGTCAGACAACCTTAACGCTTTGCCTAATAGGGATCTTATCCATTGATGTACATTTCAGTGAGAGTCAAGCAACCCTGACTGTTAACAGTAACTTCGACAAAGTAGCGAAAAGACCTGGCGACACAAACCGGGAAGGAACATCCTCATCGGGGAGGACCGATGATGGGATCTGTTATACACAACTTCATCAGACAAAACATATCCCCACAGAGTCTCTTATACATGAGAGATACATCCTCAGTGGAAAGTCTGTACCAAAGATTAAAGACTTTGGTGATTACCCCAATGTCAACATCGTGGAAGTTCCTGAGATAACCCCGAAAAACTCTTTTCAACCTTTACAGTCAGCTTCAACCTTGGAGATAACCCTGAGGCACTCAGTTCAAGTCCCGGAGATAACCCCAGGAGGTCAAGCACACCTCAGAGATAACCTTGAGGACATTTAGCACTTGCAGCAGCCCAATCTCAGAGATAACCCTGAGCAACGACTGCTATATCAGCCCAAATCAGAGATAACCCTGGTGAGGGGAAAAATCATCATTTTACCACCTCAATCCCACATGCGCGCACCATCTCAACACATTTTTCAACATACATTCTACACAATAGTGTCCTACAAGAACCAAATAGCTCCAATCCCGAGTAACTACTACACAGGACAACACACCGGATAGAATTTGAAGATTTGAAGACCAAGGGCATGGTCGCATCTTCCTGAGTTCGTACAACCTCTAATCCCATGCCATTGTGTAGCTCTCGACAACAAAATGCCAAAAAAGGTCTTATACACCTTGATTGGATGCTCGAATTAAAGTTCTGAAAGTTCGAGTGGACATCACGTTGCATGCGTGCACATACTTTGAGACGACGGGACCATGGAGCCTAGGGCTGACTTCGAGGCAAATTTGTAGTACACCTACTGACCCCTTCTACAAATAGAGGGCTTGGGGTGGCCGTTTTGTAAGAGAAAAAGGCGAGGAAGCCATGTCCAATTTGCTCTGTATACACTATAAACTGAGTGCTTTCTCATTTTAAACACTTGTGAGCTCATATATTGCTATTTTTTACCGGTGGGAACCGAGTGTTCATCCATTTAAAGCTATTGAAGTCTTCTTTGGCAGTCCACTGTAAGCCATCTTACATCTTTTAAAGCCTTTTCTCCACATTTTACACACACCGTTCTTCACGTTGAGAGTCGTGTTGTGTGTATGCCTGAACTTCATCAAGTGGCTTTTATTTCATTTTTGTATATATATATATATATATATATATATATATATATATATAAAATTGTCGAACTCATTCATTGAGCACGGATTTACATCTGAGCGGCGTTTATTATATATATATATATATATATATATATATATACTTATATATAAAATGTTGTCAAACTCTATTTGATGAGCCTGGATTTTATATCTGATGCGTTTACTGCTTTTACACACACACACACACACACACACACATATATATATATATATATATAAGTGGTGAATGAACCGGATATATATCGATCCAGGCTCGGTTTATCATTTCAGCGATATATATATATATATATATATATATATATATATATATATATATACATTTCATCCCGCCTGGACTTTACTTTGTGGCGGTTGATCATCTTTACTTCTTTATTTACATTTCTGATCCCCCATGGAGGTGTTTCGTAGTGGTTGAACGTGTCTCTATATATATATTTACCACTTTTATATATTTACATTTCTGATCCCCCATGGAGGTGCTTCATGGTGGTTGATCGTGTCTCTATATATATTTATCGCTTTTATATATTTACATTTCCAGTCCCCCATGAAGTTCGCTTCGTGGTGGTTGACCATCTGTATATATATATATATATATATATATATATATATATATATTTACAACTTTTTATATATATATATATATATATATATAACTGTTTACAACTTTTATACAAATTGCTACATCATGTGAGCCTAGGAATTATGTGATCACAGATTCAGTCTCCTGAATCTAGATTCAGTTCCCTTGATGGACATTTTTGGCTATAATTAGCTTTTGCATTATTTATTTAAAGTGTTCGAATTTCCTTAGATGACTCACATGCCCACAAGGAATTCGGCAGTGCTATGTATATTATTTTCTCGAAGATGCTTTGCATCTCGAAAATAAAAGTAATCAAGCCGAACATATAATAAA
The DNA here is from genome assembly GCA_020205615.1 of Panax quinquefolius. Lineage (NCBI taxonomy): Eukaryota > Viridiplantae > Streptophyta > Magnoliopsida > Apiales > Araliaceae > Panax > Panax quinquefolius. Next base: position 104,956,780 of record CM035152.1, read on the forward strand.
ATGGAATTATCAAAGGCCTCAACTACTATTGAGCATAAGGGTTTGAAAAACCTCTTATAAAAAACATCACTGCTATATCTTATTAAAACTTAATTTTTATACATAAATTCAAACCCTTTGTATATAAGTGCGAACGAGGCATAACACTACTTCCAAATAATTGCACATTGATCCACACACACACACACACACATTCATATAACAGTTTAATTGAAAAGTGGCGGTCACCGTGGTAACACGGATGTCAGGGGGTGCCTAACACCTTCCCTCCGCATAATCAAGTCCCCGGACCCTAACGACTCTCAGTTTCACAGACTTGTTAAATAGTGTCACATCATTGGGTCGATGTGCAAAATTTTCTCGTTTGAGTTGGTGCAACCATTTAAAAATACCAACTGGCGACTAATACAATCTAATCGTCGAGATATACATGTTAGACCTTTTCACAACTAGTTTTTTCAAACAAATCACACCTAACATGAGAACACAAATAGACTAGAACAAAAAAGGGATAGTAAAAATCCTAACGTCGACAATATATGTATATATATATATATATATATATATATAAGTTTTGTTTTATTAGATTAGAAATAGAATATATTATATTTTATTTAAAGTTTTCATTTTATTAGAATATTTTATTGCACAGTAATGAATAGTAAAATCAAAATTTTTAACGAAATCAGCCGAACGAATTCGTCCATGAATTTGTTCTACTGGTCCATGACTTTTCATTCTAAATAGTATCCTTCCATTCTCCTATAAATAGGATGCTCAGTTTAGAAAAGAAAATCACACCAGAATTAGAGAATTCTTCTTCTAAAATATTGAGCATATTTCTTTAGAGTTTAAGGAAGCTTTGAGTGTAGAAAATAGTGAAAGTTTTCTTCAAGAATATATCCATTATACTAGTTGGAATTGCTCTCTTTTTGAGGTAAGGGGTATTATTTATTTCATATTGGCTTACGAAATTATTTTTTATATTCGTAAGAAATTTTTTTCGTTCAATATTCGCAAGAAATATTATCTTCGTTTAATATTCGTAAGGAATATTATCTTCGTTCAATATTCATAAGAAATATCATTTTTCGTTCAGTAGTTGTAAGAGATATTATTTTTGTTCAATATTCGAAAGAAATAATATTATTCTTCCATACTCTGTAGTATGTAAGTAATATTATTTCGTTTCAAATTTTGAATTCTACACTCATTTTGTTAAATTTTGACTTCTATACTCCATGAAATTAGTAGAAAATCCTTGGTATTTACGCTTCATCCAATATATTTTCATGAAAATATTATTCTGAGCATTCTTGATACGTTTTAACCTTTTTATGCCAGGGTACTATTCATGGGGTACTATTCACCCGGGATACTATTCATGACAAAAATTAATTTCTTTTCTGTCTAATTCATTTTTGATACATTATTATTCTTGAATTTTACTCCACAAAGCAGTATCATATTAACCATTTGAACATTTTTAAACTTTGGATAAATTTAAAGTCTTTAATATTTATCCTTGATCTTGTTTAATTGAATTTTTATATCATTGTCATCATCCTCATGCTTATATTGCGATGAAAGTCATCTTTGGCCCATAGTGCATAGATGGACTGTTGATTAGTATGATTATGACTAGTGATTAATTGGTATAATCATAACCTGTAATGTTACAAGTGATGTGGATTATTTATTGAGCCGAGTCTCAGCGACAGTTATTGATATGATCATGACCATGCATTCTCTTCGGCCAAGGGTGCAAAGATGAATTGTTGTTTGGCATGTTTATGACCATTGGTGAAAATACGAATATCCTTGGCCCGTAGTGGATGGATAATTCGTGGTCATGATACTAATGAATATCCTTGGCCTGTAGTGCATGGATAATTCAGTTATGTGGATTATTTATTAAGCTGAGTCTCAGCGATAAAATTGATGATAAACTTTAAAATCATAGAAGATAGTAGATAGTATGCTCTACTTAACTATTCTAATGGATTGCTTATTCCACTGCAGTTGTTGATCTAAAACTTGTTGTCTATTGTATTCTGTCGGTTGTTATATTGTTGAAGGCTAAGGATAATTTATTCTGCATTATCTTAGTCATAATATTTTTACGGGGCTAGTTGAGCTCACCCTTTTCTTTCACTGTTCTCTTCAGGAAATGAGAAAATAGCTGGGACTAATCGGGGAATGGATTGATGGTCTAGATGATTGTATTAGTAGTCCTCACTATTTTGTAAAATAGTGTGATAATAATTGTAATGATATTGAAGAGTTTGGATATTGTCTAGAAGACAATATTCGTGTTGAAACTCCCAGCTTATGTTTTTGTCGTATTTTACACGACAGTTGTATAATTAAGTTATATTTGAATTTTGTACCATGTATTTGATGACTCAGAATGAGTGATGTATACTTATTTTGGGGGTGTCAGATTCCTAATCCTTGGAATAATAAGAAGGGGATTAGTGATCCAGATAGTAAGAGCATTCACAATAGTTTTCTTATTTTTATCCTTACTCTGTAGTATTATTTGGTCATTCTGCAAATAAGGATTCAATTTTTTCACTATGTACCCAATAGGTTCCTTAAATAATGAAATATGAAATTTGAAATTTAAAAGTTAAAATTTAAAAGTTCCAACAGTCAAAACATTATATTAATAATAATCTTATAATTTATAATTAAAAGAGAGAGTACTTATCAATTATATTCCATTGTAAATATAATTTTTATTTTATTTTAAATTTTAAGTAATTTATGGATTGAGTATTGAATGGATTGTAGTTGCAAATGTATATAAGATCAATATTAAAATTTAAAAAGTTAATTTGTGATATTTTTAAATTTAAATTTAATATGATTCATTTAAATTTTGAAAATAATAAATTTATAATTAATAGTACTTTTATAATATTTATAATTATATTGAAATCATTTAAATAAATTTATATCAATTTTAAATTTGAATACGTTTGAAATTAATTTTTTTAAAAATCAATATTAAGTTTATAATTTGAAAATGTAGTAAAAAAATATCAAGATGTATATGATTGATGAATTGTCCACTTAAATGAGGGTGTGAATTGTCATTTTGTATATATAGAGAACGATCTTTTGATTCCCCCACTCTGGTGAGTAAAATCCTATATAGGGATTAATATAGAGAGTCAAATAAGGATAAGGAAACTGTTGGATAATGATTTGTCGATGTATTCTTTAAAATTTGGGATAGAGAGTTGATTAGGGAAACTGTTGTTAATGCTCTTAGTACATACTATGCTTGCTCTTATGAAGAGAATGATTGGTCTTATAATCATTTGTTTAGAAACACTAAAGCAAATATGTAGGTGCTTATTAGAGAATAAGTTAATTGAACGTGACTCGCTAAAGGAATACCTAATGGCTGTTAGGTTTTGTGAAAAGCAAAGACGCAATCAAATTGCATAAAATATTGGAAACATGGCAAAATAAGATTTTAAAATTTTTCACAACCCAATTACCCGGATCATCCTTTATGCAGGTTATTAATTAAAACGAAGAATAAGAAGTTATGGAATCATACCTTTGTAGATTCGAACTTCCACATGTACGAGTTCAACTCATAGTTCTCCACGATCTCCTTGAATCTCCGATATTTATTCATTTCCTTTGATCAATGTTAGACACCCAAGTGTTTGGCCTCTAGATGCGATCCACCAAGGAAGAAGGATTATTCAAGAAGGAGGGCGGTTGACTAAACCCTAGTTTTTTCTATCTTTATAGAAAAAGGAGTACTCTCCAACAATTGGAACTACGTTTTCTGATGTATGACATAAGACTCCTCTTATATAGATATTAGTTAACCCTTCTAATCTAATTAGAAATAGGGTTTTATTTAATTAATTAAATACTTTTAATTAATTAAGCTCCCTAATCTCATTAGGGATAATTAATTAAACTCTTTTAATTAATTTGCCTCTTAATTTTATTAAGGATAAATGAGAGTACTTATATTAAATTAATTTCCAAACTCTTTAGAAATTAAAATAATTATAATTATAATAATATTAATAAAACTCCTCTTATTAATTTATATTTAATATTTTCAAAATATTAAATAATAAATATTAAGTTATTTAATTTATTTTATCACCATAGATTAAATTAAATACACCTAACATATTATTACGATTATGTTATTAACTTCTTAAATAATTATTCTTCAGTGTGACCCTTTAGGTTCTTCTTATATTAAACCGATTGTGAATAAATCAATTAGAACAATTCTAATCTCATTTAAATAAATAAATTAAACTATTAATTTATTTAAATAAATAATATTTATTCTACAATAAGGATAAATCTCCTTAGCGATCAACGACTTTTCAAATAATATAGATTTTAACATTAATCATAAAAGAACCTTTGAGTAAATAGTTACCGTACAATTCAATCCTTCCACCATACAATATCTCAATTAAATATAAGACATATAATTAATGTCCAGTCTTATTTTATTTAATTATATGTATTTCGATTCTTAAATGCACACCTTCAAATGAATACAAATTAGAAACTCCTTTCTAATTTCATTCCACCTTGGCCAAGGATTCATGAGTTGTCATTTAGCGAATCACATAGGACTTTTCTCTTCTTTTACTAGAAGTGGTATATTCTTTATTGATCATTCATTATCTCCATATATAACTTATTACACCCAAACATACCCTTTGATATATCCTAAGGGTCTTAAGGAACAAGTCAAAGTGTAATTCATTATACACAAGATACTATGATGATTTCAAGTCTAAGGATCACTTGTACTACTATCACTACATGAATTCCTATTGATAGGCAAGTAAAACTCCATTACGTATTCCCTAGCAAGTCACGTTCAGTGAACTTATTCTCCAATAAACACTTACATACTTGCTTTAATGTCTCCACACAAATGATCATGAGATCAATCATCCTCATCCAATGAGCAAGTAACGTATATACCAATCTATCCAGATTCACTAATCCCCTTTTTAGTAATCCATTGATTGAGAACATTTTAGGTTTTAAGCTATATAAGAATTTATATCTCATTAGTATTATCTCATCACGATTCTAAAAGTATTGCTTAAAACTATGAGTTTACCATATATTATTAAAATAGCACCATGTAGATAAATTAAATACCTTTAGTAAATAAATTCTTTTATTAATAAATAAATAGATTGTTTACACAATATATGCTTTATCATCATACATGATTGGCTTGTATGCATACTACTTTCAATCTCCCACTTGCACTAAAGCCAATCGCCATGGTATCTCATACCTATTTTCTATAAGTGACAATCGAACTGCTGTTGTGTTAACACTTTAGTAAATGGATCTGCAATATTGTCTTGAGAATTCACATGCTCTAGGGTGGTGTCTCCTCTTTCAATGATCTCTTTAATCAAATGAAAGCGCCGCAACACGTGTTTGGATTTTTGATGAGACCTGAGTTCCTTAGCCTGTGCAACAGCTTCAAAGTTGTCATAAAATAAATGTATTGGTCCTTTAACGCTAGGAACCACACCAAGTTCGGTTATGAACTTCTTCATCCAAATAGCCTCCTTTGCAGCTTCACTTGCAGCTATGTACTCTGCCTCATCCTTTGAATCATCAAGCATTTCTTTGTTTGGAACTTTTCAACTCACTGCGCCACCATTCAAGGTAAACACATACCCTAAAATGGATTTACTGTCATCTTGGTCTGTTTGAAAGCTTGAGTCTGTGAAGCCCTCTAGTTTCAATTCTGACCCACCGTAGACAAGAAATACATCCTTAGTTCTTCTCAAGTACTTTAGGATATTTTTCATTGCCTTCCAGTGCTATTCTCCTACATTTTACAGATATCTGGTTGTTATACTAAGTGCATGAGCAACATTCGATCTAGTACATATCATACCGTACATGATAGATCCTATTGCTAAAGCATATGGAATCTTACTCATACGGTCTCTCTTCTCAGGTGTCTTTAGGGCCTGTTTCTTAGAGAGATGTATTCCATGACTCATCGACATGAGACCTCTTTTGGATTCTTCCATGCTAAACCTCTTTAGCATCCAGTTAATATACGTTCCTTGGGATAAGCCAAGCATCCTTTTAGATCTATTTCTATAGTTTTTTATCCCCAAAATATAGGATGCTTCTCCCAAGTCCTTCATGGAGAAGTGTTTAGATAACTGGATTTTAATCGATTGAAATATAGAAATATCATTCCCTATCAGTAATATATCATCAACATTAATACAAGGAATGAAACAACGCTGCCACTAACCTTCTTGTACACACATGGTTCATCCTCATTTTTGATAAAATCAAACTTTTTGATTGTCTCATCAAAATGGATTTCCACCTATGAGAAGATTACTTCAATCCATAAATGGATCTTTACAGCTTACAGACTTGATTTGTTCCAACCGTTGAAACACATCCCTCTGTTTATGTCATATACACATCCTCCCCAAGTTTCCTATTGAGGAAGGCCGTTTTCACGTCCATTTACCAGATTTCATAGTCATAATAAGCTGCAATTGCAAGCAAAATCTGAATGGACTTGAGCATCATTACGGGTGAGAAGGTTTTATCATAGTCAACTCCTATTACACGGATTGAAAGTTATAGAAGCCATAATATCGTTGAACGACCATGACCACTGTTCTGGGTTACCCAGAAACCCAAGAACAACTCTCATAGTGACTTTGAGCCTCTATAACTTCTTGTTATATGAAGGTTAAAGCCTGAAATTAGTATGATGTTGTAGTATTACTTGAGTACTATAATACCTATACACTTACAAACCCAAATTCATGAGCAGTAGAGAATTAGACTAAGGTCAAAGTTATAAAATCATAAATTTTACGAATAAAGATTTAAATTTCTCAAAATATTTTTTTTATTATGGTGTGGATTTAATATAATGTTATAGTTATGGTTAATATTTATAAATTTTGCAAAGTATGCAAGTTGTTATATAATATTCGATTGGTCGGGAAATATTCTTTTTGTCAAGGAATATTCGTACGACGGTACAATCATTGGTGAACCCCACAACGGAATTATTGTCGGATTGAGAAAACGACAAAAATATTTTTTTGAAAATAATGGCGGAAGTTTTATCGTTAACTGTTGAAACACCCGGTGTTAAAAGTATAGGAATACGTGTGGTTGCATAGTAGCACACGGTATTGATTATTGATGCTTACGTGAGAAGTCACTCAGTTTTGTTCAATTATTGCTTCAGTAATTGTTTCATAGTATCTCACGTTAATTGATTCAATTATTGTTGATATTTATAATTGAGATGACGAAGTTATTAATATTATTATTAGCAATATTAACCATGTCTAGAAGTTTTGCCAAGGAGAGGTTTGGTCACCTAATTAAGGCGGCATGATAGGGGGAAATCCTTATTGAAAGCCCCTCTTTCACAGGAGCGACACAGTCGATTAATAGCGTAAATTATAATAACGATGATGAAGTTTTGTTTTATTAGTATTATTAATGTAATAAAAGCGGAAAAGCTTTTATATAAAACAAAATACTTTTATAAAGTTATTCATTTTATTAGACTATAAATAGAATATATTATATTCTATTATGCATAGTGTTTTGCATAGTAAAATCTTTTATATAAAACAAAATACTTTTATATAGTTATTCATTTTATTAGGCTATAAATAGAATATATTATATTTTATTATGCATAGTATTTGCATAGTAAAATCTTTTTATATAAAACAAAATACTTTTATAAAGTTATTCGTTTTATTAGATTATAAATAGAATATATTATATTTTATTGTAAACCAATCAGGACCGTCTGTTTAAAAGTAAATCAATCTGGACCGTTCATTAATTAGTTACTATTCAATCCATTCTTCTATAAATAGAAGTTCATTCCTTCATTATTTCTTATGAGTTCACTGAAACTCTAGAGAGAGAAACTGTAGAGAGAATTATTCTTCTATAATCTTGAGCGTATTTCTTTAGAGTTTAAGAAAGCTTTGAGCGTAGTGCAAGTTTCTTCAAGTATATCTCCGCCCTACCCATCTGAGTACTCTTCTTTATAAGGTAAGGGATATTATTTGTTGCACCGTAAGGGATATTATTTCTTTCGTATTCATGAAGAGAACTTCTGTTATTCCATTCTTTATTATTTTGTTGGAATAACCTGTATACGGGGACTACCTTATACTTGGTGAAATTTTTCTGTTATTCTATTCCTTATTATTTTGTTGGAATAACCTGTATATGCAAAGTACCACATGTATGGTGAAATTCTTCTGTTATTCCATTCTTTATTATTATGTTGGAATAACCTGTCTATGCGAAGTACCACATACATGGTGAAATTCTTCTATTATTCCATTCTTTATCATTATGTTGGAATAACCTGTCTATGCGAAGTACCGCATACATGGTGAAATTCTTCTGTTATTCCATTCTTTATTATTCTGTTGGAACATCCTTTCTGTGCGTTTACGCATGACCTAGTTCCGTTATTTATTATTCTGTTGGAACATCCTGTCGATGCGAATTTTGCCTGACCTTGTTCCATTATTTATTATTCTGTTGGAATATCTTGTTTGTGCATTTACGCATGACCTGGTTCCATTATTTATTATTCTGTTGGAATAACCTGTCTGTGCAGTCTATCGCATGCCTGGTGATTTCTTTTGTTATTCCATTCTTTATTATACTCAGTTGGTTAAAGTTTTGATTTCTATACTCCATGAAATTAGGGGAATATCCTTGATATTTTTGCTTCATCCAGTATCTTTTCATGGAAATATTCTTTTTGAGCATTCTTGAATTTTACTCTACAAACAAGTATCATGTTGACAATTTGGACATTATTAGTTCCTGGATAAATTAATTCTTGAACTTGTTTTATTGAATTCTTATATCATTGTCATCATCCTCATGTTTATATTATGTTGAAAGTCATCTGTGGCCTGTAGTGCATAGATGGACTTGGTATGATTATGACAAGGGATTAATTGGTATAATCATGACCGTAATGTTACAAATGATGTGGTAAAAGTCCTCATTGGCCCGTAGTGCATTGATGGACAGTTGTTGGCATGATCATGACCATTGATGAATACACGAATATCCTTGACTCGTAATGCATGGATAATTTGTGGTCATGATACTAATGAATATCCTTGGCCGTAGTGCAGGGATGATGTGGATTATTTATTAAGCTGAGTCACAGCGATAAAAGTGATGAAAAGCCTTTTAAATCATAAAAGATAGTAGATTTTATTCTCTACTTGACTCTTTTAATGGATTCCTTGTTCCGCTGTAGTTAAACTTGATGTTTGTTATATTGTATCAGTTTAACACTGTTGAAGGCTAACGATAATTTATTATGTATTATCTTAGTCATAATATTGCTTACTGGGCTAGTTGAGCTCACCCTTTTACTTTCATTGTTCTCTTCAGGAAATGAGAGCGTAGCAGGGACTAGTCGGGGAATGAAGTGACAGTCGAGATAATAGCATTAGTAGTCCTCACTATTACATTAAATAGTGTGATAATAAATGTAATGAGGACTCGATTGAGTGTGGATATTGTCTAGATGACAATATTTGTATTAAAACTCACAAAGATATGTTTTTGTCGTATTTTTTTACATTGTTGTATAATTAAGTTGTATTTGAATTTTGTACCATGTATTTGGCGACTCAAGATGGGTGATGTATACCTATTTTGGGGGCGTCACAGTTGGTATCAAAGCTTAAGGATATGATCCCTAGCTGAAATGTGAGACAAGAACTAGGAGGGGAGAGACGGGGAATTCCTTCGCTAGTATGACCTACCTAAGTTTATTTGGTATTTAATTGGTCGGTCAGAGTATAGGGATAATTTATGATATGTTAATTAACCCTTGTTTTTTGGCAGTATTTAAAAATGACATCCGAGAATGTTGAGAATAGCAATGGAGCACAGGAGACCGTTGAGTCTCCACATATCAATAATCAGGATAATGTGCATCAGGAAGGAGGCAATCCTCATGCAAACAACAACACTGACCAAATGATGAACAATGGAATGTTTAGATGCATTATGGAATTCATGCAACATCAGGCAAGACCAGCTCCTATCCAAAATGCAGGTGAAAACACAGGCAACTCTCGGACGGTCACCGCTAAGCAGTTCAAGGAACTGGGACCAACGGAGTTTTTTGGAGAGCCAAAACCACTTAAGGCGGAGACGTGGATAAAGTAGATCTTCAAGATATTTGATGTCTTGGGATGCTCCGAGGAGCAAAAGGTTCCCTTTGCCACCTTCATGTTACAAATGGAGTCAGATTACTGGTGGGAATCTGTAAAGCGTACTCAACCTGCCGCACTGAAGATGACTTGGGAGAAGTTCCAAGAATTGTTTAACGACAAGTACTTTCCCGAAAGTATTCGTCATATGAAAGAGGTAGAGTTCATCTAACTGGAGCAAAAAAACATGACCGTGTCGCAATACGAAGCCAAGTGTGCCGAGTTATCCCAGTTTGTGTCCCATTTGGTTGATAATGAGGAGAGAATGACGCGAATGTTTCTAAGAGGTTTGAAACCCGAGATACGTCAATATCTTATCTCTCATAAACTTTGTTTGTATTCAGATGTTGTTAATAGGGCTCAGTTATTGGAGCGTGATAATGAGTCAACCCAACCAAAAGAGAGCAGCCAACAAAATAATAAGACTAGTGATAACAGTTATCTAAGTGGTGACAATAAGTGTGGAGGGAATCAACATGCCAGAAATGGTAACCACTTCGGTGGTAATAATGGCCAAAACAATAAGAATGGACATTTCAAGAAGAGGAGATTCAACAATGATGGAAAGACGTCAGCACCAGCACCCGTTGTTAAGGAATGAGAACGACCACCTATCATATGCTTCAAAAATGCGAGAGGGAGGACACATTAGTCCAAAGCGTGCGATGCCATCCAAAGCATGTTATAATTGTGGAAGAGAAGGTCACCTAGCCCAATTTTTTCATTCATCGAAGACAAGTTCAGCTAGGATGGAGGCACCAAAGGATGTCCCAGAAAAGTTAAAGCCAGTAGTACAAGGGAGAGCGTTTGTCGTGACCTCCCAGAAAGCAAGGAACCCGAACGAGGTCATCACGGGTAAGCTTATCATAAACTCTAGCGAAGTTTATACCTTATTTGATACCGGTTCTACCCATTCTTTTATTTCTCCTACTTGCGCTCAACGTTTAAATTTGACTCCGAAGAAATTAGACTTTAACTTATCTGTTGAAACTCCATTGAGAGAAACCTTCATTACATCCACTGTTTATAAGTCTTGTTTGGTTTAAATCGGTACCCTCACATTACCTGTCGATCTTATTTAATTGAAAATACTTGCATTTGACGTAATTCTAGGGATTGATTGGTTAACTACTCATCATGTAAAAATTGATTATTTTCGTAAGGTTGTTAGGTTTCATATTCCTAACCAACCTATTATGCGAATTCAAGCAACCAAACCATTAAAATCAATCACTGTCATCTCAAGCCATAAAGCTATTCGTTTATTAAAAAACGGATGTCAAGCTTTCTTAGCTCATGTCACGGATCTAAACAAAAATCCGTCAATTTTGAATGATATTTCTATTGTTAATAAATTTCCTGACGTATTCCGTGAAAAACTTCTTGGCCTACCCCAGAGCGTAAAATCGAATTTTGTACTGACCCCAGTACAAAACCTCATTTCTAAAATCCTTAAATATTTTTCTTTAACTAAAACGAACGTATAATGCGCCAAAGACGTTGCCTAGAGCTGTTAAAGATTACGATCATACCATTCAATATCATCGTGGAAGAACGAACGTGGTAGCTGACGCGTTAAGTAGAAGATCGTATGTGTTTACTAGTGCGATGTTGTTAACACAAAAACTCATTTCGTATAACTTACAAATGATGAAGATAGAGTTAAAGACTCTAGGGACCCACGTGAAGATAACGAAGTAGTATGCACACAAGCCAATCATGTTTGATGATAAAGCATATACTTTGTAACAATCTTATTCATTTATTAATAAAAAGTATTAATTTATTAAAGGCTTTTAATTATCTACATGATCTTTGTTTTATAATATGTGATAAACCCGTAGTTTTAAGCAATGCTTTTAGAATAATGATGATGATCATTCTAATGAGATCTAAATTCTTAGAAAGCTTAAAACTAAAATAGTTCCCAATCATTGGATTACTAAATTGGGGATTAGTGAATCAGGATAGATTGGTACATCGTTGCTTGCTCATTGGATGAGGATGATTGATCTCATGATCATTTGTGTGGAGACCTAAAAAGCAAGTATGTAGGTGCTTATTAGAGAATAAGTTCCTTTGAGCATTGGCTCGCTAAGGAATACCTAATGGAGTTTTATTTGCTGTCGATAGGAATTCTGTAGTGATAGTAGTCAAGTAATCCTTGGACTTGAGATCATCATAGTATCTTGTGTATGATGAGTTATACTTTGACTTATTCCTTAAGACCCTTAGGGTATATCAAAGGGTATGCTTGGGTATAATAAGTTATACATGGAGATAATGTATGATCGATAAAGAATCTACCACTTCTAATAAAAAAAGAGAAATGTCTATGTGATTCGATAAATGACAACCCAGTAGTCCCTTGGCGGCGAGAATGAAATTAGAAAGGAGTTTCTAATTTGCATTATTTGGAGTTGTGCATTTAAGGATCGAAATACATATAATTAAATAAAATAAGACTTGACGGTAATTCCATGTCTTATATTTAATTGGGACATTGTATGGTGGAAGGATTGAATTATGCGGTAACTATTTTTACTCGAAAGGTTCTTTAATGATTAATGTTGAAATCTATATTATACGGAAAGTCGTTTGATCATTAGGGAGGCTTATCACTATTGTAGAATAAATATTATTTAAATAAATTAATTGTTTAATTTATTTATTTAAATAAGATTAGAATTATTCTAATTGATTTATTCACAATAGGTTTAATATGGAGAACCTAAAGGGTCACACCATAAAAGGAAGAATAATTATTTAAGAAGTTAATGGCATAATCGTAATAATATGTTAAGTATATTTAATTTAATCTATGGTGATAGAATAAATTAAATAGCTTAATATTATTATTTAATATTTTAGAAATATTAAATATAAATTAATAAGAGAGTCTTATTAATATTATTACAATTATTATTATTTTAATTTCTAAAAGAGTTTAGGAATTAATTTAATATAAGTACTCTCATTTATTCCTAATTGGATTAGGAAGGAAAATTAATTAAAGGAGTTTAATTAATTATCCCTAATAAGATTAGGGAGCTTAATTAATTAAAAATTTAATTAATTAAATAAAACCCAATTCCTTAATTGTTAAGGTGGGTTGCCCACATCTATAAATAAGAGAGTCTTATTATGGGTGGTATGGGTTGTTGACTTTTACAACGTAATAATTCCAATTTGTTGAGAGTATGCCTTTTCTATAGAGATAGAAAACTAGGGTTTGAGCCAAATACCCTTCTTCTTGAATTTTCTTCTTCCTTGGTGGATCACCTCTAGAGGCCAAACATTTGGGTGGCTAGCGTTGATCGAAAGGAAGGAACCAAGCCGGTGGATTCAAGATTGAGCGAAAGGATTTGGAGGTGAACTTGTACGAGGAAGCTTCGATCTTGAGGGTATGATTTATTCTTTATCTTTTCGTTTAATTAATAATTATGCATAAAGGATGATCCGGGTATATGGTTTGTAAATTTTTTAAACTCGATTTTACGCTTAGCATTATTTTTTCTGATTTGATTGCTTTATGAATATTACAAACCTAACGGTGGCATCGAGCCAAACCTTTATACGAATTATTAATTGTTGATTTGATATGTATATTGATATGTGTTTAGAACAATTTAATTGGGCATAATTTTATTGTATAAAATTTTTAAAATAAAAAAAAAAAAAAAAAAAATTTTTAATCATAATAGTTTTTGATAAAATAAACATATGCTTCATATTCATAAACGCGGAACTCTTTTATTTTTTTATGCATGCATGCCATAAAGCAACGGATTTAAAGTAACAAAAAATATATTTTTAATTTTGAAAAAAGGTAAAGATCGATTTTTTTTTGCGAATGCGGAAATCGAGGTGGTAATTATTAACAATCATTACATGTAACATAATGATTATCTAATGATTGCTTTAATGATTATCTAATGATTATCTAATGATTATATAATGATTATATATATAATGTTTAGCGGAAATCGAGGGAACAGATTTTATTTTTTAAAAAAACAATTATTTTTCTATTTTATATATATGAGTATCGTAACGAAATTATTATAATCAATATTGGGAAATTTTGAAATAGGAAATATAAATATATATATCTTATATATAAATATATATATATATATATATATATATATATATATATATATATATATATATATATATATATATATATATATATATATTTATATATATATATATATAATATATTATATATAATTAAAATAAAAAGTTTATTTTAATTTTAAAATAAAAGGTTTATTTTAATATTAAAATATAAAGTTTTATTTTAATTTTAATAATTTATAATTAAAATAAAAAATGTTTATTTTAATTTTAAAATAAAAGGTTTATTTTAATATTAAAATAAAAGATTTATTTTAATTTTAAAATTAAATTTCATCTAACTAATTAGAGTTGGAATTGGATTCCATAATAACTAATTGGAGTTGAAATTGGATTTTATTTTCCTAAAATAAAGGAGTTTATTTGTGAATAGGAAGTAAATCCATCTAAGCTTAAATAAAAGAGTTTGTTTAGATATGAAATAAGATTTCATATTATTCAAAATAAAAGAGTTTATTTGTGAATAGGAAAAGAATCCATATTTCCTTAAATAAAGGAGTTTATTTAGATATGAAATAAGATTTCATATTATTCAAAATAAAAAGTTTATTTGTGAATAGGAAAAATAATGTTTGTTTTAATAAAATATTTTTTTTACATGGAATTGGATTCCATAATTAATTAAAATAAAAGAGTTTATTTTAATTAAAAGATTTTTTATTACATGGAATTGGATTCCATAATTAATTAAAATAAAGGAGTTTATTTTGATTAAAGATTTTGATTAAAATAAAATAGTTTATTTTATTCAAAATTGGATAAATTAAAATAAAATAGTTTTATTTTGATTTAAATTTGGATTAAAATAAAGGAGTTTATTTTGATTGAAAAAATAGATTTTATACTAACTAAATTTGCCCATTAAATGATATCAATATATATATTAAATGTTTATTATTCATGAGATGAATGTTATTTATTGATACGTATGGTGATGTGTATGATAATAAATGGGATTGATTATGGACTATTGACCAATGTGATTGGATTTTATTTTAGTTGGATGCATGAATGTATGGGTTTTATTAAATGGGGTCTGCGTACCTCGTCTTCTCTAATTTTTTTTAATGTAAATTCTATCTCCTCTATGTACTTCCCTTATTTAGCGATCGAGGTTTCTATTTATTTTAAATAGTTTTGTAATAGGAATAGTTAGAATTAATTTTGAAAATTAGAGATCGAAAGGAAGCAAGGAGGCGCTTGAAGACCAGATTTGTAATGGAGCCAGGGTTTAAATGTAATAGTTATATTTAAATATTATTTCTTGCAACCCTAGGGTTTGACCTTTTGGTTCACTTGGTGGCTCTAGTGAACCAAACTAGAATAAAAGTCCATAATCAATCCGGGTAGAATATAGTATTCTATATGTGCATGCTTATATTATATATATTATATATTATGCAAACACATGCTTAGCATGTTAATTATATATATGGCGTATTTTATATATATATATATAATATGTGCGCTAAACAAGATGAGACAAATTAATAACAAACCCTCAATTTTTTATATTAAGTCCTAAGCGTTCGAAAAGATATTTGGAATATCGAGCATCGCCTTCTAGCATGATAAAATTAATAGAGTATTAAATATTTAATATGAGTTTGTTGTGTCACCACAAGGCAAGTATTAAGTATTTAAGATGTTAATTTATCACATTTGATGCTTATAAAGAAAATTGAACAATATTGTTTTGTTGTGTCACCACAAGGATGATATTTTTCTTTTTGAATATATGGAGTGCTAGGTTGGACTTAACTTGGATAATTTTGATTCGGATGTGCCACCACTTGATCAAAATAATCTAAGAGGCAAAATAAAAGGAGTTGCATAGTTGATGTAATTGACAAAAGTTGTCTACCTATTTATTTATATATAGTTTGTTGTGTCACCACAAGGCTATATACATTTGAAATGGGATCCTTATTCTCACTAGCAAATCTTTAATTAGATTTTGCGAACTATATAAGTGAGGTAATATAGTTTGAAGAAAATAGTGGGAGATACCAATTTAAAACAAGACCTAATTTATTTTGGTAATTAATAAAAGAATGTATGTTAAAATGTTGTTAATTACAAATTCATTTCTGAAATTTTACAATGTCTAAAATTACTATCAACTGCGAAGCATATTAGATGCTAAATTAATCGGGCCAAGAATTAAGCGGATTGGTTAAGGAATTTGAGAATAGTTCTCATGGTGAAAAAGCTATCTTATATCATATCGCCTTTATCCTGCAATGGTTGCGAACAATGCCTACGAGGAAGACATTGCTACTTTTAGAAAGTGGCAAGATGATGCCTGATTTGGCTCGATGCATCATGCTCGCATCCATGAGTAACTTGAGCTTGTTGTCGGCATGAAACTATGGATGCTCCTACTATATTCCTGCACATCAAGTAGTTGATGGTGAGGAAAGTAGGTGATAGATATCGGATATCTAAGGAGCTCTTCCGATCTAGAATGGCCGATGGCACTATAGTAATGAGACAAAAAGTTCTTAACATAATCAATTTGATTGATCAATTAGGACAACGAGTTTTGTCATGGATGGAGAGTTGAGCAAGATTTGATCTTGCACTCACTCCGGACTCCTTTCACAATTGTTGTGAATTTTCATATGAACAAGCTAGATATCGGCCTCGTTGATTTGCTTAACATGTTGAAAAATGTTGAGAGTCACTTTCAACCAAGAAAGACCAAGTCTTCTTGGTAGGGGCCAAAGGATCTTACGAAAAAGAAGAGCGATTCAAAGAAGGTAAATAGAAAGGCATAAACAAAGGATAATAAGACAAAAAAGCGTACGGATAGCAAAGGAGTTTGCTTCCCACTGCAATAAGCTTTGGACCTTTGGAAAGAAAGCTGCGAGAAGCATCTTGCGAGGCTAACGAAAAAAGAAGCTTAGTGAAGTTTGGTTACAAATACAATTTTTGTTCATGATTGAAATAAATTTTTCTTTAAGTCGAGGTTCTACTTGGGTATTGGATCTGAACTTTGGTTATCATAAATATAGATTTATGAAGGGACCAAGTAGTAGAAAGCTAAACAAATATAAGTAATCTATGTGTGGAAATGAAGCAAAGGTTGCTACATTAGCTATAGAAACTTATAGTTTAGCAATGCCTACGCAAGCAAATCTATTAAGTCGATAAGTTGTTATTGTATTCCGGTTCTTGTTAAAAATATTATTTCCATTTTATTGTTGAATGATAAATTTTTGGTATTATAATTAAGAACAATTGTTGTTCTATTTATAATAATAATGTTTTGTATAAATGGAATATTACTTAATAAATTTTGTATACTTGACTTACATGAAAATAATTTTGCATATTGAACAAATTAGTATAAGAAAAAGGAGATGATCATTCAAAGAGTTGAATGTGTGTATTTTTTGAAATACAAGTGTGAATTATTTGAAAGGTTCAAAAGAATTTGAAGTGAAACAAATTGACAAAGTATTAAGATTCTTTGATTAGATCGAGGAATAAATACTTGTGCAATAAGTTTCTAGATCATCTCAAATGGTTTTTCTCATAATGGACACATCGATCTGTGATAATTGATTGATGTATACGAATGGAAAAATCGTACCTTGTTGGACATAGTGCGGTCCATAATGATTTTCAAACATTCGAGTATCCTTCTAGGGTTATGTCCAAAAAATGGTGCATATCTACTGAAAATGGTAACCTCAAAATCCAGCCCCAAGACTCCATAAAAGTTATGGATGGGGAGGATTCTAATCTTAAGTATGTTAAGATAAAGGGTTGTCAACTTATGTGAAAAGGTTTCAAAGGATAAGCTTGGGACAAGATTTGACAAGTCTGATTTGTGGGACATCCTAAAGTAAGTTTAGGGTATATGTTCTATAATCCTACTTAGCAAAAGGTGTTTATTATGAAACACGCTTGCCTTCTAAGATAAAGGTGTTTATCATTGAAAAGGGCTAGTGGGAGGATAATAGATCTTGAAGAGTTTAAGAACCACAAAACACTATAAGTCGAATAAGAGGAACTATAGATAGAACTATTGTACCCTGCCAGAATCGTAAATGCGGAATAGTACCTAGAAGATACCTAGGAGGTATGGATTCATCATGGATGATGATGATGAGGTACACATCATAGAAGATGATGATCGAGTTACATTCGATGAGAGTAAGAGTTCTGAGTGTGTATAAAAGGGTCGATTGGGGGCGTCGTGACATTTCTAATATTATATGTTGATATACTACGGATAAGGAATGACATACCAATACACAATCGGTAAAGATAAAGTTGTCTAAACATTCCTCCATGAATGATTTGGAAGAGTATCTTAATTGGGGATATAAATCTATATAGATAGATTTAAGAGGATGCTCGACTTAACCCGAGGCGTATATTCATTTGATGCTAAAGTCGTTTAGCATGGCAAACTCAAGAGATGTCTCATGTCGATGAGCTATGGAGTGTATCTCTCTTAATAGTCCCCATAGACTCAAAAAAGAGAGAGATTGCATGAGTGACAATCATGTATGCTGATGAAATATACGAGAGACGATGTTGATCGGTCGTAATGCGGAGAAGTTCATTATGAGTCGGTGAAAAACATCTTAAAGTGCTTAAGGCACTAAGGATGTGATCATATTCATGGTGGGTCTTAATTAAAACTAGAGGCTTAATGGACTCAAGTTTTTCGAGACAGAGACAAGATGACGAAGAAAATCCACTTTAAGGTAAAGTGTTACCTTGAGCAGTGGTGCGATGAATTGGAAAGGTTCCAAGCAATGAAAGAGTCTTTGGTTTAGTGATAAAGACAAAGTATATAGCTATAAATGAAGCGCAAGTTGATTGTTTGGATTAAAAGTTCATTCTGAGAACTAGGAATAGTTCTAAGTCTCATCTTGGATCTAAACATGTGTTGTGGCACTTTCATTTGATTATTAGAATCATTGAAAGATGGGAAATCACTATAGAGATAGTGGACTCTCAAGAACAACATTACATATCCATTAACTAAAGCTTATCCAAGCGAGGATAATCGTCACTTAGAGAAGAAGAGTATGAGATACCATGACGATTGGCTTTAGTGCAAGTGGGAGATTGAAAGTAGTATGCACACAAGCCGATCATGTTTGATGATAAAGCATATACTTTGTAACAATCTTATTCATTTATTAATAAAAGTATTAATTTATTAAAGGCTTTTAATTATCTACATGATCTTTGTTTTATAATATGTGATAAACCCATAGTTTTAAGCAATGCTTTTAGAATAATGATGATGATCATTCTAATGAGATCTAAATTCTTAGAAAGCTTAAAACTAAAATAGTTCCCAATCATTGGATTACTAAATTGGGGATTAGTGAATCCAGGATAGATTGGTACATCGTTGCTTGCTCATTGGATGAGGATGATTGATCTCATGATCATTTGTGTGGAACACTAAAGCAAGTATGTAGGTGCTTATTAGAGAATAAGTTCTTTGAGCATTGGCTCGCTAAGGAATACCTAATGGAGTTTTATTTGCTGTCGATAGGAATTCTGTAGTGATAGTAGTACAAGTAATCCTTGGACTTGAGATCATCATAGTATCTTGTGTATGATGAGTTATACTTTGACTTATTCCTTAAGACCCTTAGGGTATATCAAAGGGTATGCTTGGGTATAATAAGTTGTACATGGAGATAATGTATGATCGATAAAGAATCTACCACTTCTAATAAAAAGAGAAATGTCTATGTGATTCGATAAATGACAACCCAGTAGTCCTTGGCCAAGGCGAGAATGAAATTAGAAAGGAGTTTCTAATTTGCATTATTTGGAGTTGTGCATTTAAGGATCGAAATACATATAATTAAATAAAATAAGACTTGACAGTAATTCCATGTCTTATATTTAATTGGGACGTTGTATGGTGGAAGGATTGAATTATGCGGTAACTATTTACTCAAAGGTTCTTTAATGATTAATGTTGAAATCTATATTATACGGAAAGTCGTTGATCATTAGGGAGGCTTATCCTATTGTAGAATAAATATTATTTAAATAAATTAATTGTTTAATTTATTTATTTAAATAAGATTAGAATTGTTCTAATTGATTTATTCACAATAGGTTTAATATGGAGAACCTAAAGGGTCACACCATAAAAGGAAGAATAATTATTTAAGAAGTTAATGGCATAATCGTAATAATATGTTAAGTATATTTAATTTAATCTATGGTGATAGAATAAATTAAATAGCTTAATATTATTATTTAATATTTTAGAAATATTAAATATAAATTAATAAGAGAGTCTTATTAATATTATTACAATTATTATTATTTTAATTTCTAAAAGAGTTTAGGAATTAATTTAATATAAGTACTCTCATTTATTCCTAATTGGATTAGGAAGGAAAATTAATTAAAGGAGTTTAATTAATTATCCCTAATAAGATTAGGGAGCTTAATTAATTAAAAGAATTTAATTAATTAAATAAAACCCAATTCTTAATTGTTAAGGTGGGTTGCCCACATCTATAAATAAGAGGAGTCTTATTATGGGTGGTATGGGTTGTTGACTTTTTACAACGTAATAATTCAATTTGTTGGAGAGTACCCCTTTTACATAGATAGAAAACTAGGGTTTGAGCGCCAATACCCATCTTCTTGAATTTTCTTCTTCCTTGGTGGATCACCTCTAGAGGCCAAACATTTGGGTGGCTAACGTTGATCGAAGGAAGGAACCAAAACCGGTGGATTCAAGATTGAGCGAAAGGATTTGGAGGTGAACTTGTACACGAGGAAGCTCGATCTTCAAGGGTATGATTTATTCTTTATCTTTTCGTTTAATTAATAATTATGCATAAAGGATGATCAGGGTATATGGTTTGTAAATTTTTTAAACTCGATTTTACGCTTCCAAACCATTATGCAATTTGATTGCGTTATGAATATTACAAACCTAACTTAATATTTATAAATTTTGCAAAGTATGCAAGTTGTTATATAATATTCGATTGGTCGGGAAATATTCTTTTTATCGGGGAATATCCGTATGACGGTACAATCATTGGTGAACCCCACAACAAAATTATTGTCGGATTGAGAAAACGACAAAAATATTTTATTGAAAATAATGGCGGAAGTTTTATCGTTAACTGTTGAAACACCCGGTGTTAAAAGTACAGGAATACGTGTGGTTGCATAGTAGCACACGGTATTGATTATTGATGATTACGTGAGAAGTCACTCAGTTTTGTTCAATTAATGCTTCTGTAATTGTTGCATAGTATCGCACGTTAATTGATTCAATTATTGTTGATATTTTATAATTGAGATGACGAAGTTATTAATATTATTATTTGCAATATTAACGATGTCTAGAAGTTCTGCCAATGAGAGGTTTGTTCACCTAATTGCGCGCCAATAGGGAGAAATCCTTATTGGAAAGCCCCCACTTTCCTGGGAACGACCTGGTCGATTAATAGTGTGAATTATAATAATGATGATGAAATTTTGTTTTATTAGTATTAATAATGTAATAAAACAGAAAAGCATTTTATATAAAACAGAATACTTTTATAAAGTTATTCATTTTATTAGACTATAAATAGAATATATTATATTCTATTATGCATAGTGTTTTGCATGGTAAAATCTTTTCATATAAAACAAAATACTTTTATAGAGTTGTTCATTTTATTAGGCTATAAATAGAATATATTATATTTTATTATGCATAGTGTTTGCATAGTAAAATCTTTTTATATAAAACAGAATACTTTTATAAAGTTATTCGTTTTATTAGATTATAAATAGAATATATTATATTTTACTGTAAACCAATCTAGACCGTCCGTTTAAAAGTAAATAAATCTGGACCGTTCTTGAATTGGTTACTATTCAATCCATTCTTCTATAAATAGAAGCTCATTCCTTCATTATTTTTTACAAATTCATTGAAACTCTAGAGAGAGAAAGTGTAGAGAGAATTCTTCTTCTATAATCTTGAGCGTATTTCTTTAGAGTTTAAGAAAGCTTTGAGCGTAGTGCAAGTTTCTTCAAGTATATCCCCGCCCTACCCATCAGAGTACTCTTCTTTATAAGGTAAGGGATATTATTTCTTTCGTATTCATGAAGAGAACTTTTGTTATTCTATTCTTTATTATTTTGTTGGAATAACCTGTATACGAGGACTACCCTATACTTGGGTGAAATTCTTCTATTATTCTATTCCTTATTATTCTGTTGGAATAACCTGTATATGCAAAGTACCGCATACATGGTAAAATTCTTCTGTTATTCCATTCTTTATTATTATGTTGGAATAACCTGTCTATGCTAAGTACCACATACATGGTGAAATTCTTCCGTTATTCCATTCTTTATTATTATGTTGGAATATCCATCATGCCAAGTACCGCATACATGGTGAAATTCTACATTATTCCATTCTTTATTATTACATTGGAACATCACATGCAATGCGTTTACGTATGACACGGTTCTCATTATTTATTTATTCGTTGGAACATCACGCTTGGTAATAATTTTGCCCGACTTCGGTTCCGTTATTTATTATTACATTGGAATATCCCACATGCGTGCGTTACGCATGACTTGGTTCCATTATTTATTATTACATTGGAATAACTCATGCATCGCGATATATCGCATGCACGGTGATTTCTTTTGTTATTCCATTCTTTATTATACTCAGTTAGTTAAAGTTTTGATTTCTATTCTCCATGAAATTAGTGGAATATCCTTGATATTTGCGCTTCATTCAGTATCTTTTCATGGAAATATTCTTTTGAGCATTCTTGAATTATACTCTACAAAGAAGTATCATGTTGACAATTTGGACGTTATTAGTTCCTGGATAAATTAATTCTTGAACTTGTTTTATTGAATTCTTATATCATTGTCATCATCCTCATGTTTATATTATGTTGAAAGTCATCTGCGGCCTGTAGTGCATAGATGGACTTAGTATGATTATGACCAGGGATTAATCAATATAATCATGACCGTAATGTTACAAATGATGTGGTAAAAGTCCTCATTGGCTCGTAGTGCATTGATGGACAATTGTTGGCATGATCATGACCATTGATGAATACACGAATATCCTTAGCCCGTAATGCATGGATAATTTATAGTCATGATACTAATGAATATCCTTGGCCGTAGTGCAGGGATGATGTGGATTATTTTTTAAGCTGAGTCACAACGATAAAAGTGATGAAAAGCCTTTTAAATCATAAAAGATAGTAGATTTTATTCTCTACTTGACTCTTTTAATGGATTCCTTGTTCCGCTGCATTTAAACTTGATGTTTGCTATATTGTATCAGTTTAACACTGTTGAAGGCTAACGATAATTTATTCTGTATTATCTTAGTCATAATATTTCTTACTGGGCTAGTTGAGCTCACCCTTTTACTTTCATTGTTCTCTTCAGGAAATGAAAGCGTAGCAGGGACTAGTCGGGGAACGGAGTGACGGTCCAGATAATAGCATTAGTAGTCCTCACTATTCTGTTAAATAGTGTGATAATAAATGTAATAAGGACTCAATTGAGTGTGGATATTGCCTAGATGATAATATTTGTATTAAAACCCACATCATATGTTTTGTCGTATTTTACACGACTATTGTATAATTAAGTTGTATTTGAAATTTGTACCATGTATTTGGCAACTCAAGATGGGTGATGCATACTTATTTTGGTGGCGTCACAAAAATGACCTCTACGCCATAATCAAACTGATTCCCAGAAATGAAGAACACATATAGCAACACTTTCTGTCGCTATAGGGCTTTAGCGACAGACATAAATATAAATTTAATAAATAAATTAATAAAATTAGAAATAATTAATAAATAAATATAAATAATTATCAAAACGGTTTTAAAAAGTATTTTAAGTTATAATAAATAACTTTTAATATTTTTGCATAAATTCTATAAATATTTTATTTATTTCAAATATTATTAATAATTAATTTATTAATAAATAATTAGAATAATCATTTATAAATAATTAATAATTATTTAAAATCATATTAATGATTTAAAATCATGTTAAATGGTTGTAAATTATTTAAAAATAATAACAAAGTTTTTATTAATATTCTAAGTAAATATTAATTAATTAAAAATAGAAATAAATGATTTAAAAATTATTTAATTTATAAATAAATATCTAAAAATTATTATAAGCTTCCGAAAATTATTATAAAAGGTATGCAAATTATCTAAAAATATAATAAAGCTTATTAATTAAAGTTAACTGAGATATTAGCTTATTAATTATCTGGTAAAGTCCAAGGACACCGAAATCATATCAAACTTAAACCGAACAAGAATAGTTTGTGTATTTGAATATTATTATCAATACTAATGTGTTAGACATATGTTTAAACGTCTTAGGTATTTTATAAACGAATCAAGTAGCGTCGCTTAATCGATCTTCGCTCAGGCAAGTTCCTTATCCTTAATTACTTACGCAAGTCTTCTAAACCTTAATTTATTACTTACACAAATTCTCGAACCCTGCTTATTCGTTAAACAAGATTCATATCTTGATTTGCTTTTGATATATTATACCATACCAAATTTAATTGCCAATTATTGTAAAGTTATCGCTATAGCTTAAACATAACTAAGAAATGAAATATTTATTCGTATGTTATTATTATTTATCAAGCATAGACTGTTGTGTCAAACCAAATTGTTTTGATAAGACATCTTATACTGAGTTATATATCTCAAAAGGGAAAATTGTGTGCCACTATATCTGACACTTAGTGCAAGCTGGGCACGATTAGGATGACATGCATACTCCTAGGATGTTGAATAGGTTGATCCCCTGTCTCACATCCGAACAAGATTTCTAAGTCTTTGTGACTGACAAAAATAATGAAAAAGTCCAGAAATGGTTAAAATATAACAATTCCAGAAATGATAAACAACACTCAGTTGAGAAAAGTTTTGAATTGTTATACTTCTTTATATCCTATATTGTGTTGTAAATATAAAACCTGCTGAGCATGTCATAGCTCATTCTTGCAAATCATTCCCTTTGCAGTATTAGATGGCAACACTGGCACATCTGGAGTGAACAATGGGAAGCGACCATGCTTAGATTAGTTTAAATTACTGTTTAGCTGAATGTAATACTTTTATAATAAAGAATTCTTTATGAAGAATCATATAATCGAACCTTTATATATGATATAATAACATCATTTATTTTCACAACTGTGTTTTCCTTTACATAAATAAATGTAAATAGAACTTTTTATTTATTTTGAGATCCTTGGGAACTATACATCTGAGTGTGGGTATTGGAAATATAGACTGTTCATGTTGTTGTTGATACTCTGGATTTCAGATAAATAGGTACTATCGATACGATAGAGTAATTCATAAGATATAGACTATACATTTAAGTGAGGGTATTGGTAATATGGGTTGTTCATGTTATTACTAATACAATGAATTTTGAATAGATATATACTATTAGTAGATACAGTCTATACATCCAAGTGAGGGTATCTAAACACAACAATAGTTCTATAATGAATTATTATCTGTTATGGGATACTGTGAACCTTGGATATATGGGAATTATATCTTGTAAAATTTGTGTAGTAGTTCAATTAGATATAAGTGTGACACCCCCAAAAATAGTTATACATCACCCATCTTGAGTAGCCAAATACATGGTACATAAATCAAATACAACTTAATTATACAACTGTCGTGTAAAATACGACAAAACATAAACTGAGAGTTTAAACAAGAATATTTCCTTCTAGACAATATCCACTCTCAATGGAGTCCTCATAGACAGTATACAAACTCAAATTCAGTCCTCATTACATTTATTATCACACTATTTCATAGAATAGTGAGGACTACTAATACACCATCTCGGACCATCACTCCGTTCCCCGACTAGTCTCGGCTACGTTCTCATTTCCTGAAGAGAACAGTGAAAGCAAAAAGGGTAAGCTCAACTAGCCCAGTAAGAAATATTATGACTAAGATAATTCAGAATAAGTTATCATTAGCCTTCAACAATGTTAAACTGATAAAATATAATAGACATCAAGTTTAACTGCAGCAGAACAAGAAATCCATTAGAAAAGTCAAGTAGAGAATAAAATCTACTATCTTCTACGATTTAAAATATTTTCATCAATTTCTTTATCGCTGAGACTCAGCTTAATAAATAAACCACATCATCGAATCATCCCTGCACTACGCGCCAAGGATATTCATTAAATCATCAATGGTCATGACTATACCAAATAATCCCTAGTCATAATCATACCAAAAACTATCCATCAACGCACTACAGGCCACTGAGGATTTTTACCACATCATTCGTCACATTACGGTCATGACTATACCGAATAATCCCTGGTCATAATCACACCAAGTCCATCTATGCATGTAAGTCAAAGATGACTTTTATCACAATATAAACGTGAGAATGATGACGATGATATAAGCATTAATCAAACGAAAACAAGGATAAATATTTAAAGACTTTAAATTTATCCAAATATTATCAATCACTTAATAAACTCATAATCTAATATTATTAATATTATAACAATATTTTAATCACTTCTAAAAATTATAAACAATTTATTTCAATTGTTTACACTTTACCAAATAATGCATTTAATCATTCAAAAATGTCATACTCATAAGATTTCATCACCAATGATCAAATCCCTTATCAAAAATCTTCATATACCCTATATATGATTTCCAAGCTATAAAATCCTATTTACCAATTTTGTTATTTCACATAACATATTTAATTCATTTACTCATAACTAGTTCATTTTCATGAAAAATACCAAATCAGTCCCAAAAATATTTCTTTTCTGGGATTTAACAGAATATAGTCTCATATTGAACATATAGTTTTCTTGGAATTTTTAAAATTCATTTACTATTTTTCAAAAATCAATTTCTAATTAATTCCTTAAGAAATTAGCTACCTCAAGTTTAACTCCAGAAATTCTCAAATCTTGGCAGGATCTTATACATGTTAACGTGATCTTCCAGTTTAAATCTCATGGGCATCGAAGTTATAGAACTCCGATTATAGCATTTTTCGTCGAAATAACCTAAATATTGAAATGGTCATAACTTGCTCATTTTAAGTCGGAATGAGCTTATTTTTGGACAGGAGGTACTTTATACCATATATTTTCATGTCCCAAAAGGCCAGACTTTTTCTCACAAATTAAGTGGCCTAAATAGCCCTTTTAAACTTCTGGGCAATAGCCTTTTTGGAAATTTTCAGTTTTTGACTCATTTGCTAAAATCAGTCCACACGAAAATCTACAACATGTTTTCCAGTGATTCCACTTGGATAAGTTAGAAAACTCATAGATCTAACTCTAGGACTTGACCACACTCAAAAATTCGAAATATAATAAGAGATATGGTCAATTGAATTTCATATTCCATTTTCACCAAAATTTGACTTTCAATCCTTTGTGATTTCTAAGAAACTTTCATGTTTTCACATAATAACCAACATAACTTATCATAACACTTACTAATATTACATATACCCATGATTTTCATTAGTCCAATGCTTTTATTATGACTTTCATCATAATCAACAGTCCAATGCTTCTATTATGACTTTCATCATAATTCACGTAAATAGATCATTTCCACAATTTAATAAGAAATGAATATAAAGGATTATTCACCATGTATGTGGTAATCCACATATACAGGTTATTCCAACAGAATAATAACGAATGGAATAACAGAAGGATTCACCATGTGTGCGATAGGATCGCATTGACGGGTTATTCCCAATGAGAATAATAAAGAATGGAACTGATCGTAAAGGCAAACGCGCACGATAGGATATTCGGCGGAATAATAAATATTGGAATCAGGTCATGCGTAAACGCACAGACATGATATTCCGACAAAATAATAAATAATGGAATAACAACAGAATTCACCATGCATGCGATAGACCGCACAGACACGTTATTCCAACAGAATGATAAATAATGGAACCAGGTCATACGTAAACGCACCGACAGGATATTCTGACAGAATAATAAAGACCGAAATAATAGAAGAATTTCACCATGTATGAGATACTTCACATATACAGGTTATTCCAACAGAATAATAAGGAATGGAATAACAGAAGAATTTCACCATGTATAGGGTAGTCCCCATATACAGGTTATTCCAACAAAATAATAAAGAATGGAATAACAAAAGTTCTCTTCATGAATACGAAAGAAATAATACCTCTTACGGCACAACAAATAATATCCCTTACCTTATAAAGAAGAGTACTCCGACAGGTAGGGCGGGGATATACTTGAAGAAACTTCAGACTACGCTTCAAAAGCTTTCTTAAACTCTAAAGAAATACGCTCAAGATTATAGAAGAAGAATTCTCTCTACAGTTTCTCTCTCTAGAGTTTCAGTGAATTTATAAGAAATAATGAAGGAATGAGCTTCTATTTATAGGAGAATGGATTGAATATTAACTAATTCATGAACGGTCCAGATTGATTCACTTTTAAAGGACGGTCCAAATTGATTTAATAAAATATTCTAATAAAACAATTTTTTTTAAATAAAATATAATATATTCTATTTATAATCTAATAAAATGAATAACTTTATAAAAGTATTACATTTTATATAAAAATATTTTACTATGCAAACACTATGCAGCCTTTATGCAAACACTATGCATAATAAAATATAATATATTCTAATTATTGTCTAATAAAACAAATAACTTTATAAAAGTATTACATTTTATATAAAAAGATTTTACTATACAAAACATTATGCATAATAAAATATAATATATTCTAATTATTGTCTAATAAAACAAATAACTTTATAAAAGTATTCTATTTTATATAAAAAGATTTTACTATGCAAAACACTATGCATAATAAAATATAATATATTCTAATTATTGTCTAATAAAATAAATAACTTTATAAAAGTATTACATTTTTATATAAAAATTTTCGTTATATTACATTAATAATACTAATAAAACAAACTTCATCATCATTATTATAATTCACACTATTAATCGACTGTGTCATTCCCAAGAAAGAGGAGCTTAATAAGGATTTCTCCCTATTGGTAGCGTAATTAGGTGACCAAACCTCTCCTTGGCGTAACTTCTGACATCGTTAATATTGCAAATAATAATGTTAATAACTTCGTCGTCTCAATTATTGATTTAATAATATATAAAATATTGACAATAATTGAATCAAATAACGTGAGATACTATGCATCAATTATTGTAGCAATAATTGAACAAAACTGAGTGACTTCTCACGTAAGCATCAATAATCAATACCGTGTGCTACTATGAAACCACGCGTATTACTGTACTTTTACTACCGAGTAGTTCAACAGTATTAATGGTAAAACTTCCGCCGTTATTTTCAATAAAATATTTTTGTGGTTTTCTCAATCCGACAATAATTCCGTTGTGGGGTCCACCAATGATTGTACCGTCATACGGATATTCCTCGATAAAAAGAATATTTCCCAACCAATCGAATATTATATAACAACTTGCATACTTTGCAAAATTTATAAATATTAACCACAACTATAACATTATATTAAATCCACACCATAATAAAAAAATATTTCGAGATATTTAAATCTTTATTCGTAAAATTTGGGATTTTACAATCTCCCCTCCTTATGAAATTTTGCCCTCGAAATTTACGTACGTACCTGATATGCCGAACAGATGAGGATACCTCGACAGATTTCTAAATAACCTTTTAGCGTATAATATGTTCCTTCTTATCCAAGCGTTTAACAAGTATTTCCTCACACGTTAAATCTTCCGCTATCTTATTCGATTCTAAATCAATAATGTGGTTTGGGTCGTCCACATATTTCCATAACATCGGTACGTGATAAAACGTTATCAACACGCAACATATTTGGCGGTAAAACGAGTCTATAGGCCACAGTTCTTACTTGATCAAGGATTTCAAATGGGCCAATAAAATCGAGGGTTGAGATAACGCCTTCTTGAGCCTTCTTCTTCACATTCATTAGCTCCAGGTGTGTAGTTTGAGCGGCTTTAACTTTATCGATTAAAGTCAATTCTACTCGTATATTAATTATCTTCACGTGGGTCCCTAGAGTCTTTAACTCTTTCTTCATCATTTGTAAGTTATACGAAATGGGTTTTGTACTGGGGTCAATACAAAATTCGATTTCACGCTATAGGGTAGGATAAGAAGTCTTCAAGAATACGTCAGGAAATTTATTAACAAAAGAAATATCATTCAAATCTGACATATTTTTATTTAAATTCGTGACATGAGCTAAGAAAGCTTAACATTTGTTTTTCAATAAACGAATAGCTTTATGGCTTGAGATGACTGTGATTGATTTTAGTGGTTTGGTTGCTTGAATTCGCATAATAGGTTGGTTAGGAATATGAAAGCTAACAATCTCACAAAAATAATCGATTTTAGCATGATGAGTAGTTAACCAATCAATCCCTAAAATCACCTCAAATGCAAGTATTTTCAAAGAAATAAGAACGACAGGTAACATGCGGTTACCGATTTGAATCAAACAAGACTTATAAACAATGGATGTAACAAAGGTTTCTCCCAATGGAGTTTCAACAGATAAGTCAAAGTCTAATTTCTCCGGAGTCAAATTTAAACGTTGAGCGCAAGTAGTAGAAATGAAAGAGTGGGTAGAACTAGTATCAAATAAAGTATAAACTTTGCTACAGTTTATGATTAGCTTATCCGTGATAACTTCGTTCGGGTTCCTCGACAAACGCTCTCACTCAAACTACCGGCTTTTGACTTGTCTGGGACATCCCAGTTGGACTTAACTTTGTTGTAGAGTACATTCCACCCTCAATTGCTTCGTCACATTCCTGATCCATGATTCAAATCAATATTCTTTGATCCATGTCGAATTTGGGTTGACCGTTCTACAAAGGGTAATTCTGAACTCGATGTTGGATTCTCCCAATTGCTGTCCAAAAAGTGAAATCCATTTCATCTATTTTGGCCTTATTAGATCGGACGTCTTCTTCTATAATATCAACGCGTCGTGCAACTTTTACCCATGCATCATCTATTCTCATTAATTCATTTGATTCTTCTTTCATCAGAACTTTGATCATAGCATTCTCAGATTCCAGCTCTAATATCTTATATTCTGCCAAAGAGTGCTTCTGTTCAAGCATCGCACATCGGGTAACACAATTTTGAATTGTTGTATCTCTTTGCTCCATAACCGCCTGCCGTTCTTTAGTCTTCATGAATACGATTTTGTAATTCTAAATTTTGATCATAAAATTCTTCTAACCAATTCTCCTCAGGTTCCTCTTCTTCCTCTTCTTCCTCACACTCGATTCTGTTACCTCTACAACTAGAAAATCGGATTTTTATGACAATTAAATTTTTATTTGATTATGTGAATTAAATGAATTTAATTGATTATTATGTGAGTAAGCTATGTGAAGGTCGTTCTATGACCTAGAATGTGCTAACGTGGTTAGTATTCTGGCTTCGTGCTAGAATTATTTGTTTGAAATTTTCAAGACGAAAATAATTATTTTTCGAGAAATTTCTGTAAAAACACTATTCATCTGTTTCTATTCAGGGAATTATTTTTAAATTCCGAGAAACACGTGATGATAGAATATTGAGATTAGATAGAATATCTGATAATATTTCATTTATGGCAAACGCAGTTTTCGCTTGCAGACTTAAAACCTACAGGTTGAGTATATTAATTTCCGAGAAGGAAATAATATGCGTAGAAGGAATGGCGTTAGGGTTAATGCGAGTGTTATATATTTATGATACTATTTAGTATCTATGTATAATACGTTGAGTAAATACGAAGAACAATACGATTATTGTACGAGTAGTATCTGGGAGAGAATCGTGAATTATGCGTATGGGATACAATTCATATTATTGAATTAAGTTAAGACTTAATGACTAATTTAATTGTGTTGGATTAGAATTAGCCCAATCAATTGAATGACCAAGCCCAAAGAGATTGATGGGTTAAGCCCAATTCAAGGCCCATTGTTAAGTTAGTTAAGCCCAATTCATTAAAATCGAGCAAGTGGATCGAGCCGGTGGGTTCTTAGAATGGGTAAAACCCATGGGGCAACCCATGGGATGTCACATGGCAAGAGAGGTGGGCTGGCCACTTGGTGTGCAAGCCAAGTTTGAGGCTTGGTCATCAAGTATTTTACTTGGTGACCACACATGAATAGTAAGGAGGTTTGTGGTTTAAAGTCCAAATTACCCTCCATTCTAGTTTTCTATAAATAAAAGCTAGATTGTTTCATTTGAGAGTTTACAAATTTCCAACCTAGATTATTTGAGAGAGAAAAAGAGCTAGACTTACATAAATCCTTACACTTTGGAAGCTTTGATCTTAGAGTTTTTCAAGAGAGTTTCATAAGAGTTCTTGAGGTAATATTCTTATTTCTCATTTCCATCTCTTTTAGATTTTCTTTTATCTTAGAGAATCATAGAATGGGTGGTATATGTCTTGTATGAGGGATTAAAGATGACTTACCATAGATTCAATCTCTATAAGTCATGAGATTATAAGAATCATAAGGTTCGATATAGTTTTGAACCATAAAAATATTGTTTGTTGAGATCGATTGTTTATAAGCGATTGAACTCCATCAATACGTTAATATATGCATCTTATTTGGTTAGGATGTAGATATGAAATCCATGGAGTATTCCATGTGATTTGACTTAGAGAACTAATAATTGAAAGTTATGGCGAATTTTGTGAAATAGGCGTTAAAGCGTCAAAAGCGTTGAATTCGGATAGAGGGTCGAAAGTTGCCGTGAGACTTGAAAAGCGTTAGTTTTCAATGTCAACACGTGAGATAGGGTGATTAAGAGTTGTGGGTTTGAGAAATCGTGATTCGACTTAAAAGCGAAAAAGCGAGCATTGAGCGCTCATTACGCGTTTACGAGACGTCTAGAAAATGAACTCAATTGTGAATTTTGAGTTATCGAATTCGAATGTGTCGAATTCATATATGAACGCATATATTATGTCATTTATGACGTGTAAGCTTTTGAACGGACCAAATCGGGCTTATAACGAAGAAGTTACGGCCCCGGGAATTTCTTAAAAATTTTCAAAAATTGTTGAAATACAGCAATGATGCAGGGCTTATAGACATAAAAATTGTTGCACACTTACAATGCTAAACATGTGGTATTTTAGTCTTTGCTAATTGGCTTACGCATTAGTCACTTATCTCATCGTCCTCATGTGCCGAGATCAGAACCGAGTCACTCTTCGCTAAGCTGGCGCCATGGCCTTGATCTAGTATGTATAGTATAGCCATGTGCATTGATATGAGTTCAAGGTTCTTGATAGTGATTTAGGTTTTGAACTTCAATTGTTCGGGGACCTAAAGGGGTAATGTTTGTACACTTCATAAGTGTATTAAAGCTATTCCTATACTACCTATACTAAGGTATATGGTATTGAACTTAGGAATTGAATGCATGTTAACAAGTTATGAGCGATGAACAAAGTTGGTACTTTATCAACGATGTTTGAGTCTAGGTTAATAACGTCGTCGTTGGTTAATAAAAGCGGGGATGAAGGGTAATAAGTCAGTTGACTTTAATAAAGTTATTAAGTTAACTAAGACATAGAAGAGAAAGAAGTTGGTAGAAACATTTATTTGTTTGTTAGCTAATTACGAGTGTCTTTATGTGAATATATCATGTAGATTACGTAAAAATTTGTGGTCGATCGAGTAAGTTATTTGAAGAAATATTTGAAAGGAAAGTTTTTTCTTAGCGCTTGTCTAACTTCCAAGTTAGCCAAGTTTTATGTGATTCGTTGAAGCTGAATTGCAAGACTTGTTTTAAAGAAAAATTCGATGCGATTTTAACTTTCGGCTAGACTATTCAGTAATATATAGATTGATTATTATTCATATCATTCTATATAGAAATGTTAACGCTTATCTATGCCAAGTAATTGGTGCGGACGTGAAGGTAAGGTTTGTCTATGAACAAACAAAAGTATTTTTCATCGATTATTCGATGGGCACATGAGAGTTGCCAAAAATATTAAGCGTAAATATCGTTTAATGAATGAGTGTTGATCAACATGAAGTACTATAGGGATCACCTAGAAGTGCTTCGTAAGTTATGCGGATGAACGACCTTAGTCTTTGTGGACTCCTTTTCAAGTATGAAAGCCGAAATTCTTGTTCATGGTCTATCGGTAGGTTGAAATTCCTAATCTATTCTATACTTTGGGAATTGATGTTATGAGCTATTAAAAAGTATTATTGATTCATAATACTTCATAACTATTGTTCGATTATGTCGGAATTGTTATATAATTCACGAATGTGGTATTCTTGTTATCCTTGATTAAACTTTGTTGAATTTGTCAT
The DNA here is from genome assembly GCA_020205615.1 of Panax quinquefolius. Classification (NCBI taxonomy): domain Eukaryota; kingdom Viridiplantae; phylum Streptophyta; class Magnoliopsida; order Apiales; family Araliaceae; genus Panax; species Panax quinquefolius. The sequence continues at coordinate 104,991,720 of CM035152.1, forward strand.
GCTCACTTCTTGCGTGAATTATATAAGCTGCGATTAAAGATGAGCGTCTTGTGAATGCCAAGAGAGATAAAGGCAAAGCTAAGATGGATGCTTAGGCATTGTGTAATAGTTTAGTAAGTTTGTATGTATTATACATTATGAACAATGAGCGATGTAACCGGTTTATGAACTTTGGGAAGGATTATACTTTGATTGTAATAAGAAGATAGTAATTACATTCATTTTGTTGTATTTCAATGGAATGATTGTATGGATGTTAGTATGGTGGAGCACCATATATATCGGGTTGGAAGATACCCGAATTTGGGGGCGTCACGAGGTTGGTATCAAAGCCTTAGGTTATAAAACTTAAGGGAGGGAAAACCTTAGGCTAATAACCTCGTAAGGAAGGTAAAGTCAGAGGAATGAAATTCAAGTCCATTGAATTAATAAGGTATTGAGATAACTTCGATATCGAAAGGATTAAAAGATGGAAATTAATCTTAAAGATATTAAATGTGATTTGTGCTTATATACTATTGTATTATGTACTAATCGGCGTGTTATGTGTTTGTAGATGTCAACCGATAGCTTGATGTTTAGAAGCGTGGAAATGATAAGTGAGGATTCGATTGAATCAAGTTGAGATAGTACCAATGCCCGATTGGGGGAGGAATGCAAATAGTTATCTTAGATGACTCGGACATTGAGGAGTACATCTACGAGGAGGAATACTACGAGGAGACCATGGGGTTAACATCATACCTTAATGAGATGCTAGGCGTGGAGGAGGAGATGGAGGTGACATCGGTTAATACGGTGGTGCCTACTCGAGAGCCCGACACCTCCGGATCAATGAGAGCATTGTATCTAGGCTGTGTTGGATAGGAATGTGCAAGCTGCGCGCGATAGTAGAACACAGAATGAGGAGATAAGCGCCTTATATGAAGTGAGAAAAAAAGAATCTGAGGAGGCGGACTTTGAGTCGAGCACGGCGAGAAAGTGCTTATGGTGATAAGGCTCGTGACTATAAGGATGAGGTCCTTGAGCTACAAAAAAAGCTGGTTGAGAAAGACCGGAAGATAGCTAGGATGTCATACATCCACGAATGCACTCATGAGGATTTCAAGTGAAAATTGCTTGTTATTCTATTGAGTCGAGAATGAGACTCGACATACCATAAGTCGAGATGATATGTGTCGATTTGGCAAATCGGAAATATGAGAATGTGGATTCGGCGGTGTTGTTAATAGATCGTTAGATCTTTTTTGTATATAGTAGTGACGTAAAACCCTCTTTTGTATAATTAAAGGGTAGTCTTTTTTGTAAATCCCAATTTTTTTGTAGAAGTCGATGGCGGGATAGTATGTAATAGCTTTTTGGCTAAAGAAGCATGATGTAAATAGTTTTGACTATGAAAGCATATTAATATAATGAAGTTTTATTTAATGTGCTTGTTGTGGTATGAATGGTTGTTGATTGAGAATGATAGCAAGAGTAGTTAAATAGATAATAATGAAGCTTTTTATTTATTTAATCAGAATTATGCCGCCAAGAAGGAGACAACGTGACCAAGAGGTCGAGTCTCATAATGAGAATCAAGGGGGGTCCTAATAACCCTATGTAAGAGTTCGTTAATTTATTAACGGCCGCATTTAACCAAGTGGGGGGTGGGATTCCTGTAGCTCCTGTGGTAGCAAGAACAACTACCTTTAAGGACTTTAAAAGTGTGGGTCCTCTCGAGTTTCGAGGAATGACGGACCCGTTAGAAGCCCAGACATAGGTTAGAGAGATTGAAAAGGCGTTTGTGATAATAAACGTAGGTGAGGCGCAAAAGACTTCTTTTGCGACTTACATGATGAAGGGGAAGCCAACTCTTGGTGGGAGGCTCACGGGGTGGGAGCTAGGGAGAGAGGCATTACGTGGGAGCAGTTTAAGAAGGTTTTCTTGAGAACTATTTCCCTACTAGCATGCGAGGTAGGATGGAAATTAAGTTCCTAGAACTTAAGCGAGGGGATATGATGAGTTCCCGATGTATGCGCTAAGTTTAATGAATTGGCGAGATTTACTCCACACCGGTGGATCTGAGAGAGAGAAAGGCGTGAGTTTGGCGGGGCTTAAAACCACGGCTCTATAGTAGGATATCGGTTTTTTAGAGTGCTTCCTCTGGGACCATTACGGAAAAGCGCGATAATAGTGAAAGGTGGTGGTGAGGCATTGTCTCGGTACCACAAAAAGCGAAAGATCAAGAGAAAGTTAGAGGGAGGTAGTAAAAATTTGAAGTTGCCGGCAGGCGGCAACTTGCCAAAAGAAAGAGTTTTAACCACAGGAATATCGGGGGTAAAAGCGGGGAGATCCCAAGCGGAGGGCGGAAGCATGTAAGACATGCGGAAAGCCTCACGTGGGAGTTTGTTTAAAGGGAAAGTAGTATGCTATAACTGTGGGCGGGGAGGGCATTTGTCACCCATTTATCCTAACCCTAAGAAGAACGGGGATGTTTTGTTTGTGGGTCGATGGACCACATGGCAAGAAATTGCCGAAGAAGGGTTTAGAGGGAATAAGAGTTACGGTAGTGGTAAATTAGCCATTCTTGGACCAACACCATCGGTGGGTAGACCCTCATTAAATGCGTTTAATATGACTGTCCAAGATGCGGTTTCATCAACGGATGTGGTAGTAGGTATCATTTCGGTCAATAAGATAAATGCTTATGTGTTATTTGACTCGGGTGCTACTTGTTCTTTTATAGCATGTGAATTTGCTAAGCGATTAGGTTTAATCCCTGAGAAGTTACCTATACCTTTAGACGTTAAGGTAGCAAACGAAGAGATAATCCCCATTGAACAAATTCATAAGGATTGTTGCGTAGAAATTAGAGGGAATAAGTTATCGGTAGATTTGGTATCGATAAGGTTAAAAGAATTCGATGTAATTCTTGGTATGGATTGGTTGGTTAACCATAAGGCGATTATAGAATTCCATAGGAAAAGTGTAAACCTTTGGCTTTCTAAGAAAACCAAGGTAGTGTTCTTCGGTAGTAACTCATCGAGGCGCTCTTGTTGTCATCGATGACAAGCTAGGAAGATGTTGAGAAAAGGGTGTGTAGGTTATACGTGCCATGTTGTGGATACCCAAAGAGTGGGAACATCCTTGGACGAGATACCTATAGTGCAGGAGTTCGCGGATGTATTTACGGAGGAGATTTCTGGGTATTCCGGACGGGGAGTTGAGTTTGTAATTGATTCATGGGAGCGACACGGTTGAAAGGGCACCATATCGGATGGCATATCGGTTGAGATGAAGGAGTTAATGGTTCAATTACAAGAACTATTAGATAGAAAGTACATTCAACCGAGTGTGTCTCCTTGGGGAGCACACCGGTGTTGTTTGTAAAGAAGAAGAAGGATGGGTCGTTAAGACTTTGTATCGACTATCGAGAGTTGAACAAGTTAACGATTAAGAATAAATACCCGTTGCCCGGGATCGATGATCTATTTGATCGAGTTGAAAGGAAAAAGTATTTTTCTAAGATAGATTTGTGCGGGGTATCATCGATTAAAGGTGAGGAAGGAGGATGTACCTAAGGCGGCGTTGAGAACTTCGTTATGGTCATTCTGAGTTTACGGTAATGTCGTTTGGGTTGACTAATCATGCCAACCGCATTTATGGATATGATGAAAGAGTGTTCAAACAATATTTGGACAAGTTTGTCGTAGTGTTCATTGATGATATTCTAGTCTATTCAAAAGGCGCGAGAAGATCATGCGAGAACATTTAAGAATAGTGTTGGAAACACTAAGGAAGGAGAAGTTGTATCTGAAATTCACGAAGTGTGAATTTTGGCTTGAGAAGTCTGATTTCTAGGGCATGTTATTGATAAGGATGGCATTTTTAGTAGATCCGGCAAAAGTAGAAGTAGTTAATGAATGGGAAGCAGAAAATGCCAACCGAGGTTTGGAGTTTTACGGGGTTAGCGGGATACTATAGAAGGTTCATTCGGACTTTTCTAAAATAGCTACTCCGTTGACAAAATCGCAAGAAAGTCGGTGAAGTATGTGTGGGTGAAAAATGTGAGAACAATTTTCAGGAGTTGAAAAAGAGATTAAGTGAGGCACTTGTATTGTCCTTACAAGCGATCTGAGGGAATTTTTGTAGTGTATAGCGATGCTTCGCATAAAGGATTTGGGTTGCGTGCTCATGCGGCATGGCAAAGTCATTTGCGTATGCATCGCGTCGATTGAAGGATTATGAGAAGGTCTATCCTACTCATGATTTGGAATTGGCATTTATAGTTTTGCCTTAAAGATATGGAGGCATTATCTTATATGGTGAGAAGTGTGAGATATACACGGACCACAAAAGTCTAAAATATATCTTCACATAGAAGGAGTTGAACATGAGGCAGAGAAGGTGGTTAGAGTTAATAAAAGATTATGACTGTGATATTTTATATCATCCGGGAAAAGCAAATGTAGTAGCCGATCGCTAAGTAGGAAGGTAGAGAGAAAGCAACGATGTTAACAACTCGAGAATGAGTTGATAACACGATGGCAAACATGGAATTAGAAGTTAAATTCTTAGGAGGAGGCGGTGGAAATGTTATTTTCCATGGAAACCCAACTGACCATAGTGGAAGCGGGTTAGGGGAGTACAATCGAGCAACGAGGAATGCAAGCAGATGAAGAAGAGGGTAGAAGATGAAGAGAAGACTAGGTATAACCTCAATAAGGAGGGATTACTTCGTTTTGAAGGAAGAATTTGGGTTCCGAATGATCCCGAATTAAAGGAGGAAATAATGATGGAGGCTCATAGTTCGAGGTACTCGATACATCCTGGTAGTACGAAGATGTATCAAGACCTTCGTCAGAACTTTTGGTGGCCGAACATGAAGAGGAGATAGCGAGAATCGTTAGTAGGTGCTTAACTTGTCAAAAAGTTAAATTTGAACACCAACGACCTAGCGGGTTGTTGCAAGCAGATTAGAAATTCCAGAGTGGAAGTGGGGGCACATCATCAATGGACTTTGTGGTGGGACTTCCGACAAACCGAAAAGGATACGATGCTATTTGGGTGATAGTGGATCGATTGACAAAATCGGCTCATTTTTACCAATAGGAGTTAAGTATAACTTGGATCGATTAGCTAAAGTTTGTATGTCGAGAAATTATTTCCAGACATGGAGTACCTATTTCGATCGTGTCAGATCGTGATCCACGATTCACATCGAACTTTTGGAGGAGTTTGCAAGAGCAAATGGGAACGCAGTTAAGATTGAGTATGGCGTATCATCCTCAGACGGATGGTCAGAGTGAGAGGACAATTCAAACGCTAGAAGATATGTTAAGATCTTGCGTTATGGATTTCAAAGGGAGTTGGGACGAATATCTACCGTTGGTGGAATTTTTGTACAACAATAGTTTTCACGCTAGTATAGGCATGCCGCCTTACGAAGCGTTGTATGGAAAGAAATGCGAACTCCATTGTGTTGGGATGAGGTGGGTGAGCGTCGGATGTTGGGACTGAGATGGTATGCAATGGGCGGCGGACATAGTGAAATTAATCGTACTCGATTAGTTCTTTGCTTCAAGATAGGCGGAAGAAGTATCACGAGATCCTCACGAGAGAAAGAGAGAATTCGATGTAGGATCCTTTGTTTTTCTAAAAGTATATCGCCTTGGAAGGGAAGATACATTTTGGGAAGAAAGGGAAGTTAAGTCAAGGTTTGTAGGACCTTTTGAGATTTTAAGAAGAAGGGTAGGAGAGGTAGCTTATGAAGTAGCTTTACCTCCAGAGATTGAACGCATTCATAACGTGTTTCGTATGTCGATGTTGCGTCCTTATAAACCGGACTATAAACACGTAATAGAGTATGAATCTATTCAAATAGAGAAAGACTTGTCCTATGAAGAACTTCCAGTTCAAATTATTGATAGGAAGGAACAAGTTTTAAGAAATAAGGTAATACCTTGGTGAAGGTGTTATGGAGAAACCACAATCTTTGAAGAAGCAGCGTGGGAGCTCGAGAGTAAAATGAAGGAAGATTTTCCTCATTTGTTTATGTAATTATAAGCTAAGATTACGGGACAGAATCCTTATAAGGGAGAGAATGTAACGCGAGAAAATTGGATTTTTATGACAATTAAATTTTTATTTGATTATGTGAATTAAATGAATTTAATTGATTATTATAATGAGTAAGCTATGTGAAGGTCGTTACATGACCTAGAATGTGCTAACATGGTTAGTATACGGCCCGTGCTAGAATTATTTGTTTGGAATTTCAAGGCGAAAATAATTGTTTTTCGAGAAATTTTTCGTAAAAACACTATTCATCCGTTTACATTAGGGAAATTATTTTGAAATTTTAGAAAGCGTGATGATAGAATATTGAGATTAGATGGAATATCGATAATATTTCATTTATGGCAAAAGCGAGTTTTCACTGCGGACTTAAAACCTAAGGGTTGAGTATATTGATTTAGAGAAGGAAATAATATCGTAGAAGGAATGGCGTTAGGGTTAATGCGAGTGTTATACATTTATGATACTATTTAGTATCTATGTATAATCGTTGAGTAAATCTGAATACAATACGATTATTGTATGAGTAGTATACGGAGAGAATCGTGAATTATGCACGTATGGGATACGATTAAGTATTATAGAATTAAGTTAAGACTTAATGTTAATTCATTTGAATGTTGGATTAGAATTAGTCCAATCAATTGAATGACCAAGCCCAAAGAGATTGATGGGTTAAGCCCAAGTCGAGGCCCGATATAAGTTAGTTAAGCCCGATTCATTAAAAACGAAGGCAGTGGATCGAGCCGGTGGGAGTCTAGAATGGGTAAAACCCATGGGGCAACCCATGGGATCACACATGGCAAGTGGTAAAAAAACCACTTGGTGTGCAAGCCAAAGTTTGAGGCTTGGTCACCAAGTATTTTACTTAGTGACCACACATGAATAGTAAGGAGGTTTGTGGTTTAAAGTCAAATTACCCTCCATTCTAGTTTTTCCTATAAATAAGAAGCTAGATTGTTTCATTTGGGAGTTTTACAAATTTCCAACCTAGATTATTTTGAGAGAGAAAGAGAGCTAGACTTACAAATCCTTACACTTTGGAAGCTTGATCTTAGAGTTTTTCAAGAGAGTTTCATAAGAGTTCTTGAGGTAATAATTCTTATCTTTCATTTCCATCTCTTTTTGATTTTCTTTTTATCTTAGAGAATCATAGAATGGGTGGTATATGTCTTGTATGAGTGGATTAAAGATGACTTACCATAGATTCAATCTCTATAAGTCATGAGATTATAAGAATCATAAGGTTTAATATAGTTTTGAACCATGAAAATATTGTTTGTTGAGATCGATTGTTTATAAGCGATTGAACTCCATCAATACGTTAATATATGCATCTTGTTTGGTTAGGATGTAGATATGAAATCCATGGAGTATTCCATGTGATTTGGCTTAGAGAACGCTAATGCTTGAAGTTATGGCGAATTTCACGTAAAATAGGCGTTAAGCGTCGAAAGCGTTGAAATTACGGATGGGAGGTCAAAAGTTGTCGTGAGACTTGAAAATGTTGGTTTTCAATGTCAACACGTGAGATAGGGTGATTAAGAGTTGTGGGTTTGAGAATCATCCGATTCGACTTAAAAAGAAGAAAAAGCGAGCATTGAAGCGCTCATTTACGCGTTTCTGAGCGTCTAGAAAATGAACTCGATAGTGAATTTTGAGTTATTGAATTCAAAAGTGTTGAATTCTTATATGAACAGCGTAGATTATGTCATTTATGATGTGTAGGCTTTTGAGCGGACCAAATCGGACTTATAACTTGAAAGAAGTTACTACCCGGGAATTTCACAAAAATTTTCAAAAATTGTTGAAATTAATCAATGAGGTCAAAAATGCAGCGGCATGTGCAGACATAATAGTGTAAAATTGCCATGCACAATGACCTTGACACGCGGTATTTGCTATTGCTAAATGGCATGGCTGCATTACCATATTTCCATGCCATGCCTTGGCCGAGGCCGGAGTCACCATCCTTTGCTAGCTGGTAGCATGGCCAGATCTAGTATCTTGGAAGTAGCATATGCATGATGAGAGTTCAAGGTTCTTGATAGTGATTTAGGTTTTGAACTTCAATTGTTTGGGGACCTAAAGGGGTAATGTTTGTACACTTCATAAGTGTATTAAAGCTATTCCTATACTACCTATACTAAGGTATATGGTATTGAACTTAGGAATTGAATGCATGTTAACAAGTTATGAATGATGAACAAAGTTGGTACTTTATCAACGATGTTAGAGTCCGGTTAATAACGTAAGTTGGTTAATAAACCGGGATGAAGGGTAATAAGTCGAGTTGACTTTATTAAAGTTATTAAGTTAACTAAGACATAGAAGAAAGAAAGTTGGTAAAACAATGAAACATTTATTTGTTAGCTAATTACGATGTGTATATGTGATATATATCATGTAGATTACGTAAAAAGGTTGTGGTCGATCGAGTAAGTTATTTGAAAAGGCTATTTGAAAGGCGAGTTTTCTTAACGCTTGTCTAACTTTCAAGTTAGCCAAGTTTTATGTGATTCGTTGAAGGCTGAATTGCAAGACTTGTTTTAAAGAAAGAATTCGATGCAGATTTTAACTTTCGGCTAGACTATTCGTAATATATAGATTGATTATTATTCATATCATTCTATATAGAAATGTTAACTTTATCTATGCCAAGTAATTGAATGCGGACGTGAAGGTAAGGTTTTGTCATGAACAAACAAAAGTATTTTTCATCGATTATTCGATGGGCACATGAGTTTGCCAAAAATATTAAACGTAAATCGTTTAATGAATGAGTGTTGATCAACATAGAGTCTTATATTTGATCACCTAGAAGTGCTCGTAAGTTATGCGGATGAAACGGCCTTAGTCTGTTGTGGACTCCTTTTCAAGTATGAAAAGCTGAAATTCTATTGTTCATGGTCTATCGTAGGTTCGAAATTCTAATCTATTCTATACTTTGGGAATTGATGTTATGAACTATTAAAGTATTATTGATTTATAATACTTCATAACTATTGTTCGATTATATCGGAATTGTTATATAATTCACGAATGTGGTATTCTGTTATCCTTGATTAAACTTGTTTGTTGTCATGCTCACTTCTTGCGTGAATTATATAAGCTGCAGATTAAAGATGAGCGTCTTTGTGAATGCCAAGAGAGATAAGGGCAAAGCTAAGATGGATGCTTAGGCATTGTGTAATAGTTTAGTAAGTTTGTATGTATTATACATTATGAACAATGAGCGATGTAACGGTTTATGAACACAGGAAGGATTATACTTTGATTGTAATAAGAAGATAGTAATTACATTCATTTTGTTGTATTTCAATGGAATGATTGTATGGATGTTAGTATAGTGGAGCACCATATATCGGGTTGGAAGATACCGAATTTGTGCCGTGTAAAATATAACAAAACATAAACTGAGAGTTTAAACAAGAATATTATCTTCTAGATAATATCCACTCTCAATGGAGTCCTCATAGACAGTATACAAACTCAAATTCAGTCCTCATTACATTTATTATCACACTATTTCATAGAATAGTGAGGACTACTAATACACCATCTCGGACCATCACTCCGTTCCCTGACTAGTCCCGGCTACGTTCTCATTTCCTGAAGAGAACGGTGAAAGCAAAAAGGGTGAGCTCAACTAGCCCAATAAGAAATATTATGACTAAGATAATTCAGAATAAGTTATCATTAGCCTTCAATAATGTTAAACTGATAAAATACAATAGACATCAAGTTTAACTGCAGCAGAACAAGCAATCCATTAGAAAAGTCAAGTAGAGAATAAAATCTACTATCTTCTATAATTTAAAATGTTTTCATCAATTTCTTTATCGCTGAGACTCAACTTAATAAATAAACCACATCATCGAATCATCCCTGCACTACGGGCCAAGGATATTCATTAAATCATCAATGGTTATGACTATACCGAATAATCCCTAGTCATAATCATACCAAAAACTGTCCATCAACGCACTACAGGCCACTGAGGATTTTTACCACAACATTCGTAACATTACGGTCATGACTATACCGAATAATCCCTGGTCATAATCACACCAAGTCCATCTATGCACGTAAGCCAAAGATGACTTTTATCACAATATAAACATGAGAATGATGACAATGATATAAACATTAATCAAACGAAAACAAGGATAAATATTTAAAGACTTTAAATTTATCCAAATATTATCAATCACTTAATAAACTCATAATCTAATATTATTAATATTATAACAATATTTTAATCACTTCTTAAACTTATAAACAATTTATTTCAATTGTTTACACTTTACCAAATAATGCATTTAATCATTCAAAAATGCCATACTCATAAGATCTCATCACCAATGACCAAATCCCTTATCAAAAATCTTCATATACCCTATATAGGATTGCCAAGCTATAAAATCCTATTTACCAATTTTGTTACTTCACATAACATATTTAATTCATTTACTCATAACTAGTTTATTTTCATGAAAAATACCAAATCAGTCCTAAAAATATTTCTTTTGTGGGATTTAACAGAATATAGTCCCATATTGAACATATAGTTTTCTCGGAATTTTTAAAATTCATTTACTATTTTTCAAAAATCAATTTCTAATTAATTTCATAAGAAATTAGCTACCTCAAGTTTAACTCCAGAAATTCCCAAATCTTGGTAGGATCTTATACATGTTAACGTGATCTTCCAATTTAAATCTCATGGTTATCTGAGTTATAGAACTCCGGTTATAGCATTTTTTGTCAGAAAAACCTAAATATTGAAATGGTCATAACTTGCTCATTTTAAGTCGGAATGAACTCATTTTTGGACAGGAGGTACTTTATACCATATATTTTCATCTCCCAAAAGCCCGAAATTTTTGTCACAAACTTAGTGGCCAAAACTGCCCTTTTAAACTTCGGGGTAGTAGCCTTTTTGGAAATTTTCAGTTTTTGACTCCTTTGCTAAATTCAATCGACACGAAAATCTACAACACCTTTTCTAGTGATTCCACTTGGATAAGTTAAAAAACTCATAGATCTAACTCTAGGACTTGACCACACTCAAAAATTCAAAATAGAATAGGAGATATGGTCAATTGAATTTCATATTCCATTTTCACCAAAAATCTAATTTTCAATCCTTTGTGATTTCGAAGAAACTTTCATGTTTTCACATAATAACCAACATAACTTATCATAACACTTACTAATATTACATATACCCATGATTTTCATTAGTCTAATGCTTTTATTATGACTTTCATCGTAATCAACAGTCTAATGCTTATATTATGACTTTCATCATAATTCACGTAAACAGATCATTTCCACAATTTAATAAGAAATGAATATAATGGATTATTCACCATGTATGTGGTAATCCACATATACAGGTTATTCCAACAGAATAATAACGAATGGAATAACAGAAGGATTCACCATGCGCGATAGATCGCATGCATAAAAGTTATTCCCAATGTAATAATAAAGAATGGAACCCGTGTCACGCGTAAATGCACGCATGTGATATTAGATAAAATAATAAATAATGGAACTAGGTCATGCGTAAAAGCACAGACAGGATATTCCAACAGAATAATAAATAATGGAATAACAACAGAATTCACCATGCATGCGATAGACCGCACAGACAGGTTATTCCAACAGAATGATAAATAATGGAACAGTGTACGCGCATTAACGCATAAAATGTGATATTAAACGTAATAATAAAGAATGGAATAATAGAAGAATTTCACCATGTATGCAAAGATTAGATATACAAAGTTATTTCAACATAATAATAAGGAATGGAATAACAGAAGAATTTCACCAAGTATAGGGTAATCCCCGTATACAGGTTATTCCAACAAAATTATAAAGAATGGAATAACAGAAGTTCTCTTCATGAATACGAAAGAAATAATACCTCTTACGATACAACAAATAATATCCCTTACCTTATAAAGAAGAGTATCTCAGGCCGGGTAGTAAGGGATATACTTGAAGACAACTTGCACTACGCTCAAAGTTTTCTTAAACTCTAAAGAAATACGCTCAAGATTATAGAAGAAGAATTCTCTCTATAGTTTCTCTCTCTAGAGTTTCAGTGAATTCGTAAGAAATAATGAAGGAATGAGATTCTATTTATAGGAGAATGGATTGAATAGTAACTAATTAATGAGCGGTCCAGATTGATTCACTTTTAAACGGACGGTCCAGATTGATTTAATAAAATATTCTAATAAAACAAAATCTTTTTAAATAAAATATAATATATTCTATTTATAATCTAATAAAATGAATAACTTTATAAAAGTATTCTTTATATAAAAAAATTACTATACAAATACTATGCAGCATTTATGCAAACACTATGCATAATAAAATATAATATATTCTAATTATTGTCTAATAAAACAAATAACTTTATAAAAGTATTACATTTTATATAAAAATATTTTATTATGCAAAACACTATCATAATAAAATATAATATATTCTAATTATTGTCTAATAAAATAAATAACTTTATAAAAGTATTACATTTTTATATAAAAAGCTTTTACGCTTTTATTACATTAATAATAATAATAAAACAAACTTCATCATCATTATTATAATTCACACTATTAATCGACTGTGTCGTTCCCAGAAAGAGGGGCTTTCAATAAGGATTTCTCCCTATTGGCGCGTAATTAGGTGACCAAACCTCTCCTTGGTAGAACTTCTAGACATCATTAATATTGCAAATAATAATGTTAATAACTTCATCGTCTCAATTATTGATTTAATAATATATAAAATATTGACAATAATTGAATCAAATAATGTGAGATACTATGCAGCAATTATTATAGCAATAATTGAACAAAACTGAGTGACTTCTCACGTAAGCATCAATAATTAATACAGTGTGCTACTATGAAACCACACATATTACTGTACTTTTACTACCGAGTAGTTCAACAGTATTAACGGTAAAACTTTCGACGTTATTTTCAATAAAATATTTTTGTCGTTTTCTCAATCCGACAATAATTTCGTTGTGGGGTCAACAATGATTGTACCGTCATACGGATGTTCCCCGACAAAAAGAATATTTTCCGAGCAATCGAATATTATATAACAACTTGCATACTTTGCAAAATTTATAAATATTAACCACAACTATAACATTATATTAAATCCACACAATAATAAAAAAAATATTTTGAGAAATTTAAATCTTTATTCGTAAAATTTGGGATTTTACAATAAGCATCAAATCAGATACTGTGGGTGTATAGATTTGGATGCGTTACATTAATTAATTAGTTGTAAACACCAAATAGGATACCATGGGAGTATAAATCTGGGGGCATCATAAGTTTGGTATCAAAGCATTAGGCTATAGATCTAAGGAAGATGTATCTTAGTATATAGTCTATATATAGTCTTCGAGTCCGTAAAAATAATAAACTACACATAAAATAACATTAAAAACCTTATGTTCTGTGTAAAAATTTTGTAAGTATAAATAATAAAGAAGTTATTTTTATAGGATGGCCAACTCCGATGCTGATGAAATGACGATAGTAAATAATCCACCAAGAATTGAGTCAGATGAAGATAGTTATACAGAAGAGGAAGAATTGCTTCATGATCAATAATTGTTAGATGCTGAGGAAGAGAAGGATCCAGTAGCAGGACAATTGATGAGGATTGAAGACCATGAAGAGGCAATGACATCACTAGTACAAAAATCTGAAAGTGATAATGATCAAATGAAGTTTATGGAACATTTGGCCGATGGTATGCTGGAGCATGAAAGGGGAACCAATAATCAACTAAAAGTACTACCGAACCATGCATAGAGTGGTAGGAGGGAAACACAGTCGAGGTTAACCAAGTCTACTTTAGGAACTCGGGATATATTTAATGATTTACAATGTCGAGTGGTTCGATATCCAGTGGAGGAGAAGAAGACTGCTTATCTGATAGACCAGTCTATGGTATGCCATATGATTCAGGATTCCTATGATGAAGTTAATGATTTCTAGATTATAATATAGAAATCTAAGTGCTCTATACTAGTATAAATAAAAGAGCATTTGTTGTTTGTATTGTAGCTAGTACTATTATGTGTAAAACCACTAGATGGTTATGTTATTTACTGTTATGAAGTATGAATAAAATAGTATGTTTGTTTTTTTTTAAATAAGATTCTTATTGTGGATGTTTATATTTGTTTTTCTAGAATCCTACCACTAACCAGAAGACCTCAGCGAGTGATAGATAATGATGTTAACCCTACCCAACAGTTAGTAGAACTTTTCTTAGGTGTTGTACAAAATAGACCTACAACTCAAACCACGCCATTTAAGGACTTTAAACTAGTAGGTCCACCTGAGTTTAAGGGTACATCTGAACCTGATGATGTGAAATTTTGGAATACTGAGATAGAAATTTTTTTCTTAGTAACTAATGTTAATGACAATCAAAAGATAGTTTTTGCAACCTTTTTCCTAAAAGAAGTGGCAAATTATTGGTGGGAATCCACTAGGGGTTGTGTAGAAACTAAAGTCATGTCATGGGATAGATTCAAGGAACTATTCTTTGAAAACTATTTTTCATAATCTTTGAAGGATCGTATGGAAGTATGATTCTTAGAATTAAAGCAAGGAAAACTTACTGTATCCCAGTATACAACTAAGTTTAACGAACTGTCCAGGTTTGTTCCGCATCAGGTTGATACTGAACCTAGAAAGACTCGAAGGTATCAATAAGGTTTGAAACCTCAGATACGTAGTAAATTATCTATCTTCCAAATAAAGACCTTTCCTGAAATACTCGAGAAAGATTTCATAGCTGAGAGTGAAAATGAAAACCTCAGTAAATTTCACAAAGATAAAAAGAGTCAAAATGAGGGGGGGGTGGGTAATCTAAGACAGAACCCAGTTCAGGTGGGTTTAAAAATAAGAGGAAATGGGATACCACTTTTTCTAATAATTCTAGGAAAAAGGTAAGTAATAATAATAAAATTTTAACAATAACAAGAATAACAAGATTGAACCTTGTCCTGTTAGATTTGTAATATTCATGAACGCAATCAAATTGCACAAAATAAGCAGACGCATGAAAAATTAAAGTTTTAAAAATTTTACAAACTATATACCCGGATCATCTTTTATGCACAATTATTAATTAAACAAAAATATGAAGAACAAGAATCATACCCTTGAAGTTTCGAGCTTCCTCAGGTACAAGTTCACCTCCAATATTTTCGCGTTCAACTTGAATCCACGGGGTTTGGTTCCTTCCTTTGATCAATGTTAACCACCCAAGTGTTTGGCCTCTAGAGGAGATCCACCAAGGAAGAAGAAAGATTCAAGAAGATGGGTATTTGGCAAAACCCTAGTTTTTTTTATCTCTCATAGAAAAAGAGCGTACTCTCCAACAATTGGAATCATGTCTCATGATATCTGATATAAGACTCATCTTATAAAGATATCAGTTAACCCTTCTAATCTAATTAGAAAATAGGGTATTATTTAATTAATTAAATTCCTTTAATTAATTAAGCTCCTTAATCTTATTAGGGATAATTAATTAAACTCTTTTAATTAATTTGCCTCCTAATCTTATTAGGAATAAATGAGAGTACTTTTATTAATTAATTCCTAAACTCCTTTAGGAATTATATAATAATAATAGTAATAATAAAAAGACTCATCTTATTAATTTATATTTATTATTTCCAAAATATTAAATAATAAATATTAAGTTATTTAATTTATTCTATCACCATAGATTAAATTAAATAAACTTAACTTATTATTACAATTATGCCATTAACTTCTTAAATAATTATTCTTCCTTTTTGGTGTGACTACATACTTTCTTTAGTGTTCTCCATATTAAATTGGTTGTGAATAAATCAATTAGAATAATTAATCTTATTTAAATAAATAAATTACAAAATTAATTTATTTAAATATATAATATTTATTCTAAAAGCATTGCTTAAAAATGGGATAACACTATAAATTAGGTTCTCCATATTAAATTAAATTAATACTTTTATGAATAAATGAATAAGATTGTTACAAAGTAAATGCTTTATCATCAAATATAATTGGCTTGTGTGCATACTACTTTCAATCTCCCACTTGTACTAAAGCCAATCGTCATGGTATCTCATACCCTTTTTCTCTAAGTGACGATTATCCTGCTGTTGGATAAGCTTTAGTTAATGGATATTTAATGTTGTTTTTGAGAGTCTACTATCTCTATAGTGATTTCCCATCTTTCAATGATTCCTATAATCAAATGAAAGTGCCACAACACATGTTTAGATCCAAGATGAGACTTAGGAACTATTCCTAGTTCTGTAATGAACTTTTCATCCAAACAATCAACTTCCAGCTTCATTTATAGATGTATACTTTGTCTTTATCACTAAAGCAACAACTCTTTGCTGTTTGAAACATTTCCAATTCACTGCACCATTGTTCAAGGTAAACCTTTACCTTAAAGTGGATTTTCTGTCGTCTTGGTTTGTCTAAAAAACTTGAGTCTGTTAAGCCCTCTAGTTTTAATTTAGACCCACCATAAATTTTAATCACATCCTTAGTGCCGGTTAAGTATTTTAAGATGTTTTTCACAGTCTTACAGTGATCTTTTATAGAATATGACCGATCATCATCAGGTCTCGTATATTTTATTGTTTATATGATTGTCACTCATGCGATCTCTCTTTTCTGAGTCTATGGGGAATATTAAGAGAGATACACTCCATGGCTAATCAACATGAGACAACTCTTGGAGTTCATCAAATGAATATACGTTTCTTGGGTTAAGTCAAGCATCCTTTTGAATCTATCTATATAGATTTGTATCCCCAATTAAGATACTCTTCCCAAATCATTCATTAAGGAATGTTTAGACAACTTTATCTTTACTTATTCTAGCATTAGCATGTCATTCCATATCCATAGTATATCAACATATAATACTAGGAATGTCACGACGCTCCCACTAACTTTAGTACACACTAGGTTCATTCTTGTTTTTGAAAAATCAAACTCTTTTTATTATTTCATCAAAAAGAATGTTCCATATTTGAGAAACTTGTTTCAATCCATTTATTTGAGTGTCTACAACTCTTACCTCATCCTATATAACTGGATCATCATCTTCTATGATACGTACCTCATCATCATCATCCATGATGAATCCATACCTCCCAGGTATCTTCTATACTATTCCAGATTTACGATTCGATTATGGTACAATAGTTCTATTTGCAGGTTCCTCTTATTTGACTTATAGTGTTTTATGGTTCTTGAACTCTTCATGATCTATTATCCTCCCACCAGCCCCTTCAATGATAAACACCTTTATCTTAGAAGGTAGCGTATTTCACAACAAACACCTTTTGCTAAGTAGGATTATAGAACATATACCTTAAACTTACTTTAGGATATCCCACAAATCTTTACTTGTCAAATCTTGTCCTTATCTTATCCGTTTGAAACCTTTTTCACATAAGTTTGACAACCCCTTATATTAACATACTTAAGATTAGGAATCCTCCATTTCCATAAATTTTATGGAGTCTTAGGGCATGATTTTGAGGTTACCTTTTCATAGATATACAACCATTTCTAGGGCATGACCCCAGAGGGATACTGAAATGTCGGTAAAATCATTATGGACTGTACCATTTCACACAAGGTATGATTTTTTCTTTCAGATACATCAATCAATTATTGCATATCAGGAGGCATCCATTTTGAGAAAACCATTTGAGATGATCCAGAAACTCATTGCACAAGTATTCCTTCCTTGATCTGATCAAAGAATCCTAATACTTTACCAATTTGTTTCACTTCTGAATTCTTTGAACCTTTCAAATAATTCATAATTCATAATTGTATTTTATCAAATACAAACATTCAACTCTTTGAATGATCATCTCCTTTTCTTATACTAGTTTGTTCAATTTACAAAATAATTTTTCATGTAAGTCAAGTACACAAAATCCATTAAGTAATATTTCAGTTCTATACAAAACATTATTATTATAAATAGAAAAATAATTGTTCTTAAATATAATACCAAAGATTTCATTGTCTAACAATAAAATAGAAATAATGTTTCCAACGAGAACTGGAATACAATAACAACTTATTAACTTAATAGATTAGCCTTTAGGCAGTGCTAAACTATAAGTTCCTATGGCTAATGCAGCAACCTTTGCTTTATTTACCAGATATAGGATTACTTATCCTTTGTTTAGCTTTCTACTTCTGCTTGGTCCCTTTATAAATCTAAATTTATGATAACCAAAGCCAGTATCCAATACCCAAGTAAAACCTTGACTTAAAGAAAAATTTATTTCAATCATGAACAAAAACTATATTTGTAACCGAAACTTCACTAAGCTTCTTTTGGTTAGCCTCTGCAAGATGCTTCTTGTAGTTTCTTTCCAGTGTCTAGGCTTATTGCAGTGGAAGCAAACTCATTTTGCTATTCGTATCAGTTTTGTTCTTATTATCCTTTGTTTTTGCCTTTCTATTTACCTTCTTTGAATCGTTCTTCTTTTCAGAAGATCCTTCGGACCCTACCAGTAAGACTTGGTCTTTCTTGGTTGGAAAGTGACTCTCAAAATTTTTCAACATGTTAAGCAAATCAGCAAAACTGACATCTAGCTTGTTCATAAGAACACAACAATTGTGAAAAGGAATTCGCGAGTAACTGCAAGATCAAATCTTGGCTCAACTCTCCATCCATAACAAAACTTATTGTCCTAATTGTTTAATCAAATTGATCATGTTTAGGACATGTGTCTGTACTGTAGTGTCGTTGGTTATTCTAGATCAGAAGAGCTCCTTAGATATCTGATATTTATTAGTCCTACTTTCCTCACCATCAACTACTTGACATGTAAGAGTATTGTAGGAGCATCCATAGTTTCATGCTGACGCTGAAGCTCGTTACTCATGGATGCAAGCATGATGCATTTTTTGGGTTTCGGCACATAAAACACAGCGAAAATTAACCAATTTAAAGGCAATTCCGAAACCCTAAAATAAGATCCATACGAAAATAAATTAACTCAGTGGTTAGAAATTATATCGATTATGAAAATAGAATTGATACGCACAAATCTCCAATGCAATCCAAATGAATTGCGCCTCTACGGTATCCACATGAATGCCCCACGAATCGTCGTACGATCTACAGTAAAAGGAATTGCGGTACTAGCCACAAGGATGAGGATTTTTCCTTTTCGAAACTGTTTCTCTCTAGTCTCTCTCTAAGAGCGGCTAGGGTTTTGGTTATGATAATTATCCTAATATGGCTACTACATATCATATATATAGCGGTTAAAAGGAATTAATCAAAACCCTAAAATAAAATCTAAATTTATATATATATATATATATATATAGGTCTTACTTACTTAATACTTAATATACCTATATATAAATTATCCTATTAATTTAAATTCGTAATTTAAATACTATCAATCATATTGACATATTTAAATCTTTACAATTTAAATTAATTCTCATTTAATTACGTTCTATGTGTGTGACCCTATAGGTTATTATTACGTTGGCAATAATTTTAAAATCATATTATAAAATTATAAATAGTGAGCGACATCTAGTAATGCATCACTGCTACCCAAGTAATAATAAGATCGATGATTCGATGCAACCTTTTCGTGACCAATGTTTCAATGTAATTTAATCCTTTTAACATTGACATCCTAGATTAAACTCGAGTCATGGAATGTGTCATATTCTTCATAATTTAATATGTGTTATCTTGATCAATGAGTATACTATATGAAACAAATCACTATTTGAGCATAGACATGCATTTCATAGTCTTACTCACTCAAGAGGCCTATGGATATCACCCCTAATATATAGGAGGGTTAAATTCCATCTAGATCAGTCATATTCCTCACACGATTCATGATGTACCCAATAATCATCTTTATAGTCCACCCTATTAAAGATGACATTTGATTATATCAAAGTACATAAATTCCCGTGTAGTAATATAGTGATTTTAGGTTGGAGGACCATTATATCATTGTCACTATGAGAATCGCTAATAACACTTTACATACTATTCCACGTAGAATTCTCATGGTGGGTCTGTCTAGTACATCGTTCTCTAACATGTACCTATGCATTGACTTAATATCTCATATATTTATGACCAATGAGATTTGGTCATCAGTCAATCCACATACTAGTCTCAATGCATCATTGTTGTCCCATCAACAATGATACTCGACTAGGGACATTTAAGAGCAATGATACTAATTGTAATTATATAATCTCATGTTTAAGTCACATACTTGAAACTATATAATTTGTATCACTATTCTAAGGAATTTTATTATATTAACATTTATATAACAAAGTAAATAAAACCATAATAAAATCATTCATTTATTCAATCAAATATAATATCAAAATGTTATGCAATTATATCAAATAATTGGCCTCTAGGGCATAAACTCTAACAGCATTGAGCTAACTGTGCATCATCTTGCCACTTTCTGAAAGTAAAAATCTCTTCCTCAGAGGCATTGTCTGTAACCATTGCAGGAAAGACGTATTAAGGATATAAGATAACTTTTCAGCCATGAGAACTATTCTCAAATTCCTTAACCAATCCGAGTAATTCGGTCTGATTAATTTAGCATCTAATATGCTACGCAGAGATAGTAATTTTAGACATTGTAAAATTCTGTAAATGAATTTGCAATTAACAACATTTTAGCATACATTCTCTTATTAATTACCAAAATAAATTAGGTCTTACTTTAAATTGGTATCTTCCACTATTTTCTTCAAACTATATTACCCTCAATATATATAGTTCGACAATATCTAATTGAAGATATGCTAGTAAGAATAAGGATCCCATTTTAAATGTATATAACCTTGTGGTGACATAACAAACTATATATAAATAAATAGGTAGACAACTCTTGTCAATTACATCAACTATGCAACTCCTTGTATTTTATCTTTTAGATTATTTTGATCAAGTGGTGACACATCCGAATCAAAATTATCCAAGTTAAGTCCAACCTAGCACTCCATATATTCAAAAAAGAAAATTATTGTCCTTGTGGTGACACAACAAAACAACATTGTTCATGCTAGAAGGCGACATTCGATATTCCAAATATCTTTGAACGATTAGGACTTAATATAAAATCTTTGAGGGGTTTGTTATTAATTTGTCTCATCTTGTTTAGTGCGCATATATATATATATATATATATATATATATAACCCAGATTGATTATGAACTTTTATTCTAGTTTGGTTCACTAGAGCCACTAAGTGAACCAAAAGGTCAAACTCTAGGGGTGCAAGAATTAATATTTAAATATAACTATTACATTTAAACCCGGACACCATTATAAACGAGCCTTCAAGCGCTCCTTGCTCCTTGATCTCCAATTCTTCAAAATTAATTCTAACTATTCATATTTCAAAACTATTTAAAATAAATAGAAACCTTGATTAGCAGTCATGGGGAAGTACATAGGAGGAAGATAAAATTTATATTAAGAAAAAAATTAGAGAAAACGAGGTGCGTAGACCCCATTTAATTAAACTCATACATTTATGCATCCAACTAAAATAAAATTCAATCACATTGGTCAATAGTCCATAATCAATTCCATTTATTATCATACACATCACCATGCATCAATAAATAACATGCATCTCATGAATAATAAACATTCAATATATATATATTGATATCATTTAATAGACAAATTTAATTAGCATAAAATCTAATTTTGAATCAAAATAAACTCCTTTATTTTAATCTAAATTTAAATCAAAATAAACATCTTTTATTTTAATTTATCCTATTTTGAATAAAATAAAATATTTTATTTTAATCAAAATCTTTAATTAAAATAAACTCATTTATTTTAATTAATTATGGAATCCAATTCCAAGTAAAAAACTCATTTATTAAAGGAAACACGAATTTTCTTTCCTATTCACAAATAAACTCCTTTATTTTGAATAATATGAAATCTTATTCCATATCTAAATAAACTCATTTATTTAAAAAATATCTGATTCTCTTTCCTATTCACAAAAAAAATATATTTATTTTGAATAATATGAAATCTTATTTATTATATAAATAAACTCCTTTATTTAAGGAAACATGGAATCCAATTTCAACTTCAATTAGTTATCATGGAATCCAAGTCCAATTCTAATTAGTTAGCATGAAATCCAATTTTAAGATTAAAATAAATTTTTATTTTAATTATAAAATAATTAAGAATATATATATATGGCCATATCATTATTAATAGTTAAAAATGTGATCAGCAGGTTATATATATAGATATGATCACTGTAACGGTACGGAAAAACATGGAATCAACGAATAAACAATACCGTTTTTAAAATAAATTTTATACAACAAAATTATGCCCAATTAAATTATTTTAAACACATATCAATATACATATCAAATTAATACAATTAATAATTCACATAAATGTTTGACTTTGATACCACTATTAGGTTTGTAATATTCATGAACGCAATCAAATTGCAAAAAATAAGTAGAAACATGGAAAATTAAAGTTTTAAAAATTTTATAAACCATATACCCCGATCACCCTTTATGCATAATTATTAATTAAACAAAAATATGAAGAACAAGAATCATACCCTTGAAGTTTTGAGCTTCCTCAGGTACAAGTTCACCTACAATCTTTTTCGCGTTCAACTTGAATCCACGGGGTTTGGTTCCTTCCTTTGATCAATGTTAGCCACCCAAGTGTTTGGCCTCTAGAGGTGATCCACCAAGGAAGAAGAAAGATTCAAGAAGATGTGTGTTTGGCAAAACCCTAGTTTTTTTTATCTCTCATAGAAAAAGAGCGTACTCTCCAACAATAAGAATCACGTCTCATGATATCTGATATAAGACTCCTCTTATAAAGATATCAGTTAATCCTTCTAATCTAATTAGAAAATAGGGTATTATTTAATTAATCAAATTCCTTTAATTAATTAAGCTCCTTAATCTTATTAGCGATAATTAATTAAACTCTTTTAAATAATTTGCCTCCTAATCTTATTAGGAATAAATGAGAGTACTTTTATTAATTAATTCCTAAACTCCTTTAGGAATTATATAATAATAATAGTAATAATAAAAAAGACTCATCTTATTAATTTATATTTATTATTTCCAAAATATTAAATAATAAATATTAAGTTATTTAATTTATTCTATCACCATAGATTAAATTAAATAAACTTAACTTATTATTACAATTATGCCATTAACTTCTTAAATAATTATTCTTCCTTTTATGGTGTGACCCTTTAGGTTCTCCATATTAAACTGGTTGTGAATAAATCAATTAGAACAATTCTAAACTTATTTAAATAAATAAATTACAAAATTATTTTATTTAAATAAATAATATTTATTCAATAATAGGTATAAGCCTCCCTAGCGATCAACGACTTTTCAGATAATATAGATTTCAACATTAATCATAAAAGAACCTTTGAGTAAATAGTTACCGTAAAATTCAATCCTTCCACCATACAATGTCCCAATTAAATATAAGACATGGAATTACTGTCAAGTCTTATTTTATTTAATTATATGTATTTCGACTCTTAAATGCACAACTCCAAATAATGCAAATTAGAAACTCCTTTCTAATTTCATTCTGCCTTGGCCAATGACTACTGGGTTGTCATTTATCGAATCACATAGGACATTTCTCTTCTTTTACTAGAAGCGGTAGATTCTTTATTGATCATACATTATCTCCATGTATAACTTATTATACCCAAGCATACCCTTTGATATAACCTAAGGGTCTTAAGGAATAAGTCAAAGTATAACTCATCATACACAAGATACTATGATAATCTCAAGTTCAAGGATCACTTGATTATTATCAATCTGAATTCCTAATGATGCATAAGTAAAACTTCATTAGGTATTCCTTAGCGAGCCACGTTTAGTGAACTTATTCTTTAATAAGCACATACATACTTGCTTTAGTGTCTCCACATAAATGATCATAAGGTCAATCATTCTCATCCAATGAGGAAGCAATGTATGTACCAATCTATCCGAATTTACTAATCTCCAATTTAGTAATCCAAATTAGGAACTATTTTAGTTTTAAGCTTTCTAAGAAGTTAGATCTCACTAGAATGATCATCATCATTATTCTAAAAGCATTGCTTAAAACTATGAGTTTATCACATTATAAAGCAGCATCATGTAGATAATTAAAAGCCTTTAATAAATTAATACTTTTTATTAATAAATGAATAATATTGTTACAAAGTATATGCTTTATCATCAAACATGATTGTCTTGTGTGCATACTACTTTCATGTCCTACGTGTGGGTGAAGACATAAAGGTGTATATCTTAGAAAAAAATGTTTTAACTGTGGTCAGGAGGGACACTATGTAATATCCAAGATTATTATGTAATTTATTAATTATTAATAAATGAATTTATGTGAAACTCTTGTGTGATTTCTACTATTAGATGTATATGTGTTATACATACATGTTTAATTTTAAGTTATGTGATGAGGTATGTGTAAATGGTTGGTTTAGATGAATTTAACTATTTGAGTTGGTTATGTAATTAAATTGATTAATTGCACAGGAGGGGATTAAAACATGAGATTGATTTCAGAGCAGAATTTAGAGACGTGGACTGCGTATTTGAGTCCGGAACGTTGAAATTAGTCAAGATAGATTGTAACCACAAAATGTGTCGCGATTAACTTTTTGGTCAAAGTTAACCGGTTAACTTTTTGGGTAAAAAGGCAACCACGAATTTTGGAGGCTAATTTGACGAAACGGATAGTCCCATGACGTCCGGAACGTCGATTTAGTAGAAATTGATATTAGTATCGAAACGTTTGGCTATAGAGGGCAAAATGGTTAAAATAGTTTATTAAATGATTAAATTGATTATATTAATATTTTAATAAGGGAGTGCAGTAGCTGTGGGGCCCATGGGTCAACCAAATTAGGACAAGAGAGGGAGTATTAGTATTATAAGGTAATGATGGGGGAGGAAGTTAAAAACCCTTTACAAATCCAAGACTCTTCCTTTCTATAACCCCCACCCCATACTAAATTAAATTTATACAATATACTTAATACATATAACTTATATTGGAGCTGGAAGGGCTGAGAAAATCATTTGATAACATGTTTTATATACACCCAATCCAAGTCTTTTCTTCCTCTTTGTAAAAAAATCCTACCGTGAGTGAAGTTGAGAGTGAGAGAGGAAGGAGCTTGAGAGGGTGGTGAATTCTAGAGTTTTCATAGACTAATCAAGCAAGGAGAATCATTGGAGGAGTTCGAGCAAGTAGAATTCATCAAAGAGGTAAGCCATGAACTCTCTTTTCCACGTTCTTTAGTAAAAATGAGAGAATATGCTTATGCGGATTTTTACAAACAATTTGTTTTGGACCTTGTGATGCCATGCTACTGTTAGTTGATGTTATGTGGATGTAAGAACGAAAGTTCTAGTTTAATCATGCCTTAATATCGTAGAGATTCAAGGAATTATGTCATGCATGGCAAATATTTGATAATATGACTTGGTGGATGCTAATTTGATCATATCATGTAAATTTAGTGAGTTCAATTGTTGTAACATGTGTATTTATATGAGTATATATGATCTGGACAGTAGGAACTAACTCCTTTCATGCTAGAATCGAAATCATGAATTTTGTCAAAGTTGGTTAAAACTTGAAATCTGTGACTTTTTGAGTTTTTCGGTTGGATTCATGGTTTCTGTGAAATTGAGCGAGATATGAAATTTGGTAGAAATTTAATGTCCCATTTTCTTGGAACTATTTTGGATCAGTCTATCTCAGGGGAATTTTCGTCCACTTTTTGTACTTTAAAAATTCTAAAAACATTTGGAGTGTTAATATAAGAAGATATGAAGGTCCTGTAAAAATTTGAGAATTTTTTGCCATACGGTTTGAGAGTTATGGATTTGACGGCTAAGGACACTATTTGAAAAGATACCCGAATAACTCTCTGTGTATAAGTCCAAATATTACGAAATTTTTACTGGAAGTACATGTATATAATAGGAGCTAACCCTGAAAATGTCAGAATTTTTGGAGCTAATCTCGATTTATGAAAAATTTAAGAATATTTGGCTATTATGAACTATTTAAAAATAGTAGATGGATTTTAAAATTTCTGGGAAAAATATATGTTCAATGTGGGACTATATTCTGAAAAATTCTAGAAAAAAAAAATTTGAGACTAATTTGGTATTTTTCATATAAATGAGGTTATATGGATAAATGGGTATAATTAAATATATGATGTCAAAAATATGGAAAATAAGGTTTTCCGACTTGAGACCCTTAAGCATGTTTTATGCAGATTTTTGATGGAGGTTTGGGTCGGGCCATGTCAAAAATTTATTTTTCCCAGATTCTTTTATTGAACCACTTGGCCTATACGAAGCAATATGTTATGTAATTGAATTGTATTTGAATACGTGCAAATTTAATCATCTTATTAAAATAAAAGGAAACCATTACACTTCGAAGTGGTGTTCGAGAACCTAATTCCTTAACGTGACACATGTGAATAGGTTATGTGAAGGGCTAGTAGATAGCAGTAAATGGTAGAAGACGTATCAAACAAGTTTCCTAACCATAAGTTTCTATTGAGCAATTATTCAATCTTTACTCATTGTTGTTGTAGTGAGAGTAAGTATCAGACTTGTGCTATTTACTTTTCGTACAAGTTCCTTTGTTGTAAAGTTATATAACTGCAATTTCCTTGCAAGCGTTATTGATGATTACTCCGTTAGTATTACAACTGTTGTACTTTAAAGTTTTATTTCCTTAACAAACTATTTCCAAGTAAGCTTTCTGTCTTTTTATTTCAGCTAGATATTATTGATGATAAATGATATAACCTTTGAACAATTCAAATCCTTTGAAGCTATTTAATGTTTACCAATCCAAATTGTTTTGGTGCGGTCTCGTATGAATACTAAGATGAACAACCCGAATAATTGGGCAAATAGATGTCAGACATATAGTCCGTTTATGCTTACACAGTTAAATTTCATACTTGTGCACAATGTAGGGTACGATAGGCTGATCACCTCGAGTACTTGCAGAGACTGTTTACAATTTATTTGATTGTTAAATCGTCTGATGGTTTTTGATGAAACAAAATAATGTTCAGGGTATCTAACACCCCTTAGTATGCTATTGAGAATTCAAAAACTCTTACCTTGATATTCCTATTTATCTCTTGATAATTATTTCAACTGTTGAGAAATATTCATACACATGCTTTTACTCCTGATGCATGTTTTCAAACTACTTTATATACTTGCTGGGAAATTTGTGTTCATTCTTGCTTAAACCTTTCGATTAAATATTTGAGAAATGAGGGCTCTCAAAAGGACAAGGGGAATTCTAAGATGAAATGATTAGAGTTATTTATGTAACAAGTTATATTTCCGCATATGATGTAATGTAGCGATAAACACTAAGTTTAAGTTTTAGTTTATTTAAGGTTGTAAAGACTTGGGATTTTATCTGAATAGGTATGTAATAGTTATTATTATTATTATTATTATTATTATTATTATTATTATTATTATTATTTTCCGAAGTTTATAGAGTTAAATGTTTATGTATGTTGTATCGTGAGCACCATGTCTTGTAATCAGTGTTACACGGATTTGGGGGCGTCACAGGTTCGTATTAAAGCCATAGGTTATAAACCTTAGGTGGGGAAACCTAAGACTATAACTATAGGAAAGTTAGTGGAGAAAATAAGGAGATGAATTCACTTAGAGTTCTAGGGGTTGTGTCAAATCTATTTTTCTAAAAATAAAAACATCTATTTTAAACTACTAACCGAGTTATTTTGTCTTGTTTGAAGGATTTCAAGAGAAGAGGAGGTTAAATATATCTACGTTGTGAGTGAGCAGTTGGTGACAGCTGTACCTGAGCCTATAGCTAAGGCAGCAGCTGACTTAGACCTAGAGGAGTATCCTAAAGAGGAAGAGGAGCCCGATGAGGACTCCGAAGAAGCACCTAAGGATAATTTATTGGATGAGTTGATGGATAGGATTACAGATCTAGACGACAGAGTCCATGAGTTGGAGGAGATGTATCAAGGGGAGCAGCAAGCTATAACATTACTTGAGGCATTGGTGCATCACCTAGTATTTAGGAACGGGGATCTGGCTGACAGGTTGCGGGCATCAGACTCCGAAGGCAGATAGGCTGAAGGTTGAGAAAGAAGCTATTAGGACCCACTTTGGACATACCATTAATGGGTTATAGTTGAGGATACAGAGTCTCCAAACTGACAAGCAGATTATTACTACGTTTTGGGGAGATGAGAGGAGAGACCGTGTTCGGGCCAAGAAGCTAGCAAGCGAGTTAGAAGGTGAAGTGAGATATAAGAAGGTTAGGATGGACAAGATGAAGTACGCATTTAAGTCAACACATGGGAGGTTCCAGCATAGGGTGTCTCACTTTCCACGTGAGGAGTACCGGTCTAGACATGCCATAAGTCGTGAAATTTGGTCTTTGGAGATAGTGGTCTTTGGAGATAATCGATGAAGAACATGAAGACCTTAATTAAAGTGGGTCTTTAGTTTATTCATGATGAACATTTACTATTAGCGTTTAGAACGCTTAGCTATGAAATAAAAC
This sequence comes from Panax quinquefolius, assembly GCA_020205615.1. Classification (NCBI taxonomy): domain Eukaryota; kingdom Viridiplantae; phylum Streptophyta; class Magnoliopsida; order Apiales; family Araliaceae; genus Panax; species Panax quinquefolius. Next base: position 105,020,572 of record CM035152.1, read on the forward strand.
TTGGTTTCGATTTTTACCAAGTACTTTGGTTTAAGTGATGTAAATGGCTTAATGCCATAAGATGATGAGATACTTTGTTATTATGGTTTGTAAATAAATATGCTTTTATTCAAATATATGATGTGATGATTATGTTTTATATGAATTATAAATTTTGTAGAGAAAGTTATAATATGTTAACATTAAGTTTATTTAAACAGAAAGATGGCTAGAGGAAGACGTCGTCAAACACTAGAGGGGTCAGGCGTTAATACTGAGGATTCATCGAACCCCATGCAACAATTCATAGACATGTTAGTGGGGGCACTTCAGAATCGAACCCCGAATACCAATAACCCTCCAGCGGCCTAAGTGGCATACTTTAAGGACTTCTAGAGCGCGAGACCCCCTGAGTTCAAAGGAACCATTGAACCCATTGAAGCCCAAACATGGATCACAGAAATGGAAAAGGCGTTCACTATTGCCCAAGTTGGAGAGGAACAAAAGACAGTCTTTGCCACATATATGCTGAAAGGTGAAGCCAACTTCTGGTGGGAGGCAAACCAGACTAGGGCTAGAGCAGGTGTGATACCGTGGGAGGGGTTTAAGAATATTTTCTTCGAAAACTACATTCCTTTGAGTATGTAGAGTTGCATGGAGATGCGATTCCTGGAGCTTAAGCAAGATGACATGATGGTACCTTAGTATGCCGCAAAGTTCAATGAGCTGGCGAGGTTCGCACCTCATCAGGTCGACACTGAGGAGAGGAAAACGAGGAGGTTTAAGCAGGGCCTCAAACCATGGTTATATTGTAGACTTTCGGTGTTGCAAACAAATAACTTTGCGACTCTCCTAGAGAAATCTATAATCGTTGAGGGCAGAAGCAAAGCCATAATGAAATTTAACAAAGAGAAAAAGAAGAAGAATGAAGGAGGGAATCGTGGGGAAGGTAGCAGCGGCAGTGGTGCAAACAAAAGGAAGTGGAATAACAACAACAACAACAATAATAATTTTAATTCGGTAAACCCTGGGGGCAAACTAGGGGAAGAAAAGAAGAGGACTGAGACATGCAAGGAGTATGGGAGGAATCAATCAGGTGCATGTCCAAAAGGGAAGAATGTTTATTTCAATTGTGGGCAAGAGAGGCACATTTCTCCCAATTGCTCTTCACCAAAGAGAAATGAATGTTTTAAATGTGGAGCACTAGATCATCAGGCAAGGAATTTCCCAAAGAAGAACTCAGCAGGAGGGAATGGAGGAAGGGGACCAAGCAGTGGAAATCTCATAATTACTGGACCACCAACTCAGAATAGACCAACAGTAAGGACTTTCAACATGACAGTTCAGGATGCGGTTGCATCCGAGGACGTGGTTTCAGGTATCATTCCGATCAATGATATATTATTCGATTCGGGTGCTACTTGTTCCTTCGTATTGCATGAATTCTCCCAATAATTAAACTTACCCCGGGAAGAATTAGAATATCCTATGAATATAGAAGTTGCTAATAAGGAAGTCATTCCCGTTAGCCATATTTATTATAATTGTGTTGTAGATATCAGGGGTATATGTTACCTGTGGATTTAATTCTGATTCAATAATTAGGAGAATTTGGTGTAATTCTAGGAATGGATTGGTTATTTAACCATAGAGCAATGATAGATTTCCAGAAGAAGTGTATAAACCTTAAGACTCCAAATCAGTCTAAGGTAGTGTTCTATGGTAGTAAGTCGCTGAGACACTCAAGTTGTCTGATGATGATGCAAGCGAGGAAGTTGCTTAGAAAGGGATGTGTAGGTTATTTGGCCCATGTCATCGATACCCATAAACTAGGGATAGGGATGGGATAGACACCTGTAGTGAATGAATTTCCAGATGTATTTCTGGAGGAATTTCTAGGTATTCCACCGGTTTGGGATGTCAAATTTGTTATAGATTTAGTATCGGGAATGACCCTGATTTCGAAAGCCCCATATAGAATGGCACCAGTGGAGATGAAGGAGCTGATGGTACAATTACATGAAATTATTGGATAGGAAGTATATTTAACCGAGTGTGTCTCCCTGAGGAGCACCAGTTTTATTTGTGAAAAAGAAGGATGGGTCGATAAGACTTTCCATAGACTATTGGGAGCTGAACAAGGTGACGATTAAGAACAAGTACCCGTTACCCAGGATAGATGATTTGTTCGATCAGTTAAGAGGAGCGCAATATTTTTCCAAGATCAACTTAAGGACGTGATATCACCAGTTGAAGGTGAGGAAGGAAGATGAGCCTAAGACAACATTCAGGACTCGTTACGGACATTACGAGTTCCTGGAGATGTCATTCGGATTAATGAAGGCGCCAGCAACATTTATGGACATGATGAACTGGGTGTTCAAGCAATACTTAGATAAATTCGCAGTTATGTTTATAGATGATATCCTGATCTATTCCAAGACTCAGGAAGATCACGCTGAACATTTAAGAATGGTATTGGAGGCGTTGAGGAAGAATAAGTTATACCCAAAATTTTCGAAGTGCGAGTTCTGGTTGGAGAAAGTTCAATTTCTAGGGTATGTGATCGACAAGAACAGAATCTTCGTGGATCCGCAAAGGTGGAAACAGTGCAGAATTGGGAACAACCGAAGACACACTGAAGTAAGAAGTTTCTTTGGATTGGCAAGCTATTACAGATGGTTTATCCAAGATTTTTTTAAAAATAGCAGGAACGTTGACGAATCTAATAAAGAAGTCGATAAAATTTGTCTGGACAAAGGAATGTGAAGAAAGTTTTAAGAAACTCAAGAAAAGACTGAGTGAAGCACCGGTGTTGTCTTTACCAGATGATATAAGTGATTTCATGATTTTCAGTGATGTGTCACACAAGACTTGGCTCTGTGCTTATGCAACATGGTAAAGTTATTGCATACGCGTCACGTCGGTTGAAGGATTACGAAAAAGGATACCCTACCCATGACCTAGAATTGGCAGTGGTAGTATTTGCCCTAAAGATTTAGAGGCACTATTTATATGGTGTAATTAAGAGGTGAAATATACACGGACCATAAAAGTCTGAAGTATATCTTCACGCAGAAGGAGTTGAATATAAGATAAAGAAGATGGTTAGAACTTATAAAGGATTACGATTGTGACATTTTATATCATCTGGGGAAAGCTAACGTGGTAGCAGATGCGCTAAGCAGAAATAGAAGTGTTAAGTTGGTAATGCTAACAACTTAGGAGGAGTTAGTTAAGGAGATGACTAGATTGGAACTCGAGATAAAGAGCTCGAGGGAGTCAAATGAGAATTTGTTCGCGATGGAGGTTCGTCCGACTCTTTTGGACAGAATAAAGGAAGCACAAAGTAGTGTAGACACTCAAAATTTTCTGCATACCTGTTACTAACATTGCAGGAGGGCATAATCATCTTTCAGAGATAACCCTGGAGGACAGCTCAGCTCATTCCTAGAAATAACACCTAAAGTGTAAGTTTAATCTTGGAGATAACCCCGAGGCATGCAGTTCCAATACCAGAAATCACATCGGAAAAGGTCGTTTCATCTCGGAGATACCCCGAGATACTCCGTCTCAGTCCCAGGAACAACAATGGGAAATACAATGTCAACCTTGAAGATAAACCCATGGAGTACAGTTGCAGTTTTGGAGATAACCCCAAAAATGCTCATTTCAACCTATGCAGTCAGCTTCAACCTCGGGACTCACACCGAGGCACTCAGCTCTAAACCTGGAGATAACCCTGGGAGGTCAGGCACACCTCAGAGACAACCCTGAGGACATCCAATACTTGCAGCAGCCAAATCTCAGTGATAACCTTGAGCAACAACTACTTTATCAGCCTAAACCAGAGATAACCCCGGTGAGGGGCAAAATCATCATTTTTCCACCTTGATCCCACATTATGCCATCTCAACATATCTCAACATACATTCTACACAACAATGTCCCACAAGAGCCAAGGAGTTTCAATCCCGAGTGACTACTACGCAATGCAGCACACCGGATAGAATTTAAAGCTTGAAGACCAAGGGCATGGTCCCATCATCCTAACTTCTGACAACCTCTAATCCCATGTCATGGCATAGCTCTCGACAAAAGCACTCCATAAAAGGTCTTATACACCTCAATCAGAGGCTCAGATTGAAGTTCTGCAAGTTTTGAGCGGACATCACGTTGTACACCTATACGTACTTCGAGACAACAAGACCTGTGGAGCCCTTGGGCGGCGAAAAGTACCAGCAGTACATTCATGCCGCCAGTGTAGTATATGGCTCCCCCCCCTCTATAAATAGAGGGCTTGGGGTGGCCATATTTTAAGAGAAAATAACGAGGAAGCCCTATCTAATTTGCTCTATACACACCCTAAATTAAGTGCTTTCTCATTTTAAACACTTGAGAGCTTATAATCAGTCATAATTTTACCGACGGGAGTCGAGTGTTCATCCGTTTAAAGCTACAGAAGTCTTCTTTGGCAGTCCACTATAAGCCTTCTTACACACTTTAAAGCATTTCTCTTCATCTTTGCACACACTGTTCTTCACATTGATAGTCGTGTTGCGTGTGTATGCCCAGACTTCGGTCCATGGCTTTTATTTTCCTTTGTGTATATATATATATGGACTAACATTATCGAGTTATGCCTTGAATGAGCCTGGACTCATGTCCAGAGCCTTTATTTGCTTTTTTATATATATATATATATAGCGACAAATCATTGAAATGATAAATCGAGCCGGGATCGATATATATCCTATGCGTTTATCCCTTATATATATATATATATATATATATATTTAAATTTCTGATCCCCCGTGGAGGTGCTTCATGGTGGTTGATCATGTCTCTCTATATATATTACCTCTTTTATATATTTACATTTCCAATCCCCCATGGAGGTGCTTCGTGGTGGTCGATTATGTCTATATATACATACATATATATATATATATAGCTTTTATATATATAACTGCTTACTGCTTTCATATCAATTGCGACATCATGTGAGACTAGGAATCATGTGATCACATATTCAGTCTACTGAATCTAGATTCGGTTCCCATGATGGATATTTTCAGCTGTAAGTAGCTTGTAAATTATTCACGGTGTTTTAATTTTCTTAGATGGTTTTCATGCCCATAAGGAGTTCGACACTGCTATATATATTATTTTCTCGAAGATGCTTCGTATTTCAAAAATAAAAGCAATCAAGCCAAACATTTAATAATAAAATGGAAGTATCAAAGGCCTCAATTACTATTGAGCATAGGGTTTAAAAAACCTCTTTCATAAAACCTCACTGCCATATGTTGTTTAAAACTGAATTTTTATATAAATTCAAACCATGTGTATATAGGTGCGAACGAGGCATAGCACTACTTCTAAATAATTGTACAATGACCCACACACACACACACACACATTCATAAAACAGTTTAATTGAAAAGTGGCGGTAACCGTGGTAACACAGATGTCGGGGGATGCCTACCACCTTCCCTACGCATAAGCAAGTCCCCGGACCCTAATGAATCTCGGTTTCACAGACCCGTTTAGCAGTTTCACATCACTGGGTCAATGTGCAAAACTTTTCTCGATTGTGTTGGTACAACCATTTTAAAAACCAACTGGCGACTCTTACAGTCAAATCGTCGACATATAAATGTCGGACCTTTTCACAACTTGTTTTTTCAAACAAATCTCACCTAACATTAGAACGCCAAAAAACAAGAACAGAAAAAGGAACAATAAAAATCCTGACGTTGACAGGTGGCGACTCTACTAGGGACACCAGTAAGAGGACTTAAGCCGCAACTACAAGCTTTTTAAAACTTTTATATGCTTGTGTGTGCATGTTGCATTTACATTTTTTGATGAATGTGTACGAATGCATTTTACTTACTGCACTGCAATATATCTATCTGTGATATTAGTGCTTCGCACATGTCATCATTCACATAACGGTGAGACATGTTTCATGTGAATGTATGTTGTTTGGTTCCTCCACTAGGAGGCTATCCTGTCGATGTTTGTTTACTGGACTCGTAGGGAGACTAATTCCAATGAGGCTCAGGAAAGGCAGCACCCATATTCGCTCCAGTTGAAAGACCGGCTTAACTTCCCGTCAAGTAAATTGCGATGATATTGGAACCTTCATGCCAAAAAGCTGCGAGAGTAACCTATGATAGGTCACCCTCTGATAAATCAAACGCGGAGGAAAATCTCTTCATGCTTTCCATTTTCAATTACTTGTAAAGACAATTACTTGTAATTTCATTCCATGTTAATCTCTATATAATGGAAAATATGAAGAATATGTGTACATGCATATTAAGGCTTGTCATGCTATCAAATGACACCCGTTTTGCAGGATAATATTCCTAAAATGGACACATTATGATAGCATGTAAACATTTTATACATTCCCTAAGACTAAACTACATAAGTTTTTGTAGGGAAATAATTGGGCCTGTTACCCATTCAAAGTCCAAAAAGGCCACGAGCTTACAACCAAACATGTCTTCATCTGACCAGTCTAATCCTACTCCTGTCTCTCGAGAAGAGCTTGATGGATTAAGCAAGCAAATTATAGATTTGGTTGTTCTGCTTAAAAAACTACACCAGTCTACTCAGGGTTTGCGAATACCCATACGTACAGAATCCTCTACACAGGGAGAAACACAAGGTTCGGATAAAACAATTCCAGAACTTTAGTTGGATACAACCAACAAAATTCCTGAAAACACCCATCTCAAAGAAGATCCTGACACCGGTGATATCAGGAAGAAAGTCCTTTAAATGGAAGAGACCATTCGGTCTATAAAAGGGATTGGTGAACACGGGAGTGTTTCCTATGCTAATCTTTGTATATTCCTTGGTGTTCATTATCTAGAGAAGTTTAAGACTCCTGACTTTGAAAAGTATGATGGGTTGGGAGATCCTTACACGCATTTTAAGGTATTCATTAGAGATCTCGGATCTTATGCCGAGGATGAAAAGCTCAAAATGCAGCTGTTTCAAAAGAGTCTAACTAGAGAAGCCCGATCGTGGTACACCAGGTTAGACAATTCTAAAATACATAGTTAGGAAGAGTTAGCTCATGCCTTCCTCAGTAAGTACAACTTCCAGTCTCAGATAACTCCTAACCGGTATCAAATTACTAAGGTCAAGAAACAGTCCAATGAGTCATTTAGAGAGTATGTTCAAATATGTAGGTGCCTTGCTGCTCAAGTTATTCCTTCTATGACGGAGTCACAAATGGTTATGACTTTCATAGACATACAAGAAGCTCCCTTCTATGAGAGAGTCTTAGCTAGCATTGGTAAACCATTCTCTGAAATGATCAAACATGGAGAGATGGCTGAGATGAGATTGAAGTTAGGAAAAATTCAAGACGTAATCGCTCTGAAAGCTGTTGCAGAGCATATACAATCCGGAACTTATGGAAATAACCCTTGGAGGGTCCATAAAAAGAAAGAGGATGATGTTTCCTTAATACTACAAGGTCAGAAAGGCAGTCAGAACATACCTATACAAAGGAAAAACTACTCCTGTTTTCAAGCACAGTCTTCCAACCCTACATTGCCAAAGGGTGGAGAAGTCCAACGTAACTGAGCGTTCACACCCCTAGGGGATTCGCTCAAAAATGTTCTCAATCTTTTGACTACTCAGAAGAAAATTACACATCTTCTTCCACCAGCCACCCCTAATGGGAAGGGTTACAATGCTACACGGAATTGTGCTTATCATGCTGGGGCACCGGGACATGACACTCAGGATTGCTGGGCCTTGAAACACAAGATCCATGATTTAATTGACAATGGGGAGATTGCCGTGACTAAACTTGACCAACCTCATATACAAGATAACCCTTTTCCTCAACATAGAGAAGAAGTGGTCAATATGATTAATTGGAGCAGTGGACAAAGTTCCAATTACGTTGTTGAATCTTCCCAGACCAGTAAACACGGTGCTGACATATGTGATTATGCACAGTTCCAGTTTATGATGGAACGAAAGATTAAGGCTCTTTGCAAACAAGTAGACCAATTGGCAAAACTGGTGATCCATCAACACTCCATCGTCACCTTTAGAAAGCGAAACACTGGAGGATATAGTTGCAAAAAGAGCAAGTGCCAAAGCCCGTCGGGACTTTGCTAACAAACGAGAATTTATATGCCTTGGCCAACCTATGGACGAGATATTTCAGATGCCGATCAATGAAGGAAGAATTACATCCCTTCTACCTCCAATCAACCCCCGTTCCAGACGGTTCAATTCCAATGGAGTATGCTAATATCACTCCCATTCTCCCAATCACAGCACAAAAGAATGCTGGGCACTCCGCCACCTCATTCAAAATTTAATTGATAATGGTGTCCTGCAGATGGTAGACGGCGACACTCTGTTACTCGAGAGTGGGAACACATGTCCTACAAAATGGAAGGATGACGTATCAGTTATATCCACTGAGGATGATTTGGCTACCAAACCACTCACAATACAGGCAATTCAACTCAAAGGTGCTAACAATCCTTTGAAATTGGCTGTACCAGAGCCAATTCTCTTACCATTTAGGCCACAGTATCCTGTTGTCAGCTTGAAAAAAGTCCCATAAAATTATGGGCAGGCTGAAAGATCTACATCACATACAACTACTGCAGTGTTGAAGGAGAATCCATTGTATCTTCCCCATCGGATGATGAAGCCTACCATCAAATCAAATGGGAAAGTTTCTATAGAGAAAATTGAAGAGTTCCTTCGTACCATGGGATATAATGAAGCCAAGGTGGTTTTAAGCTTGAGATAAGCTCCACAACAAATTTCCATACTGGACTTGGTTTTCTCTTTTGAAGATCACATGAAGATCGTGCTAAGGGTCTTGGAAGAAGCCCATTTACCAAAATCAGTGGATGTGGAAAAATTCCAACATCTGGTTCATCACATTTTTAACAACAATGTGATATCTTTCACTGATGACGACATACCCACTGAAGGGACTAGTTATTGAAAGTCGTTATCCTCTGGATATATGGTGGCTGGAGTCTTGATAGACGGAGGTTCATCTCTGAATATCTATCCTTATGCTACCTTGGAGAAGATGAATATCAACCCCAAGAGGATCAAAAGCAGCCATACAATTATCAAAGCTTTTGATGGGTCCCGACGAAACATCATTGGAGTGATTGAACTAGCAGTGGAGACTGGTCCACATACATTTAGTGTATCCTTTCACGTTCTCAGAATAGCTACGGGATACAATCTGCTGTTGGGAAGACCGTGGATTCATATGGCTGGAGCCGTCCCTTCCACCCTTCATCAGCAACTCAAGTGCATAATCAACAATAGCCTAGTCACTATTAATGCTGAGTTGGAATCTCCTGAACAAGGTGACATACCACTTATCAGCTTCAATTCAGAAGTTGAGCCGGTCAATTTCCATGCCCTGGAGGTGAGCAACACTCATTACCATCCCATTGGGGCGCCACCTCTCGCACCCAAGATTTTTTTCAAAGTAATGTCGACCACTCAAGAGATGATATCATTGGGTCATCAACCTGGACAAGGGTTGGGCAAAAATCAACAAGGTATTAAGCACCCGATTCAAGTTTCCAGTCAAACAGGGACAGCTAGATTAGGCTATTCTGCTAGCTCCAGTCACATGAATCCTCACAAGGATAAACAGATTCCTTCATCTTCAGCGATACAATGATTATCTCCACCTACCAATCCTGAGCCTATACAGTCTCTGGTAAAGGTTCCAGCCCACGTTATGGCTATGCTATTTCCCAAACTGATACCGGTTAAAGCAAAAGTGGTCTTGATTCCTAATTCCAAAGTGGAAGAAGAGGAACAGAGACGTAAACAAGACATCGCCAGCAGTTTGTCTCATCTATGCATCCTTTTTCATGATGAGCACATAAATAGATACACTCCAGACGATGATTGTCCTAACATTATGGTCGTCATTCGGGAAAAGGAGAACGATGATCGTCACTTCATTACTACCAAAGTCACCAGACTTCACCTCGACAATTGGGAGCAAAGACTTGCATTTATCGCTAAAGGTAAAAAGGGCGTAAAACCTTTGCCTCAGTAGATAGTTTTTTAAACGCTTACTTTTTGTGCATAAGATTAGCAGTTGTTTTATCAGTACATGCTAACACTTTTGTATGATTGAACAGTTTCATATATTAAGTGAAAGCATATTTTGTTTCAGGACTTTGAATTTAGATGTGCATGCACTTGTTGATGAGGTGCCTTTTCTCCACAAGGACTGTAACTTTGATGTGAAGTTGGACTAAGACTTGATGGAAATACAAGAGGACATTGAGATACCTTAGGATATCAAGGACTGGGTCGAACCAAATCTTGATCAAACCACCTTATTCAATCTCAGAACCTTAAAAAGCCCTAGGTTAATCCGGATTGGTACAATCCTCACTCCAAACCAAAGGAATTACATGGTTGAGCTATTAACCCAATTCTAGGATGTGTTTGCATGGTCTCACAAAGACATGGTGGGTTTGTCTACACATATCGTCATCCATCGCCTTCCCATTAAAGAGGGATTCAAGCCAGTCATGCAGAAGCTCAGGCTATTAAAACCTGAGTGGAGTTTAAAGGTTAAAGAAGAAATTATGAAACAATTTCAAGCTAGCATCATCATGGTGTCCATGTATCCTGAATGGCTATCAAATATAGTCCCCGTGCTTAAACCGGGAGGAAAGGTGCTAGTTTGTATGGATTACTAGGATCTGAATAAAACTTGCCTTAAGGATAGCTTTCTCGTGCCATTTATCCACATTCTCATTGACAATACTACTCAATATGATATGTATTCATTTGCTGATTGCTTTGTGGGGTATCATCAAATCATGGTTGCTAAGGAAGATCGTGAGAAAACTACTTTCATCACGCCTTGGGGAAGCTTTTGCTATAGACGATTGTCGTTCGGCCTCATTAATGCCGGAGCAACCTACCAACAAGCTATGATGGCTCTTTTTCATGATTTAATGCACAAAGAGATAGAGATCTACATGGAGGACATCATTGTGAAATAATTTGACATCGTCTACGTGACGCAAAAGTCCATTAAAGGATAAGGAATTGCGGATCAACTGGTTGCCGCACCTGCAGAGGATTTCAAACCCTTGGAAACATACTTCCCCGATGAAGGGGTAATGACAGTCTAGCAACACCATCAGTATAATCCATGCCGTACGTGGAAAATGTATTTTGATGGAGCTATTAACGTGGAAAGTTTTGGAGCTGGAGTAGTTCTAGTATCCGGTATGGGGGAGCAGTATCCCGTCCCCGTCAAATTGCAATTTGTCAGCACCAACAACATAGCTAAGTATGAAGGCTGTATCATGGGACTCAAACTTGCCCCATCAATGGGTATCAGGCGGTTAACTGCCTTTGGGTATTCAGGATTGGTAATCAAACAGACCACAGGAATCTATCACACCAAAGAGCTATATTTACTGCCTTACAATCAGTAAGTTTTACAGATAGCTTCGGAGTTCGAAGAAATAAACTTCCTCCACATTCCTCGGAATAGGAATGATTTTGCGGATGCGCTAGCAACCTTGGCCTCCTTGATCACCATTAATGACAAGGAAAACATGCCAAGCATCCCATTTACCCTACAAAAGGCTCCTGCCTATGGGAATTACATTGGAGAAGTATCGGATGAGCTACCTCCCATCTAACACCCTTGGTATCAGCATATCAAGCAGTACTTACGAGATTGATCTACACCCGCTAAGGCGAGTCCGACTGAAAGAAAGCAGATCCATCGAATGGCTATGAAGTTCTACCTGAGTAGAGATGCACTCTATAAAAGAGATGCAGGAATAGGTCTCCTTAGATGTCTGGACAAGGACTAAGCACAGAGGCTCATTGATGAAATCCATGGTGGAATATGTGGCCCACACATGAGTGGCCCCCTACTTGTTAAGAAGATCCTCAAAATAGGGCATTATTGGCTCTCGCTTAAAGCTGACTGTGATAATCATGTCAAGAGGTGCTATCGATGCCAAATTCATGGGAATGCTATCCACGCCCCTCCGAGGGAGCTCCATAATATGAGTTCAACTTGGCCCTTCTCAATATGGAGAATGGTCGTGATCGGCCCCATCGAGCTTAAAGTCAGTAATGGGCATCGATATATCTTCACCATGATCGACTACTTCACCAAAAAGGTAGAAGCAGCCTCCTTCCCCATGGTTATCAAAGAAGTCATCATTGCTTTCATCAGAAACAATGTAATTTATCGATATGGACAACCAGAAGTAATTGTGTCAGACAATGCTGAAAACCTCAACAACCAAATTATGGAGGAGTTGTGTAGTAAATTCCACATCAAACATGTTAACTTCGTCATCTACCTTCCAAAGATGAATGGTGTTGTTGAAACGGCTAATAAGAACATCAAGAAGATCATGCAGAAGATGTTCGCCAATCACAAAGGATGGCCTGACCTCTTGCCTCTGACTCTGTTAGTCTGCAAAACTTCAATGTGTACTTCCACTAGGGAAACCCCTTACTCATTAACCTATAGGATGGAAGTAGTGCTCCCCGTAGAAGTGGAAATGGAATCCCTCAGAGTGTTGATTGACTCTCAGCTGGATGAAGACCAATGGTTTCAAGACAGATATCACCAATTGTCTCTAATAGACGAAATGTGAAGTGATGCTAACTTCCATGGTCAGTTATACCAACAAAGGATCGCTAGGTCCTATAATAGGAAAGTCCGGCTACGACAGTTTAAACAACAGGACTTGGTTTTGAGGAAGATCATTGACAACCAAGATCAGTCAAAGGGAAAATTCGCTCCAAACTGGGAAGGCTCGTTTATTGTCAAGGAGGTATTGACAGGAGGTGCTCTCAGATTATAGGAAATAGATGACGACGAATTTCCACAGCTCATCAACTCAAATATTGTGAAATGGTACTATGTCTAAAGTTACCATCAAACAAACATCCTGGTCTTGGATCACCAGATCACTAGTCATTTCATGTTTTCTAACCCTTACTACACACAACCCTTTCTTAATACCCATTTGCCCCATCAGGGAACATAATCTTCAAGTCAGCAGTCTGGTTTTTAGATAATCAGATCTTTCATTTCACTCCATACAATTTCGGTTATCCCACCAGGGATTAAACCTTTCCCCTGTAGTTTGTCCTGAACATGGGGCGAACTACGTCGACTTGATCTCCCCGATACCTGGGAGTACGTAGGCAACCATTTTATATAGCCTGGTCGCAATAAAAAAAACAACAAAAATAACAAAAACTTTTCTATACCCTTCTATACAAACAAAAATCACAAAAACATTTCTACACCTTTCTACACCCCTACATCATTCAGCGTTGAACCTCTTACACCAGGTTCGAACTACGCAGACTGATCTCCTCTTTAATAGGAGTACGTAGGCAGCCATTTATGGTTTGATCTAACCCCTACCAAAAACACAAATACTTGTCAGCGATACTGGGATAAAACTTCAATCCACCACATTTCATCGGCTTTAGACCAAAGGGATGGAACTACCTGGCCTCACCATAAATGGGAGAGTTGGCGACCATCTAAGCTGCGGTTGATTCCTTGAAGAGCAACACTAATCCATAAGAGATGGAACTAACTGGGCTCCTCTCAAATAGGAGTACTGGCGACCATATGTGGTATGGTGAATCTCAGAGAGGAAAAGTCACACTCTTCTCCAAATTTCCATACAGAAACCAGTCCCAAGACACGAAAGAGGGTAGGGATACACACAGATCAATGATCCATTCTGAAAGATCCTATGACGTCTCAATGTCCACACATTAAGGATGAGTTCAGAATATATCAAGATCACAAGCCCTGAAGAAGTAGGCAAATATCAAGCAAGTATCAAGGCACAACTGAAAGGGAATTGAATCAGAATATATTTCCCTGCCATATATAATGTTGTTTGATATATACAATATATGTTGTACATGACAAAATGGCTAAGCTAGTCTATGCAGGAAAATACAAGTCTAACTACGGACCTGTATGTATGCAGACTATCAGATCTAACATAACATCTCTCTCCAAAGAAGAGGATAATGCTGCAAGCTCCTGCCCAAAGGAATCTACATGAGCTAGCAGATCTGAGGCCAACTGCATGGTGGCATGATGCTCATCAATATATGCACTCATATCGGCAAGGATGTCACTCATAAGGGATCTAACTGAAGTACTATCTGTAACGGCCACATCTCGAGCAGATAGGGTAGCATCCCGCTCTACAATCAATGCATCTCTGGCTGATCTAGCCTTATCTCTCTCCAATAGAGCGGTGTATCTCCCATCAAGAGATGTCCACATCAAGGCCGTAGCCTGATCTCTCTTAAAGGTCATCAGATGAAGACTCTACTCCAAGTAATGTGCTGAATGCTGAATCACAATAACACTCGTACTGGGAGAATCTACAAGAACTGCTGGCAACCTAGTGAATAGTTCCTCCTCAGTGGGAATATAAATGTCCTTTATGGGCTCCCCATCATCAGAATCAATCCCGACAATGTGGATACTACTGTAGCAAATGTAGTCTCTGTCTCCATCTATTCGGAATACTCTGCAGAACAACCTGGATGGCTAACAAAAAATACAGCTATCTCACACTGATCCTAACAGGCATACACCTTGGATCTGTCCTCTGCTGACAAGTGACGCTGACTCAATGCCCCATCAAAAGGATGGAAATCCTAGAACTGGTCAAACTGACACATCACAAGTAGTGGGTGGTAAGTAGTCATGCCCCTCAAACCAGCTAGAGGGAGATAATCCATGCCCGGAGCATGAGTGATTAAGCTGTAGGGTGAACAAAGCCCTTTACACGGCAATACATTAAATAGATATCCAATCCCTGCCAAGAAAACGGACCAAAATGCAGGATTTGTACACTCTGCAGACTGAAAGGAGTACGACATGGATATCTCATGGGTAAAACTATACCCGTACCATTGGAATGTGCCAATCGGTCTCAAGTGTGACATAAACCACACGTACAATATGCCCAAACTACCTGTGAATACCCCTGCAGGGTAAGTACTATAATATGTGGCCGACCTCAGCGTGTCTCGCTATAATCATCAATACAATGGTGTGACCCTCCCTAAGAGCTCTCACTGCCATAATAACACCAATGTACAACTCATCTATGTACCATGGCATGTATACATATGACAATACGCATAGTAGAAGTACATCTACTCTGACCAAATGCCAATGATCCCCCGGCATGGTAAAATCTTCGGAATGTCGTGTATAACTATCGTCTGAGCCAAATCATCCATCAGAAAATGTTGGGATACAACATGGCCAGATGTGATCTCTTCCTGCACAACTCTACACCTCAGCCCGAGGAGGGTCATAAACTGTCGGCTCATGTCGCCGATAGCCATCCGCGCTCAAGGTCTTTCCAATGGCAGCGCCGTCAACCGTGCGTACTCCTCCAAAGTAGGAGTCAACTCATGGATACCAAACTGGAAAACCTGCCTCTCCGGTATCCAATGTTCCATCATACCCTCTACAAAGCCTGCGGGAACCTGAAACATCAAGAGAGTCATAGTATGATGCAATAACTAATCTACAGTCACCCTGTCTGAAGGTGACATACTATCATACCACGATCTCAGATGGGATGCCACCAATATCGGTGGGGGTATGATTATCTGGCTAACTCGTCGAATAAGACATCTCAGACGGCCGTGTCATAAGACCATCCAGGGGTTAATGCTGAATATCTCTGAACATACATACATATGCATAACATAATACATGTATAATGAATAATATGGCAATATGATGTAGGGAATACCAGTATATACATTCCAAAGTACATCATCATCTAATACATCTCTGTACAGCTAAAATATAGGGAAATGGGGCACAGACGCCCAGCTACTAACAGAGGCCTATCAAAAGATATAGCGAAAATGGGGAGCAACCACCCAGTGTCTAACAGAGACCTATCAAAAGATATAATGAGAATATACATCAGAAGAAGACAATGGTGTCAATGTCTACAATATTAATCATGTCCACCTGATGTAACTACTCCTGAGTCACTGGATCTCCATCAACGGGGATGTCAGGCCTATACAATGGAGGATCTACACCGGAAAATCCATATGGGTCATCTGAGGAGCCAGCTCCTAAGATGGAAGGATCAAATGTATCTGCCTCTGCCGGATCTATGCCCAAGTGCCGGATAAAGAAATGTGCCCAGTCAAGCTATCGGGTCAAACTGTCAATTTGTGTTAAATGAGTCGAATCTCTGACACAGGCCATCCAATCCATCATCATCATGGATTTAGGAACCATATCCCCCATAAACTATGTGGCGCGGGTCTGGGCTCTGATGGTACAAGGGGACCACTAATGCTGGAATATAGCCTGGGTAAGTGGACCCTCTGACAGTGTAAAACAGTCAACACCTAACAAAGGGATATCAATGATGGGTAACTGTGAAATAGGCCAATAACGCCTGGCAAGAGGCAAGATCGGTATATGAATCTCTCCTGTTGTACTCCTAATAGTACACTCTCCTAAATAGAGCTCCCATCCTCCATCTGTAAAGATAGGAATCCTATGGGTAGAAATCACATAATCGACACCAATCGGGTATCCATCCTCAAAATCGATGGCCAAGTGCTCCCTTGAATAGGGAATCCAAGTAATGGCATCATCTGTCAATAACTCCAGCTGTAAGCAACAATGAGTAAAATCTTCAGCTATAGGGACCTCCGCCAGTATGGAATGATTCCATCGCCATCCTCGTGGATAGGTCTCCAAGCCTAACACACTCACATGACGGAAACATGGGAGCCTCTCATAGGCCCATAACTGCCAACACAAAGGCAAACATCTGTTGTCAGTCAACACTCTTAACCTGTACATGGGAAATTATAAGAGAAATACTCACCAGCAGAAATGGGTAAAATCCTAGCCAAGCCTCATTCAAGCCTTTGCGAACGTATGCACATTCCCTAAGGAAATAGGCGAAGGTATATAAACCCCAGTCATACTCTCCGATACGGTCCATATGTTGTGTAGCGCTCACCAAAGCGAATGACATCGTAGAATAGTTATCAGCTATGAAGCAGCCTTTGATAATCATCAGGAACAATCGCTGAAGAATGTGATCCCTGACTCTCACATCATCGGGTATGGGCTCACTCAACAGCCCGCTTATAGCATCCATGCTCAATGGACCAGTACAAATGGTCCTTCCCTTGAGCACCTCAGTCGGAACTCCTAGCAAGAATCGAACGACAGTCGGGGTAATATCCGTCATACATGGCACGGGATCCCCTCCAAATTCCATACCGGTGATAAATCTCCAATCCATCGGCGTCATCATCACCTCATAGTCCAGAAAATGGAGAGACTAAGTCTGGTGAAACCAGTGCTCAGACTAAGCCCTGAGGTAACCCCAGGGACAACGACGGGGAAGGATGGAAAAGAAAGCTCCAAAGCCCCAGCCATGCATAATCGCTCTATAATCAGGATGCAAAGCCTGGTACATGGAGTGAATACTAAACTAGTTCCCTCTAGGCTGTGTAAAGTCAGGAACCTACATCATAAAGCAGATTAATATTAGAATCCTTTACTCCTCATCAATAGAAAAAAGGGGAAGATCAAAATCTAGCTTTTACCTCATTTGTGTGCAAGTAAATCGAGGGATGTCTACTCAGATCGCCAAGCAACTCTAGGATCATCACCTGGATACCTGGGAAATCTCTACAGGGAACATGTGCAGTAGGAGCAGGGTCCACAATCGGAACATCATGCTCCTTGTCCTTAAAGTCCGACACATCAACCCAGACATGATGTATCACTGCCTCAGCCAAAAGACGAGGCTGTCTAACAGAACGGGGTCGAGGCACTTCAAAAGCCCTCCTCCACACACCTAAAGTGGTCCTGCGGGAACTACTTAGCTGATCTGGATCCATATATCTGGACAACAAATCTCCAAATCACCTCAAAATGGTTGTGGTAAATTCTAACCTGCAGCTTTTCAAAATGCAGTTTTATGACTACATGCATGCATGCATTATTTTAACATACGTTTAGAATAGAGTTAAAAATGTATTACTACCCAATGCCTACATTTTGGAAAATTTTTGCCATAGTCCCCTTTGTAAATAGGACTATCCACATGCACATAGGCATGATTAGGTGGCCATTTAGTAGCACACCTACCCACAGTCATAAACATCCTACATGCATTAATACATCACAGTAAAAAATCTGTAAGGGTTGCCTAATTACCAGGATTTTTTTGCTTTTTCACCTTAGCTCATTTGTCCTCAAATAGGATAAGAAATAGCAGAAAAAGGTGCCAATTTGACTGTTTCAAAAGTTAAATTTTTTCACATAATTATGTTCAGCATGATTTAATACTAACATTTGCTATGTTGAATATTTTTTATCACATCATATGAGTATGCATATTCACTACTATGTGTTTAGCTGCATTTCATATCATAAGTCATTTTCCAATGGATAAAAACTGGAAAAGAAGACATGAATACATTACCAGGATAGTGTAGAACACTTGTACGGTGACAGAATTTGCAGAAAGACGCCTGAACTCAGCAAATCTGAAGAAGAGCTCTCGAATTTCCTTCGCAACGCAATATGAAAATGACATATAAAAGAAATAGGTAGCTTAAATCTACCTATGGCTGGCCATAAATGTACCTACGGCTGGAGTAGGTTTACCTGTGGCTCCCCTAGGTAGGGCCCACCCCTCTGTCTCAGTCCAATTTGAGTTGCAAAGGAGTTCTCACAAGCTAAAAAGGCCAAATCGGGAATAAAAATGCTTCGCGATTGAGCAGAATAGCCTGAAATCCTGGTTTTCACGGGTCAAGTTGTTGCTTTACATATCACTCATTGGTATTCATCCAAACATATGGTACACTATACCAATGATCTCAGCTGTTGCAAACTACACTCAGCAATACCTCACGAAGGTCTGATGCCATCAATGCAAGGTCGTAACCCTAAAATCTTTTCCCTAGCGGGTTTTCATACAATCCATCCATTGATGTAAATGTCAACGAAGTTCAAGCAGCCTTGACATTATCCTCAGTATGGATCTCATCCGTTGATGCACATGTTAATGAAGGTCAGGTAACCCTGACAACACCGACTGTTGGCAATAACTCCAACAGAGCAGCGGAAAGACCTGGTGGTACAAACCAGGGAAGAACATCCTCATCGAGGATGACTGATGATGGAATATGTTATACACATCCTCAACAGATAAAGCTTTATCCCCACAGAATCTCTTGTACATGAGAGATGCATCTTCAATGTGAAGTTTATATCAAGGATTAAGGACTTTGGTGATAACCCCAACGTCAACATCCTGGAAGCTCCTGAGAGCATTGGATTGCATGTTAAAGATAGTTTATCAGGGTTGTCAGTAATAACTGTTGACACTGGTAGAAGTCAAGGGGAGCCGACAATTATCCCACCATATTGGAAAATAATCCAACAAAACCATATACATTTGTATCACGTTGTTGTACAGGGCATCATGATCTTCTTGTTATATTTCAAGTGTCTAGTATTCTTTATCCTATCCATGCCATTGCATTGCATAAAAATGATAAAGAGGGGCATCTGCAGACACTCAAAATTTTCTGCATACCTGTTACTAACATTGTAGGAGGGCAGAATCCTCTTTCAGAGATAACCCTGGAGGACAACTCAGCTTATTCCCAGAAATAACACCAGAAGTGTCAATTTCATCTCAGAGATAACCCCAAGGCATGCAGTTCCAATACCGGAAATCACACCGGAGAAGGTCGTTTCATTTCGGAGATAACCCTGAGATACTCAGTCTCAGTCCCGAAAAAACACCGGGAAAGACAATGTCAACTTTGGAGATAACCCCCAAGGAGTGCAGTTGCAGTTCCGGAGATAACCCTGGAAATGCTCGTTTCAACCTATGCAGTCAGCTTCAACCTCAGGACTCACACTGAGGCACTCAGCTCCAAACCTAGAGATAACCCTGGGAGGTCAGGCACACCTCAGAGATAATCCTGAGGATATCCAATACTTGTAGCAACCCAATCTCAGAGATAACCTTGAGCAACGATTGCTTTATCAGCCCAAACCGGAGATAACCCCGGTGAGGGCAAAATTGTCATTTTGCCACCTCAATCACACATTGTGCTGTCTCAACACATCTCAACATACATTCTACACAGCAATGTCCCACAAGATCCAAGGATTTCCAATCCCGAGTGACTACTACGCAAGGCAGCACACCGGATAGAATTTGAAGCTTGAGGACCAAAGGCATGGTCCCATCTTCCTGACTTCTGACAACCTCTAATCCCATGTCATGGCATTGATCTCGACAAAAGCACTCCGTAAAAGGTCTTATACACCTCAATCGGAGTCTCCGATTGAAGTTCTGTAAGTTCAAGCAGACATCACGTTGCACGCGTGCACATACTTCGAGACGGCAGGACCCGTGGAGTCCGGGGCAACCGTAAGTACATCTGCGACTGCCGCAGGTACATCTGTGGCTGCTAAAGGTGTACCTACGGCTCCCCCTATAAATATAGAGCTTGGGGTGGCCATATTTCAAGAGAAAATGGCGAGGAAGCCTTGTCCAATTTGTTCTGTACATACCCTAAATTAAGTGCTTTCTCATTTTAAACACTTGTGAGCTTATATTTAGTCATATTTTTATTGGCGGGAGCCGAGTGTTCATCCGTTTAAAGCTATAGAAGTCTTCTTTGGCAGTCCACTATAAGCCTTCTTACACACTTTAAAGCCTTTCTCTTCATCTTTGCACACACCGATCTTCACATTGAGAGTCGTGTTGCGTGTTTATCCCTGGACTTCAATCCGTAGCTTTTATTTTTTTATATATATAAATATATTTATATATATGGACTAACATTATCGAGTTATGCCTCGATTGAGCCTGGAATCACATCTGGAGCGTTTATTTACTTTAATATATATAAATACTTATATATATAAACTATTGTCGAACTCATTCGGTGAGCCTAGATTTTACATTAAGACATTTATTGCTTATATATATATATATATATATATATATATATATATATATATATATATATACATTTCGCCAGTTCGGAGTTTACTGTGGCCTTTTTTCGCTTTATTTATATTTTCGATCCCCATGGAGGTGTTTGGTGGTTGATCATATATATATATATATATATATATATATATATATATATATATATATACATAATTGCTTACTCCTTTCATATAAATTACGGCATCCTGTGAGCCTGGGAATCATGTGAACACAAATTCAGTCTACTGAATCTAGATTTGGTTCCCGTGATGGACATTTTCAGTTGTAAGCAGCTTGTAAATTATTCACAGTGTTTGAATTTCCCTAGATGGCTTTCATGCCCATAAGGAGTTCGACACTGCTATATATATTATTTTCTCGAAGATGCTTCACATCTCAAAAATAAAAGCAATCAAGCCGAACATTTAATAATAAAATTGAAGTATCAAAGGCCTTAATTACTATTGATCACAGGGTTTAAAAAACCTTTTTTATATAACCTCACTGCTATATCTTGTTTAAAACTAAATTTTTATATAAATTCAAACCCTATGTATATAGGTGCAAACGAGGCGTAGCACTACTTCCAAATAATTGCACATTGACCCACACATACACACACATTCATATAACAGTTTAATTGAAAAGTGGAAGTAACCGTCGTAACACGGATGTCGGGGGGTGCCTAACACCTTCCCTCTACATAAGCAAGTCCCGGGACCCTAATGAATCCCGGTTTCACAGACCCATTTAGCAGTGTCACATCACTAAGTCAATATGCAAACCTTTTCTCGGTTGTGTTGGTACAACCATTTAAAAAACTAACTGGCGACTCTTACAGTCAAATCGTCAACATATAAATGTCGGACCTTTTCACAACTTGTTTTTTTAAACAAATCTCACCTAACATTAGAACACCAAAAAATAAGAACAAAAAAGGGAACAATAAAAATCCCGACATCGACAAGCAGCGATGAAGAATGTGAGAAGGAGAGGAAAAGAATTTCTGAGGGGGAAGAGCTTAAATTCAGCGTGGGTGTTGTTGGACTATTAAGATTTGAGAAGAGAATTTGGGTGCCAGCGGTATCTGAATTAAAGGAAGAGATTTTGCAGGAAGCTCAGAGTTCAAGTTACTCAAACCACCTAGGAAGCACGAAGATGTACCAAGATCTTCGCCAACATTATTGGTGGCCCAATATGAAGAGAAAAGTCGTAGAGTGCGTCAACAGGTGTTTAACATGCCAGAGAGTTAAGGTTGAACATCAGAAACCTAGCGGGTTACTTCAACCCTTAGAAATTCCAGAATGGAAGTGGGAACATATCACGATGGACTTCGTGGTGGGACTTCCAACTATACAAAAGGGTTACGATGCAGTATGGGTGATCATTGATTGATTAACCAAGTCAGGGCATTTCTTGCCAATCAAGATTAGATATAACTTAGATTTGTTGACAAAGCTTTACATCAAAGAGATCGTTTCCAGTCACGGTGTGCCGGTATCAATTATGTCAGATCGCGATCCGCGATTCATAACAAATTTTTGGAAAAGTTATCAAGAGCACGCATGGGAACACAACTGAGGCTGAGCACCGCGTATCATCCTCAAACAGATGGGCAGAGCGAGAGAACTATTCAAACGTTGGAAGACATGCTGAGAGCATGTGTTATGGACTTCAAAGGAAGCTGGGATGACCACCTACCGTTGGTGGAATTTGCATACAACAATAGTTACAATGCGAGCATCGATATGCCACCTTACAAAGCTTTATATGGAAGGAAATGCAGAACTCCATTGTGCTGGGATGAAGTAGGAGAACGTCAATTGCTAGGGCCAGAATTTATGCAGCAAACTGCGGATGTGATCAAAATGATACGAGCAAGATTAGTGATGGCTCAAGATTGACATAAGAAATATGCTGATCAACATCGACAACAACGAGACTTCGACGTCGACACTTATGCATTTCTAAAGGTTTCACCTTAGAAAGGGAAAATGAGGTTTGGGAAGAAGGGAAAACTTAGTCCCAGATTCATAGGACCCTTTGAAGTGTAAAGACGAGTCGGTGAGGTAGCTTATGAAATAGCTTTATGTCCGGAGTTAGAGCATGTACACGATGTGTTCCATATATCAGTTTTATGACCCTATAAGCAAGACTACAAGCATGTCATAGAGTATGAACCCGTCTAGTTTGAAAAGGACTTAACCTATGAAGAGGTTCTTATTCAGATAATTGATAGAAATGAACAAGTGTTACGAAATAAGATAATACCTTATGTTAAGGTAGTATGGACGAACCACAACGCCAAGGAGGCTACGTGGGAACTCGAGGAGAAAATGATGAAAAATTACCCTAGTCATTTTGTTTAACTTGTAATGATTCCGGGGATATAATCCTTTTAAGGGAGGGTGAATGCAATATCCGAGATTATTATGTAATTTACTAATTATCAATAAATGAATTTATGTGAAACTCTTGTGTAATTTCTACTATAAGATGTATATGTGTTATACATACATGTTTAATTTTAAGTTATGTGACGAGGTATGTGTAAATGGCTGGTTTAGATCAATTTAACTACTTGAGTTAGTTATGTAATTAAATTAATTAATTGTGTGGGATAGGATTAAAATATGAGATTGATTTCGGATTAGAATTTAGAGATGTGGACTGTGTATTTGAGTCCAAAACGTTGAAATTAGTCAAGATAGACTGTAACCACAAAATGTGTCGCGATTGACTTTTTGTTCAAAGTCAACCAGTTAACTTTTTCGGGTAAAAAGTCAACCATGAATTTCGGAGGCTAATTTGATGAAACGGATAGTCCCATGATGTTCGGAACGTCGATTTAGTAGGAATCGATATTAGTATCGAAACGTTTGGCTACAGAGGGCATAATGGTCAAATTAGTTTATTAAATGATTAAATTGATTATATTAATATTTTAATAAGGGAGTGCAACAGCTATGGGGCCCATGAGTCAACCAAATTGGGACAAGAGAGGGAGTATTAGTATTATAATGTAATGATGGGGGAGGGAGTTATAAACCCTTTACAAATCTAAGACTCTTCCTTTATATAACCCCCACCCCATACTAAATTGAATTTATACAATATAATCAATACATATAACTTATATTGGAGATGGAAGGGCAAAAAATCATTTGATAAGATGTTTTATATATACTCCCAATCCAAGTCTTTTCTTCCTCTTTGTAAAAAAATCCTTCCGTGAGTGAAGTTGAGAGTGAGAGGAAGGAGCTTGAGAGGGTGGTGAATTCTAGAGTTTTCAGAGACTAATCAAGTAAGGAGAATCATTGGAGGAGTTCTAGCAAGTAGAATTCATCAAAGAGGAAAGCCATGAACTGTCTTTTCCATGTTCTTTAGTAAAAATGAGAGAATATGTTTATGTAACTTTATGCAAACAATTTATTTTGGACCTTGTGATGGCATGCTACTATTAGTTAATGTTATGTGGATTTAAGAACGAAAGTTCTAGTTTAATCATGCCTTAATATCCCTCCCTCTTTATCATATTCATATTCATGCAATGCAAGGCATGGATAGGATAAAGAATCCTAGACACTTGAAATGCAACAAGATAAACATGATGTTATGTGCAGTAACATGATGCAAATGTATAATGTATGAATGAAAATGATTGCTGGTTCCCTGTTAATCCTGTTGGGATGACAATCAGTAATTTCTTGGACATGCGATCCAAGTCTTCAAGGATGTTGACATTGGGGCTATCACCAAAGTCCTGAATCCTAGACACAGACTTTTACTCCATAGAGGTGCCTCTTGTGTACAAGAGATCTGTGGGGATAAAGCTTTGTTTGTTTGAGGATGTGTATAACATATCCTACCATCCCCGCTTGAAAGTTATCGCCAAGAAGATGTATTGCTGTGGTCGGCTCGACCTTCACCGATGTGTGTATCAACGGATAGATCCCCGCATGGGTGCATTATCAAGGTCGCTTTGACCTTCATCGATGTGTATCAATATCAATGGTCAGATCACCTTGTCAGACAAGGTCCTCACCGGGATACTTAGATAAGTTTAACTTTGACGGGTCACATGTTTTCACCGGGGATACATAGGCATGGATAAGATGCTTCGATGGGTTTACTTGCCACCGACTGAGATAACATCAAGGTTGTTTGACCTTCATTGATGTGTGTATCAATGGTTGAGAATGCGTTAAAACCCCCGCCGGGGATACGTGGATGCTTGAAAGACTTGCGTTGTGACCCCCACCGGGGATACTTTGTCAACTTATAACTTCAAGGTAGTAACCCCTGGCATGTGGGATACATCATCATCAGTAATAATTTGCTGTTGTAACCCCCGCTTGGGGATACATCATTAGTTCATAACTTTGGTCAGAACCTCCGCTTAAGGATACATTTTTAAGTTGTGACCCAAAGATCGATGGCATCGGACCTTTGTGAGGTATTGCCGAGCATGATTTGTAAAAGCTGAGGCCATTGGTATAGTATACCTTGTATGCAGGTGAATACCAATGAGTGAGATGTGGAGCCAGAGTTTGGCCCATGAAAACCAGGATTCCAGGCTATTCCGCTCAATCGCGTAGCATTTTTATTCCTGATTTGGCCTTTTCAGCTTGTGAGACCTCCTTTGCAACTCTAATTGGAGCGAGTCGGAGGTGTGGGACCCACATAGGGGTGCCAGCAGTACACCACGCAGCAGCCCGCAGGTGGACTCATGGCCAACCGTGGCTATGTAAAGCCTGCAGTTGCTTTCATAAGTCATTTTCAAGTTGCGCGACGAAGGAAATCTCGAGAGCTTCTTCTTCGCACTACCGAAGTTTAAGCAACTTTTCGCATATTCTCGCCACCGCACAAGTGTTCTTTCATCATCCCGGTAATATATGCATGTATTTTTTTCAGTTTCTATCCGTTGAAAATGACTTATCACATGAAATGCATTTAGACACATAGTAGTGAATATGCATGCTGATACGACTTTATAAAAAATATTCAACATAGTAAATGTTAGTATTAAACCATGCTGAACATAATGATGTGAAAAATTTTGACTTTTGAAACAGTCAAATTGGCACCTTTTATCTATCATTTCTTATCCTATTTGAGGACAAATGAGTAAAGGTAGAAAAGTAAAATAACCCCCGTAATTAGACTACACTTACGGATTTTTTTTATCGTGATGTATTAAATGCATTTAGGATGTATATGACCGCTGGTAGGTGTGCTACTGAATGGCCACCTAGTCATGCCTATATGCATGTGGATAGTCCCATTTACAAAGGGGGCTATGGCAAAAATTTTCCAAAAGGTAGGAATTGGGTAGTCATGCATTTTTAACTCTACATAGATGTATGTTAAAACAATGCATGCATGCATGTAATCATAAAATGCATTTTGAAAAGCTCCAGGTAAGAATTTACCACACCCTTTCTGAGGTGATTTGGAGACTTGTTGTCCAGATATTATGGATCTGGATCAGCCGAGTAGTTCCCGCAGGACCACTTCTGGTGTATGGAGGAGGGCTTTCGAAGTACCTCGACCCCGTTCTGTTAGACAACCTCGTCGTTTGGTGGAGGCGGTGATACGTCCTATCCGGGTTGAAGTGTCGGATGTCGAGGACGAGGAGGAGGATGTACCGATTAAGGTTCCCGCCCCGCCGCAGACGTGTTCCCCGTGAGGGATTTTGCTGTGTATTCAAGTGGCAAACCCAGATCTTCGGGTGACTTGAGTCTCAACATCCTTCGCTTTACTCGCACGCAAACGAGGTATGAAGTTAGATCTTAATCTTCCTTATTTCCTATTGATGAGGAGAAAGGGTTTCTGATGTCGATCCGCATTTGATGTAGGTTCCCCGGCTTTACACAACCTCGAGGGAATCGGTTCAAGATCCACTCTATGTATCAAAGCTTTGCACGATGACTATAGAGAGATTGTATACGGTCGGGATTTGGGATGTTCTTTTCCATTCTTCCCCGTCGTTGTCCCCCGGGTTACCTCGTGGCATTGTCTCGAAAGAAGTGGTTTCACTGCACTACCACCCATTTGTCGGATCGTGAGGTGATGATGACGCCGATGGATTGGCGATTTATCATGTGTATGGAGTTCGAGGGGATCCAAAGGCTGCTCAGACGATGGATATAACCCCCACCGCCGCCGATCCTTGTTGGGAGTTCATGAGGCGCCAAGGGCAGGACTGCACGACATGTGTCCTTTGAGAGTATAGATGCTATGAAAGGGCTATTGAGTGAGCCTATACCCGATGATGTGAGAGTCGTGGATCGCATTCTTCTCTACGATTGTTCCCGATGATCATTAGGGGTCGCTTCATAGCAGATAACTCTTCTACGGTGTCCTTCGCTTTGATCAACGCCACTCGACACGTGGACCATATAGAGACTATGATTGGGGTTCCTACACCTTTGCCTACTTCCTCGTGGGAATGCGCATGCGATCGCAGGTTTCGACCGAGGCTTGGTTAGATTCTACCCATTTTTCGCCGGTGAGTATTTCTCTTGTCTTTTCCCATGTACAAAGTTAAGAGTGTCGACCGACAAAGAGATGTTGCCTTTGTGTCGGGCAGCTTTTGGGCCTATGAGAGGCTTCCATGTTTTGCATCCCATGAGCGTGTTAGGTTTAGACACCTATCCACGAGGATGGAGATGGCATCATTCCATACCGGCTGGTCCCCCGTTGCCGAGGGTTTCACACATCATCGCCGCCACAACCGGAGTTGTCGACAAATGGATGTCATCACACGGGTTCCCTATTCCGGGGAGCATTTGAGTGTTGGATTTGAGGATGGGTACCGATCGAGTCGAGTACGTTATTTCCACCCGTAGGATTCCTCTCTTCACAGATGGAGGATGGGAGCTCTATTTAGAGAGCGTGTATATCGTGAGCACTACTACAGAGAGATTCAGATGCCGATCTTGCCTCCCCGCCAGCGTTATCGGGCTCTATTTTCGCAGCCACCCATCATCGATATCCCATTGTTGGGGATCGACGGTTTCACATTATCGAGGGTCCCCGCACTCGTGAGATGTTCCAAGATTGGTGGTTCCTCGCACCATTGGAGCTCGCACACCGCGCACACACGCTTTTTATGGGGGATATGGTTCCGTGATCCGTGATGATGATGGATGGCTAGCTGCGTCGTAGAGATCCCACTCATGTGACACAGATTGACAGTTTACCGGCAATTGGACCGCACATTTTTTATCCAAGCATTTGGGTAGAGATCCTTCAGAGGCAGATACTTTTGATCCTTCCAGCTCAAGCGCCGCCCCTCAGTGACCCATATATTTTTTCTGTGCAGATCCTCCTCAGATATAGGCCCGACATCCCCAGTAGATAGAGATCCAAATGACTCAGAGGAGTTACATCGTGGACAGGATCGACGATGTGTACATCGATACCATCGACTTTTTTCTCGATGTATATTTCTCATTATCTCTTTCGATAGCTCTCGTTAGACATCGGGTAGCTTTCACCCCATTCTCGCTATATCTTTGATAGGCCTCTCGTTAGATGTTGGGTAGTTTCGCCCCATTTCCTCAGTATTTTAGTCAGATGTAGATGTATTAGATGATGATATACTTAGGAATGTATGTACATTTTTCCATTCCCTATATCATATTGCCATCTATTGTATCATGCATGTTATTATGTTATAATATATGTATGTATGTCCAGAGATATTCAAAGATTAACCTCGGATGGTCTTTACACACTACCATGCATGTATGTCTTCTTTCGACAGCTTAGTCAGATTGATCATACCCCACCATTTTTGGTGGCATCGTATGCGATCGTGGGTATGATAGCATGTCACCATCGACATGTGGTGATCAGAGATCATTTGTTGCAAAGATACTATGACCTTGTTGATGTTTTGTGTTCCCACAGGATTCATGGAGGGTATGCTAGAGCATCGGGTACCCGGAGAGACAAGTTTTCCGATTTGGGACCTGTGGAGTCGACTCCTACTCGAGGAGTAGTACGACGATTGATGATGCCGCCATTGATGATGACCTTGCATGGCATACATGGCGATCGGAGACATGAGTAGTAGTAGCTCATGACCTCACCGGATTGAGGCGTAGTGGTGGTGGTACAGATGAGATTACATCCGCCACGCGATATATCCCAAACATTTTCTATTTGATGATTTGGCTCGAGGATAGTTATGCACGGCATTTCGGGATTTCACCACACGGAGGATCATCATGGCATTTCAGCCAGAGTGGATGTATCGCTCATCATCAGTGTATATCATCATACGTCTACATGCCACTAGATATGGATGAGTTGGACATTGGCATCATTATGGCAAGTGAGAGCTCTCGTGGAGGGTCACACCATCATACCGATGATTATGGCAGTAGACTCGAGGTCGTCACCACATATTGTCGCACTTATCCCAAGCAGAGTGTTCACATAAAGTAAACTTTGGCCATGTCAGACGTGGTGGTTTATGTCACACTTGAGACCGATTGGCACATTTAGATGGCATGGGTATTGTTTCACCCATGATATAGCCATGTCATACTCTTTCAAATTTCGCGTGTGAGTGTACAGATGTCGATCTTGGTCGCCTTTCCCGGCAGGATTGAGATCCATTTGCTATATCGCCGCAGTATGTGGCTTAGTTCACCCTACAACTTCATTACTCATGCCCGCATGGATTATATCTCCTCTAGTCGGTTTGAGAGGGATGATCACCTACCACCCATCGGGCCGATGATGTGTCGGGTTTGACCAGCCAGGATTTCCATCCATTCGAGGGGGCATCGAGTGAGTCAGTCGCTTCGCTTCACGCCATTTATCATCAGAGGACAGATCCAGTGTGTATGCCTCATTGGGATCAACGAGAGCTAGCCGAAGTTTTTTCGTCACCATCCAAGTTATTCTCGCAGAGTAGTATTCAAGATGGATGGAGACAGAGATCGAGATCGACTATGGTAGTATCCACAAAGGCAGATATTGATTCGACGATGAGGAGCCCATGGGAGGAGGATATTCCCATCGATGAGGATTTGATCACTGGGTGCCAAAGATTTGTGATGGATTCTCCCACCCCGAAAGTGCCACTATTATTCAAAGATTCAAGACAAAGATTTGGAGCAGAGCCTACATCCGATGACCTATGAGAGAGATCGTGCTAGGGCCTCGATGTCGACGAGCTCTCGATGATAGAGACGCCGCCTATTAGAGAGGGATGAGGCTAGATCACCTGTGGATGCATTGATTATGGAGCGGATGCCGCCCTATCCGCTAGTGGATGTGGCCATTGCAGCATAAGATTTTCGTGAGATCCCATACGACCGCATCCTTGCCGATATGAGTGCATATATCGATGAGCATCATGCCACCATGCAGCTTAGCCTCTCGATCCGCTAGCTCGTGTAGATACTATCAAGGTGAGTCATAGCCTTTACCTCCTTCTTCAGAGAGGGATGCTATGTTAGATCCGATAGTCCGTATACACACGATCCGTAGATAGCTTTGTATTTTCCCCGCATGCACTAGCTTAGCCATTTTGTCATGTACAACATATATGTATATATCAAACAAAGAGATATATATGGTAGAGAAATATATTTTGATTTACTTCCCTTTCAACAGGCTCGATACTTGCTTGATATTTGCCTGCTTTTTTCGTGGCTTTTGATCTTGATGCATTCTCGAACTCATCCTCGATATGTGGACATCGAGCCATCGCAGATCTCTCGTAACGGATCATCGATCCGTATGTATCCCTACCATCTTTGGTGTCTTGGGACCGGTTTCAGATGGAAATGTGGAGAGGAGGTGGCTTTTTCTCTCTCGAGATCGACCGCACCACGATGGTCGCCAAGATTTCTATTTGTGAGAAGCCTAGTTAATTCCATCTCTTATGGATTGGTGTTGCTTTTTCGAGGCACAACCGCAATTTTTTAGATGGTCACCGAATCTCCTATTTGTGAGAGAGAGGTTGATAATTCCATCCCTTTGGTCTAAAGTCGATGAAATGTGGTGGATCAAGTTTGATCCCCAGCATCGCGTGACAAGTATTTTTGTTCGGTAGGGGTTAGATCGAACCATAAATGGTCGCCACGCACTCTATATCAAGAGGAGATCAAAGTCATGTAGTTCAAACCTCGTGTAAGAGGTTCAACGTCGAATGTGAAAGGCGTATGGGTGTAGAAGCTTTTTATGATGAAGAAAGAAGGTGTAGAAGTTTTTGTTGTTTTTTTTTTTGTAGAGAAAGGGTAAATGTTTTTTTTGTTTTTTTTTTTTATCATCGACCGCCATATGTAATATGGTTGCCTACATCTCGTGTGTATCGTGGAGATCAGTCGACGTAGTTCGCCCCTCGTGATGAATCGCAACCAAAGAGAAGTATGAATCCCATGCAAAGCTATATCATGGGAGAAGAAAGTTTGATCCCATGATTGGGACAACGCAGTGTGGAAAAAGTTTGATCCCGCCTTCGTGACAAACCGCAAGCGTAGAAAAGTTTAATCCCGCCTTCGTGATAAACGCAGTGTGAAAGGTTCAATCCCGCCTTCGTGGATAACCAAAATTGTATGAAGGTTTGAAATGAGGTGAAACCAGTCAGCCGGGTTTGAAGTGTATGTTTCTCGAGGGGCGTAAGAGTTTGTAAAAAAGAGAGGGTTAAAAACCGAATGACCGGTGATTCGATGATCCTACCAGATGTTTGCTTGATGATATCTTCGATATAGTACCATTTCATGGTGTCCGAAGTTGATAAGTCGTGGAAATTCATCGCCATCCATTTTCGTAGTCTCGAGAGCACCTCCCCGTCAATACCTCCTCGACAACAAATGGGCCTTCCCAGCTTAGGAGAGCGAATTTTCCTTAGATCGATCTTCGTTGTCAATGATCTTCTTCAAAACCAAGTCATGTTGTTTTAAATCGCCAGAAATGGACTTTTTTTATTGTAGGATCGCATGATCCTTTGTCGATATAATCGATCATGGAAGATAGTCGCGGTTCGCTTTTCATCTATTAGAGACAATTGGTGATACCGCCTTGTACCCATTGGTCTTCATCCAACCGAAAGCATCCATCAACACTCGAGGGATTCCATTTCACCCTCTACGGGGAGCACCGCTTCCATCCCATAGGCTAATGAGTAGGGGTTGCCCCAAAGGAAAAGCACGCATGGAAGTTCTCAGAGGCTAATAAAGTCGAGGCAAGAGGTCGTGCCATCCTTCGTGATCGCGACATTTTTCGCATGATCTTCTTTGATATTTTTATTAGCCGCTCAACAAACACCATTCATCTTTGACTAGGTAGATGACGGAGTTAAGGTGTTTGATGTGGAATTTATCGCATAACTCCTCCATCATTTTGTTGTTGAGGTTCTTAGCATTGTCTCGACACAACGACTCTCGTTGTCCATATCGATGCAAACATATATTGTTTTCGATGAAAGCAATGATGACTTCTTTAGTAACCCCGGGAAGGAGGTCGCTTTACCCATTTGGTGAAGTAGTCAATCATGGTGAATATGAATCGATGTCCACATCGGGCTTTGGGCTCGATGGGCCCGATCACGCCCATTCCCCCCACATCGAGAAGGGCCATGGTGAACTCATATTGTGGAGTTCCTCGAGGGGCGTGGATAGCATTCCCATGAATTTGGCATCGATAGCATCTCTCTCGACGTGATCATCACAAGCCACTTTGAGCGTAAGCCAATAATGCCCTGCTCGAGGATCTTTTCGACAAGTAGGGGGTCCGCCATGGGTGGGCCACATACTCCACCATGGATCTCATCCATGAGCCTCGAGCTTGGTCTTTATCCGCACATCCGAGGAGACCTAATCTCGCATCTCTTTGTAGAGTGCATCTCCGCCAGTAGAATTTCATAGCAAGTCGATGGATCCGCTTCTTTTCGCCAAAGCTCGCCTCACGGTGTAGATCCATCTCGCAGAGATACTCCTCGATATGTCGATACCAAGGGTTGTGGATGGGAGGTAGCTCATCCGATACTTCTCCAACATAGTTCCCATAAGTGGGGCCTTTTTGCAGGCAAATGTGATGCTTCGCATGTTTTCTCTTGTCGTATGTGAATCAAGGAGGCCAACGTTGCTAAGTGCATCCGCAAAATCATTCCTATTACGAGGAATGTGTAGAAAGGAGATTTCTTCAACTCCAAAGCCATCTCAGAAACTTGTCGATGGTAAGGCAAGAAATGTAATTTTTGGTTTGATAGATTCTCGTGGATTGTTTGATTACCAATTCAAATCCCCAAAGACAAGTTAATCACCGATGCCCATCGAACGGCAAGTTTTAGCCCCATGATACAACCCTTCATACTCACCGTTGTGTTGTTGGTGCCGATAAACCGCAATTTGACTACGACGGATATCGCTTCCCCTGCATCGGATACTAGAACCGCCTCCAGCCCAGAGCCTTTCGTGTTAATAGCCCATCAAAATACATTTTCCATGTGTGTGGCATGCATCGATCGATGGTATCATTGAATCGCCATTACCCCTTCATCGGGGAAGTATGTTTCTAAGGGTTTGTAAATCCCGCAGAAAAGCAAGCGCCATTGATCCGCAATTCCTCGACCTTTCGATGACTTTTTTACATCACGTAGACGATGTCAAATTGTTGTAGGATCAATCGCCATCCGGACAACCGACGACAATTCAAAGATGGGCCATCAAACACATACTCTGAGAGGATCCACGCGGATATGAGATGGGTTGTGTGACCATGGAGGTAATGTTGTAACCTCATGGAAGCCCATGCTAAAGCACAACAAGTCTTCTCAATCGAGAGTGTACTTGTGTTCACCGATGTCAATCTTTTGTCGAGGTAATAGATAGCTCGCTCGCCTCTATCATCTTTTTTTTGCCCCAAAGACATGTTCCCCATGGCATCATCATTAATGGACAGTACATGAATAGGGGAACATCATCCTCGGTGGTACCAAAAAGAGTTAATTAACCGCTCTTTTTAATGGTAAGGAAGGCTTTCGACACTCATCGCTCCATTTCACGGAGGAGTTCTTCCTTAACAACTTGAAGATGGGCTCACAAAGTTGTCGTGAGTCGAGAGATAAACCGCTAATGAAGTTGATTCTTCCCAAAATCCCTCAGATTTCTTTCTCTCGCTCGAGGAATGGGCATTTTCGATGGCTCGGATTTTGGTAGGATCCACTCAATCCTTTTTGGGTCGATTAGAAACCTAGCAACTTGCCTCGATTTAACACCAAAGGCGACTTGGTCGGATTCAACTTCAAGTCAGTACTTTACGCAACCCGCTGAAAAGCTTTTTGAGATGGTCTAAGTGGTCTTCCTCCTTTCGGATTTGACAATGATGTCATCCACAGAGATCTCTATCTCTTTTGCATTAAATCGTGGAAAAGAGCCATCATAGCTCACCGATAGGGTCCCCCAGCATTGATGAGGCCGAATGACAACCGTCTCATAAAAAAAGGTTCCCAAGGCATGATGAAAGTTTTTTTCTCATGGTCTTCCTCAATCAACTATAACTGATGGTACCCCGCAAAGCAATCCGCAAAGGAGTACATGCCGATCGAGCAAAGATTATCAATGAGAATGTGGATAAAGGGCACGGAAAGCTATCTTTAAGGCAAGCTTTGTTCAAATCCCCTAAGAATCCACGCAAACTCACACCTTTCCTCCCGGTTTAGGCACGGAACAATGTTGATATCCACTCCGGATATGTAGACACCATGATAATGCCAACTTGAAATTGTTTCACAATTTCTTCTTTAACCTTTAAACTCCACTCGTGTTTCAATCACCGAAGCTTTTCGCCTAATCGGGCTTGAATCCTCTTTAATGGGAAGGCGATGAAGAACAATGTCAGTGGACAAACCCACCATGTCTCTTCATGAGACCATGCAAACACATCCCCGAATTGGGTTAATAGTGCAACCATGTCATTCCGCTGGTTGGGGTGAGGTCTCAACCAACTGGATTAGCTTAGGCTTTCTAAGGTTCCAAGAAAAAAAAGAAGTGGTTTGGTCAAGGTTGGGTTTAGGTTTGTCTCACACCCATTCCTTAATCTCCGAGGTGTCTCAATGTCCTCTCAGATTTCCATCAAGTCTCGAGTCCAACTTTGCATCAAAGTTACAAGCCCTTGTGGAGAGAAGGCACCTCATCGCAAGTACACAGTACATCTAAATTCGTAGTCCAAAACAAAATATGCTTTCACTTAATATATGAAACTGTTTAATCATACAAAAGTGTTAGTATGTATCGATAAAATAACCGCTAATATCGTATAGAAAAGTAAGCAATTAAAGTTATCTATGTGGCGTAGGGATTTTTTTCGCCCATTTTACCCCTCGTCGACAAATGCATGGAGTGTGGTCCAATTGTCGAGGGCAAAGTCCTAATGGACTGCAGTGATGGAGGGATTGTCATTGTCCTCCTTCTCCCGAATGATAACCATGACATCTGGGCAATCATCGTCTGGGGTATATCTATTTGTATGTTCATCATGGACAATGATGCGTATGCCTGACATCATCAAGGCGATGTCATGTTTACGCTTCCGCCCTTTCTTCCACTTTCGGATCGTGAATCGCACCTCTTTTGCTTTGAATGGTACCGGTTTGGGAAAAAAGATAGCATAATAACATGGGTCGGCACCTTTATCGAGATCAGAGACACATCAGGTGAGGTGATGGAAAAATCACCGTGTGGCGTAAGCTTCGAGGAACCCGCTTATGCTTACGAGGATTCCTATGATCGAATCGCGTAATAGCCTAGTCCCGTTGTCCCAATTTGATCGACACTTGAAATAGGGTGCTTAATACCCCGCCGATTTTTACCAAGCCCTTGTCCAGCCGATGACCCAATGACATCATTTTCGAGTGGCCGATATAACCTCGGCAGAAAAATTGGGTATGGGAAGTGGTGCTCCAATAGGATGGTATCATGTGTTACTCACTTCCAAAGTATGAAAATCGCCGCGCTCAACTTCGAATTGAAGTCGATGATTGGTAGATCTCCTTGTTCGTGACATTTCGGCCAAAAACGATGACAAATGACTAGACTATTGTTGACAATGTATTTGAGTTGTTGATGTAGTGTGGAGGAACGGCTCAAATGCCCATGTGGATCCATGGTCTCCCCAATAAAAGTTGTATCCTCGAATCTATCTCGAGGACATGAAAGGATACATTGAATGTATTTGGACCAATCTCAATTGGTAGCTCAATCTTTCCGATGAAATTTCATCGGATCCATCAAAAGCTTTGATAACCGTATGGTCGCTTTGGATCCGCTTTGAGATCGACATTCATCTTCACCAAGGTGGCATAAGGACGTATATTTAGAGATGAACCTCCATCTATCAAAACTCCAGCCTAACATATACCCCGAGGACAAAACGCAATGTGCAATGGCTTCAGAATGACCGGTCCCTTTCAAGGAGAGTATGTCATCATCAATGAAGGATATCACATTGTTGTTGAAAATGTGATCAACCATATGTTGAAATTTTTCCACATCCACCGATTTTTGGTAAGTAGCTTCTTCCAAAACCTTCAATAAGATCTTCCCCGTGATCCTCTAAGAGAAAACCAAGTCCAAAGATTGATATCCGATGTGGAGCTTCTTAAGCTTAAAACCACCTCGCTTCATTACGGCCCATAAAGTGAGGAATTTTTCAATCTTTCCATGGGAATCTTCCCTTTGCTTTTTGAAGGTAGGCTTCATCACCCTCCGAGGAAGATACAATGGATTTTCCTTCATTACATCGTAGTAGAAAGAAGATGAGACGTGGATCCTTCAATTTTTCCATAATTCCATGGAACTTTTTGTGTAAGTCGACAACAGGATATCAGGGTCTCAAAGGGTAAAGAAATCGCTCTGTGTGCGCCACTTTCAAAGGATTGTCGCCCTTTGAGTTGAATTGCTTCAGATGGGAAATGATTTGACAGCCTCATCATCCTCGCGGATATAATCGCCATCGATCCCTTCCATTTGGTAGACATGTATTCCACACTCGAGTTGAGCAAAGTTGTCATCATCTCGCCCAACCGCAGGACACCGCTATCAATAAGATTCTGAATGAGATGGGTGGAGTGCCCAACATTCTTCTATGTTGTGACCGCGAGAATGTGAATGATATCGACATACTCCATCGAGTCGAACCCATCTCGAACGGGATTGATTGAGGTAGAAGGGAGGTAATTCTTCCTTCATTGATCAACATTTGAAATATCTCCTCCATAGATCGCCCAGATAGGTAAATTTCTCGATTGGCAAAATCCCGACGGGCTTTAGCATTTGCTTTCTCTTTGCAACCTTATCCTCCATAGCTTCGCTTTCTCAAGGTGATGGTGGAGCATTCATAACAAAAGGAAGGAGATAGCATGCTCCTCGGGTCGATTAATTGGCGCGTGTGACTTGATGTCGGTGGGTCACCGCTCGCCAATCGCTTCAATTTGTTTGCAAAGAGCTTTCATCTTTCGCTCCATAGTAAATTGAACTTTGCATAATCCCATCGTCAACACCGCTTTGATGGTCTCGGGATGATTCACCATTAAAATCGAACTCGCCCAAAGGCTCCAACTAATCATGTTGATTTCTTCTTTTTCAGGTTGAGGGAAGAGGGTTGTCTTGCACATGAGGTTGATCGGTTTGGTGACCACGATCTCACCGTTGTCTATTAAATCTTGGATCTTGTGTTTCAAGGCCCAACAATCTTGAGTATCATGTCCGTGTGCTCCGCATGATAAGCACACTTCCGAGTAGCATTAAAACCCCTCCCATTAGGGTCGGGCCGGTGGAAGAAGACGTGTGATTTTCTTCGAGTAGTCAAGAGCAAGAATATTCTCGAGCGAGTCCCCTAAGGGTGTGAACGCTCGAGGGCGCTTTGCTTTCTCCACTTTTAGGCAATGGAGAGGTTTCAAGATCGTGCTTGGAAAGGGAGTAGTTTTCCTCCCAGATAGCATGTTCGATCGCTTTTTTTCGACCTCAGTAGATCAAGGAAACATCCCTTTTTTTTTATGGACCCTCCGGGGTTGTTTCCATAAGATCCGGATCGATGTGCTCAAGAATCGCTTTAAGAGAGCTTAGGTCTTGAAATTTACCCGACTTCAATCCCATCTCACCATCTCCGTGTTTGATCATTTTAGAGAATGGTTTGCCAATACCGCCTAAAACTCTCTTTAGAAAGGAGCTTCAGATATCTATGAAAAAGTCATGACCATTTTCGATTTCATTCATGGAAGGAATAACTTGAGCAAAGAAGGCGCCTCCACCTTTGAGCATATACTCTCTAAAAGACTCATTAGACTGCTTTCGACCTGGTAACTGGTACCGGCCAGAGCCATCCGAGATTGAAAATCAGATTGAGTGAGGAAGGCGTGAGAGCTAGCTCTTCCCACTATGGATCTTTGAGTTGTCTAACTGTATACCATGAACCAAGCTTCTCCAATGATTTTCTCGAACAAAATGATTCTCGAGCTTCTCATTTTTTCGTGATAAGATCCAAGTTCTCCAATGAACACCTTCAAATGTGTATAAGGATCCCCTAATCCATCATACTTTTCAAAATCGTGGGTTTTAAATTTCTCTCGATAATGAACACCGTGGAATATGCAAAGGTCAAGATATGAAACACTTCCATGTGTTCCAATCCCTTTGAGAGAGCACACAGGATAGTTTCCTCCATTTGGAGGACCTTCTTCCCGATATCACCGGTGTCCGGATCTCCTTTGAGATGGGTGTTTTCGTGGTCTTTTTTGGTCGATCCAACCGAGGTTTCGGAATTGTTTTTTCCAAACCTTGAGCTCCTCCTGTGCAGAGAGGATTTCAGATGTGTAGGCATCTTTGTACCTCGAGTAGATCGATGCAATTTTTCAAAAAACAACCAAATCTGTAATTTGTTTACTTAAATCCACAAATTCTTCTCGAGAAACAGGATTAGACGGGTCAAGAAGAAGACATGATTGGTCAGAAGCTCGTGGCCTTTTTGGATTTTGAGAGGGTAATGTGCCCAATGATTTTCCCTACAAAAGACTTATGTAGTTTAGTCTTAGGATAATGTAAATGTTATCATAATGTGTCCATTTTAGGAATATTGTCGCAAAAAAAAAAAAATGGGTGTTAATTGATAACATGTATGCACAAATATTCTTCATATTTTCCATTACATAAAGATGAACATGGAATAAAATTACAAGTAAATGCTTTTACAAGTAATTGAAAATGGAAAGCATGAAGAGACTTTCTCCGCGCTTGGTTTATCGAGGTCGACCTATCTTAGGTTACTCTCATGCTTTTTTGGCATGAAGGGTCCCCAGATCATCGCAATCTACTGACGGGAAGTTAATCCCGGTCTTTTCAACCGGAGCTTAACTGGTGGTGCCTTTTCCGAGCCTCGCTGAATTAGTCTCCCACGAGTCCAAAGAATCAAACACCGATGTGATAGCCTCCCCGTGGAGGAACCACACAACATACATTCACATACAACGGTCTCACCGCTTATGAAAAATGATGACATGTATGGCAAGCATAATATCATATATAGATATTTTTGCAAAGGCAAAGTAAGTAAAATGCATTCAGACACATTCATCATAAATGTAAATGCAACATTCACACACAAGCATATAACAGCTTTTGAAAAGCTTGTAATAGCGGCTTAAGCCCCTCTTATCGAGTCCCAAAGCAGAGTC
The DNA here is from genome assembly GCA_020205615.1 of Panax quinquefolius. Classification (NCBI taxonomy): domain Eukaryota; kingdom Viridiplantae; phylum Streptophyta; class Magnoliopsida; order Apiales; family Araliaceae; genus Panax; species Panax quinquefolius. The sequence continues at coordinate 105,060,358 of CM035152.1, forward strand.
GCCACCGTCGACGCCGGATTTTTAGTTGTCCTTTCCTTTTCGCTACTTGTTTTTTGGTGTTCTCATGTTATGTGAGATTTGTTTGAAAAAACAAGTGAAAAAGGTCCCATATGTGTAATGTCGATTTATTTGACTTTAAGAGTCGCCATTGGTGTTTTTTAATCGTTGCACTAACGCAAATCGAAAAAAGGTTTGCACATCGACCCAAATGATGTGACATCGCTAAACGGGTCTGTGAAACCGAGATTCATTTGGGTTCGGGGCTTGATTATGGAGGAAGGTGTTAGGCACCCCGACATCCGTGTTGCCACTATGACCGCCACTTTTCAAGAAACTGTTATATTTAATGTGTGTGTGTGTGTGTGTGTGGATCAATGTGCAATTATTTTGAAAGTAGTGTGAGGCCTCATTTCACTTATATATACAAAGGGTTTGAATTTATATAAAAATTCAATTTTAAAACAAGATATAGCAATGAAGTTTTGTAAAAAAGAGGTTTTTCAAACCCCGTGCTCAATAAGAATTGAGACCTTTTCATACTTCCATTTTATTATTAAATGTTCTATTTGTTTGTTTTTTATTTTTGAGATGCGAGGCATCTTCGAGAAAATAATATACAAAGAAGTTTAACTCCTCATGGGCATGAAACCATCCAAGGAAATTCAAACATCAGAATAATGTACAAGTCGCCATACCTAAAAAATGTCCATCACGGAACCTAATCTAGATTCAAGAGATCAATCTCAGGATCACATGATTCCTAGGCTCACATGATACCATAATTTATATGAAAAAAAAAAGTATATATATATATATATATAAAATATATATATATATATATATATATATATATCAACCACCACGTAAGCAACTCCATGGGGGGAAATGTAAATATATAAAAATATATATATAATATATATATATATATATATATATATGGACATGATCAACCACCACGAAGCAACTCCATGGGGATCAAAAAGTAAATAAAGCAAGAATGCGATCAACCGCCATTTAAGTAAACTCCAAAGGGACTAAATGTAAATAAAAAAATAAAAGGCCAAGACGAGTAACCGCAATGTAAGTAAACTCCAAAAATATAAATATATATATATATAAAGAAAAGGCCTCAAGTATATATAAATATAATATATATATATATATATATATATATATATAAATATATATATATATATATATATATATATATAAATATATATATATATATATATATCTATATATATATATATATATATATATATATATATATATATATATATATATATATATATATATAAATAAATATATAATATAGCTCATAGGCTCAATCGAGGCATAATATATATATATATATATATATATATATATATATATAAAGTAAATATATATATATCAATATATAATATAATGTTATCCATATATATATATATATATATATATATATATATATATAGATGTAAATGAAAACCACTTGATCAAAGTCCGCATACACACAACACGACACTCTCAATGTGTAGAATAGTGTGTGCAAAGATGAAGAGAAAGGCTTTATAGAGTGTGAGAAGGCTTACAAAGGGCGCCAATGCAGCTTCTATGACTCTATATGGATAAACACTCAGCCCCCCCGCCCAAAAAAAATATAGCTATATGTGAGCTAACAGATGTTTAAAATGAGGAAACACTCAATATGGGGTGTGTACAGAGCAAAATTGGACAGGCTTCCTCGCTTTTTTTTTTTTCAAAATGGCCACCCCAAGCCCTCTATTTATAGAGGGGGAGCCGCAGTGTACTGCTGCAGGCAGTACATGCAGATGCACTGTGGCTGCCTCGCGGTGCCCCGGTCCGCGTGGGTCATCGTCTCGGCATGCACTGCACTGCAATCGTAATGTCCGCTCGAACTTGCAGAACTTCAATCCGAGCATCCAAACGAGGTATATAAGACCTTCTTCGGACCGCTTGTGTCGAGAGTTACGCAATGACATGGGATTAGAGGTTGTACGAAGTCAGGAAGAGGGGACCATGCCCATGGTCTTCAAGCTTCAAATTCTATCCGTGTGCTGCCACGCGTAATAGTCACTCTGGATCGAACTCCTCGTTCTTGTAGGACATGTTGTATGTATGTATGTATGTATGAAGTGTTGAGACGACGACGCGCAGTGTGTTGAGGTGGCAAGATGACGATTTGACTCCTCACCGGGTTATCTCCGCTTTGAGCCGAAAGCAGACGCCGCTCGTGGTTACATCCGAGATTGGATCGCCGCAAGTGTTTGAATGCCGCAAGGTCATCTCGTAGAGTGTGCCTGTCCGCCTGTTGTTAGCTCCGGTCCGAGGTATGAGTGCCTCTCTACAGAGGTCTCGAGATTGAAGTCGATCGCATGCATTTGAAACAAGCATTTTTGAGTTATCGCCGAATCGCAACAACATTCCTCGGGGTTATCTCCAAGGATGAAACTCGTGGTTATCTCCGAGAATCGGGGATTAGTGAATCCGGATAGATTGGTACATACGCTGTTTGCTCATCGATGAGGATGATTGATCTCACGATCATTTGTGTGGAGACACTAAAGCAAGTATATAGGTGCTTATTAGAGAATAAGTTCATCGAACGCGGGCTCGCTAAGGAATACCTAATGGAGTTTTATTTCGAGCGATCGTGTTTGATGATAAGCATATTCGTCAATAGGAATTTCAGAGTGATAGTAGTACAAGTAATCCTTGGACTGAGATCATCATAGTATCTTGTGTATGATGAGTTATATGAGTTATACTTTGACTTATTCCTTAAGACCCTTAGGGTATATCAAAGGGTATGCTTGGGTATAATAAGTTGTATATGGAGATAATGTATGATCAATAAAGAATCTACCACTTCTAATAAAAGAAGAGAAATGTCCTATGTGATTCGATAAATGACAACCCAAAGAGTCTCTTGGTTAAGGCGTAATGAAATTAGAAAGGAGTTTCTAATTTGCATTATTTGAGTTGTGCATTTAAAGATCGAAATACATATAATTAAATAAAATAAGACTTTGATAAAGAATTCCATGCCTTATATTTAATTGGGACATCAGTATGGTGGAAGGATTGAATCAGACGCAGAACTATTTACTCAAAGGTTCTTTTATGATTAATGTTGAAATCTATATTATCCGGAAAGTCGTTGATCGCTAGGAGGAGGCTTATCCCTATCAGTAGAATAAATATTATTTATTTAAATAAATTAATTATTTAATTTATTTATTTAAATAAGATTAGAATTGTTCTAATTGATTTATTCACAACCGGTTTAATATGGAGAACCTAAAGGGTCACACCATAAAAGGAAGAATAATTATTTAAGAAGTTAATGGCATAATCGTAATAATATAAGTATGTATATTTAATTTAATCTATGGTGATAGAATAAATTAAATAGCTTAATATTTATTATTTAATATTTTAGAAATATTAAATATAAATTAATAAGAGGAGTCTTATTAATATTATTACAATTATTATTATTTTAATTTCTAAAAGAGTTTAGGAATTAATTTAATATAAGTACTCTCATTTATTCCTAAATCGATTAGGAAGGAAAATTAGTTAAAGGAGTTTAATTAATTATCCCTAATAAGATTATGGAGCTTAATTAATTAAAAGAATTTAATTAATTAAATAAAACCCAATTCCTTAATTGTTAAGGTGGGTTGCCCACATCTATAAATAAGAGGAGTCTTATTATGGGTGAAAAGGGTTGTTGACTTTTTTTCAACATACGACATAATTCCAATTGTTGGAGAGTACACCCTTTCTATGTAGATAGAAAAACTAGGTTTAGCCAACCACCCTTCTTCTTGAATTTTATTATTCCTGGTGGATCACCTCAGAGGCCAAACATATGGGTGGCTAACGCCGATCAAAGGAAGGAACAAAAACCCGGTGGATTCAAGATTGAACGCGAAAAGGATTTGGAGGTGAACTTGTACTCGAGGAAGCTCGATCTTCAAGGGTATGATTTTATTCTTTATCTTTTCGCTTAATTAATAATTATGCATAAAGGGTGATCCGTATATGGTTTGTAAAATTTTAAACTCGATTTTACACGCTCCGCTTAATTTTTGCAATTTGATCATGCATCATGAATATTATATAAACCTAATAAAGGCATCAGAGCCAAACCTTTATGCTAATTATTAATTATTTTAATTTGATATTATATTGATATGTGTTTAAAACAATTTAATTGGGCATAATTTTATTTATAAAATTTAATAAAAAAAAAAAAAAAAATTTTTCTAGATCGAGAAAAATATAGGAAAACCGATGATTTTAATTTAAGGCCAAATTTTAAATATGGTATATACTAAAGAAAGACATAAAAAAAAAAATATGATATATGAAATTTTTTTTTTAAATAAATATATATATATATATATATATATATATATGTTTTGCATATAATAAAAAATCGAGATATATATATATATATATATATTATGGTTATATATATATATATATATATATATATATATATATATATATATATATATATATTCTTAATTATTATATATATATATATATATTATTTTATATATTTATTTTAATATATATATAAAGTTTTATTTTAATTTTAATAATTTTATAATTAAAATAAAAAGTTTATTTTAATCTTAAAATAAAAGGTTTATTTTAATATTAAAATAAAAGATTTATTTTAATTTTAAAATTAAATTTCATGCTAACTAATTAGAGTTGGAATTGGATTCCATGCTAACTAATTGGAGTTGAAATTGGATTCTATTTTTCCTTAAATAAAGGAGTTTATTTAGATATGAAATAAGATTTCATATTATTCAAAATAAAGGAGTTTATTTGTGAATGAAAAAGAATCCATGTTTCCTTAAATAAAGGAGTTTATTTAGATATGAAATAAGATTTCATATTATTCAAAATAAAAGAGTTTATTTGTGAATAGGAAAAGAAAATCCGTAATTTCCTTAAATAAAGGAGTTTATTTAGATATGAAATAAGATTTCATATTATTCAAATATAAAAGAGTTTATTTGTGAATAGGAAAGAATATCCGTGTTTCCTTTAATAAAAAGATTTTTTTTTTTCATGGAATCGATTTCATAATTAATTAAAATAAAAGAGTTTATTTTAATTAAAGATTTTTTTTATATATATGGAATCGATTCCATAATTAATTAAAATAAAGGAGTTTATTTTGATTAAAATTTTGATTAAAATAAAATAGTTTATTTTATTCAAAATTGGATAAATTAAAATAAAATAGTTTTATTTTGATTTAAATTTGGATTAAAATAAAGGAGTTTATTTTGATTCAAAAATAGATTTTATACTAACTAAATTTGCCCATTAAATGATATCAATATATATATTAAATGTTTATTATTCATAAGATGAATGTTATTTATCGATGCATATATGATGATGTGTATGATAATAAATGGGATTGATTATGGACTATCGACCAATAACGATGGATTTTATTTTAGTTGGATGCATGAATGTATGGGTTTTATTAAATGGGGTCTCACATGTATTCGCCTTCTCTAATTTTTCTTAATGTAAATTCTATCTTCCTCCTATGTATTTCCCTCGATCACGATCAAGGTTTCTATTTATTTTAAATAGTTTTGTAATAGGAATAGTTAGAATTAATTTTGAAAAATTGGAGATCAAGGAGCAAGGAGCGCTTGAAGACCCGCTTTGTAATGGAGCCCAAGTTTAAATGTAATAGTTATATTTAAATATTATTTCTTGCACCCCTGGGGTTTGACCTTTTGGTTCACTTGGTGGCTCTAGTGAACCAAACTAGAATAAAAGTCCATAATCAATCCGTAGAATATAGTATTCTATATGTGCATGCTTATACTATATATATTATATATTATGCAAACATGCTCAGATGTTCATTAATACGACGACGTATTTTTATATATATATGTGTAATGCCGCTAAACAAGATGAGACAAATTAATAACAAACCCCTCAATTTTTTATATTAAGTCCTAAGCGCTCAAAGATATTTGGAATATCGAACGTCGCTTTCTAGCATGATAAAATTAATAGAGTATTAAATATTTAATATGAGTTTGTTGTGTCACCACAAGGCAAGTATTAAGTATTTAAGATGTTAATTTATCACATTTGATGCTTATAAAGAAAATTGAACAATATTGTTTTGTTGTGTCACCACAAGGATGATATTTTTTTTTTGAATATATGGAGTGCTAGGTTGACTTAACTTGGATAATTTTGATTCTGGATGTGCCACCACTGATCAAAATAATCTAAGAGGCAAATAAAAGGAGTCAGATAGTTGATGTAATCGACAAAAGTTGTCTACCTATTTATTTATATATAGTTTGTTGTGTCACCACAAGGCTATATACATTTGAAATGGGATCCTTATTCTCACTAGCAAATCTTTAATTAGATTTTTTTAACTATATAAGTGAGGGTAATATAGTTTGAAGAAAATAGTGGGAGATACCAATTTAAAACAAGACCTAATTTATTTTGGTAATTAATAAAAGAATGTATGTTAAAATGTTGTTAATTACAAATTCATTTACGTAATTTTACAATGTCTAAAATTACTATCATCGCGAAGCATATTAGATGCTAAATTAACGTAATCAATTAAATGGATTGGTTAAGGAATTTGAGAATAGTTCTCATGGTGAAAAAGCTATCTTATGTCCTTAATACGCCTATCCTCGCAATGGTTGCGCATAATGCCTCCGAGGAAGAGATTGCTACTTTTAGAAAGTGGCAAGATGATGCACAATTGGCTCAACGCATCATGCTCAGATCCACGAGTAACGAGCTTCAAAGCCACAAGATGAAACTATGGATGCTCCTACTATATTCCCGCACATCAAGTAGTTGATGGTGAGGAAAGTAGGACCGATAGATATCGATATCTAAGGAGCTCTTCCGATCTAGAATGGCCAATGGCACTATAAGATGCATAAAAGGTTCTTAACATAATCAATTTGATTGATCAATTAGACAACCGGTTTTGTCATGGATGGAGAGTTGAGCCAAGATTTGATCTTGCACTCACTCCCCGGACTTCTTTCACAATTGTTGTGAATTTTTCATATGAACAAGCTAGATATCACTCACCGATTTGCTTAACATATTGAAAAATGTCGAGAGTCACTTTCCAACCAAGAAAGATCAAGTCTTACATCGGTAGGGGCCAAAGGATCTTCTCAAAAGAAGAACGATTCAAAGAAGGTAAATAGAAAGGCATAAACAAAGGATAATAAGAACAAAATCGATATGGATAGCAAAGGAGTTTGCTTCCACCGCAATAAGCCCCGACATCGGAAAGAAATCATGAGAAGCATCTTGCAGAGGCTAACCAAAGAAGCTTAGTGAAGTTTCTACATAAATACAAATTTGTTCATGATTTAAAATAAATTTTTCTTTAAGTCAAGGTTCTACTTGGGTATTGGATATCGACTTTGGTTATCATAAATATAGATTTATGAAGGACCAAGGTAAGTAGAAAGTTAAACAAATATAAGTAATCCTATATGTGGGAAATGTAGCAAAGGTTGCTACATTAGCCATAGAAACTTATAGTTTAGCAATGCCTACGGGCAAATCTATTAAGTCAATAAGTTGTTATTGTATTCCAGATTTCTTGTTAAAATATTATTTCCATTTTATTGTTGGACAATGAAATCTTTGGTATTATAATTAAGAACAATTGTTGTTCTATTTATAATAATAATGTTTTGTATAGAATCGAATATTACTTAATGGATTTTGTATACTGATTTTACATGAAAAATATATTTTGCAAATTGAACAAACTAGTATAAGAAAAGGAGATGATCATTCAAAGAGTTGAATGTGTGTATTTGTCGAATACAAGTGTGAATTATTTGAAAGGTTCAAAGAATTCAAAAGTGAAACAAATTGGCAAAGTATTAAGATTCTTTGATTAGATCAAGGAATAAATACTTGTGCAATAAGTTTCTAGATCATCTCAAATGGTTTTTCATAATGGACACCTCTCGATACATAATAATTGATTGATGTATCCGAAAGGAAAAATCGTACCTATTTGAACATGGTGCGGTCCATAATGATTTTACCGACATTCCAAAGATCCTTCAGGATAATGTCCTAGAAATGGTCAGATATTCATTTAAAATGGTAACCTCAAAATCCAGCCCCAAGACTCCATAAAAGTTATGGACGTGGAGGATTCCTAATCTTAAGTATGTTAAGATAAGGGGTTGTCCAACTTATGTGAAAAGGTTTCAAAGGATAAGCTTGGGACAAGATTTGACAAGTACAGATTTGTGGGACATCCTAAAGTAAGTTTAGGGTATATGTTCTATAATTCTACTTAGCAAAAGGTGTTTGTTATGAAACACGCTGCCTTCTAAGATAAAGGTGTTTATCATTAAAAGGGCTAGTGGGGAGGATAATAGATCTTCAAGAGTTCAAGAACCACAAAACACTATAAGTCAAATAAGAGGAACCTCGTAGATGATAATTCTATTGTACCACAAATCAATCGTAAACTGAATAGTACCAAAGATACCACGGGAGGTATGGATTCATCATGGATGATGATGATGAGGTACACATCATAGAAGATGATGATCCAGATTACATACGATGAGGTAAGTGTTGAGTAAGAGAAATGGATCAAGCAAGTTCTCAAAATGGAACATTCTGCTTTGATGAGGCAATCAAAAGAGTTTGATTTTATCAAAAAAAGAATGAACCTAGTGTGTACAAAAGGGTCAATGGGGAGCATCGTGACATTTCTAGTATTATATGTTGATATACTACTTGATAAGGAATGACATACCAATGCTACAATCAAGAAAGATAAAGTTGTCTAAACATTCCTCCATGAATGATTTGGGAAGAGTATCTTAATTGGGGATAAAATCTATATAGATAGATTCAAGAGGATGCTCGACTTAACCCAAGGAACGATATTCATTTGATGCTAAAGTCGTTTAGCATGGCAAACTCCAAGAGATGTCTCATGTCGATGAGCTATGGAGTGTATCTCTTAATAGTCCCCACAGACTCAAAAAAAGAGAGGTCGCATGAGTGACAATCATGTATGCAATGAAATGTACGAGACCGATGTCGATCACCATATTATGGAGAAGTTCACTATGAGTCGCTGAAAACATCTTAAAGTGCTTAACCAGCACTAAGGATGTGATCATATTCATGGTGGGTCTAAATTAAAACTAGAGGGCTTAATCTGACTCAAGTTTTTATACATACCAAGATGATGTAAAAATCCACTTTAAGGTAAAGCGTTATCTTGAACAAAGGGTGCGTTGAATTGAAAGGTTCCAAACAAAGAAAGAGTTGTCGGGTTTAGTGATAAAGACAAAGTATATAGCTATAAATGAAGTCGCAAGTTGATTGTTTGGATTAAAAGTTCATTACGTAACTAGGAATAGTTCCTAAGTCTCATCTTCGATCTAAACATGTGTTGTGGCACTTTCATTTGATTATTAGAATCATGAAAGATGGGAAATCACTATAGAGATAGTGGACTCTCAAGAACAACATTACATATCCATTAACTAAAGCTTATCCAACAAAGCAGGATAATCATCACTTAGAGAAGAAGAGTATAAGATACCATGACGATCGGGTTTTAGTGCAAGTGGGAGATTGAAAGTAGTATGCACACAAGCCAATCATGTTTGATGATAAAGCATATACTTTGTAACAATCTTATTCATTTATTAATAAAAAGTATTAATTTATTAAAGGCTTTTAATTATCTACATGATGTCGCTTTTATAATATGTGATAAACCCATAGTTTTAAGCAATGCTTTTAGAATAATGATGATGATCATTCTAATGAGATCTAAATTTTAGAAAGCTTAAAACTAAAATAGTTCCCAATCATTGGATTACTAAATTGGGGATTAGTGAATCCTGATAGATTGGTACATACGCTGCTTGCTCATCGATGAGGATGATTGATCTCATGATCATTTGTGTGGAGACACTAAAGCAAGTATGTAGGTGCTTATTAGAGAATAAGTTCATCGAACGTGGGCTCGCTAAGGAATACCTAATGGAGTTTTATTTGCTCGTCAATAGGAATTTCAGAGTGATAGTAAGACAAGTAATCCTGGACTTGAGATCATCATAGTATCTTGTGTATGATGAGTTATACTTTGACTTATTCCTTAAGACCCTTAGGTATATCAAAGGGTATGCTTGGGTATAATAAGTTGTACATGGAGATAATGTATGATCAATAAAGAATCTACCACTTCTAATAAAAGAAGAGAAATGTCCTATGTGATTCGATAAATGACAACCCAAAGAGTCCTCTTGGTTATAGGCGTAATGAAATTAGAAAGGAGTTTCTAATTTGCATTATTTGGAGTCATGCATTTAAGGATCGAAATACATATAATTAAATAAAATAAGACTTGACAAGAATTCCATGCCTTATATTTAATTGGGACATCAGATGGTGGAAGGATTGAATTGTATTTGCAGTAACTATTTACTCAAAGGTTCTTTTATGATTAATGTTGAAATCTATATTATCCGGAAAGTCGTTGATCGCTAGGGAGGCTTATCCCTATCAGAATAAATATTATTTATTTAAATAAATTAATTATTTAATTTATTTATTTAAATAAGATTAGAATTGTTCTAATTGATTTATTCACAACCGGCTTAATATGGAGAACCTAAAGGGTCACACCATAAAAGGAAGAATAATTATTTAAGAAGTTAATGGCATAATCGTAATAATATAGTTATGTATATTTAATTTAATCTATGGTGATAGAATAAATTAAATAGCTTAATATTTATTATTTAATATTTTAGAAATATTAAATATAAATTAATAAGAGGAGTCTTATTAATATTATTACAATTATTATTATTTTAATTTCTAAAAGAGTTTAGGAATTAATTTAATATAAGTATTCTCATTTATTCCTAATTGGATTAGGAGGAAAATTAGTTAAAGGAGTTTAATTAATTATCCCTAATAAGATTAGGGAGCTTAATTAATTAAAAGAATTTAATTAATTAAATAAAACCCAATTCCTTAATTGTTAAGGTGGGTTGCCCACATCTATAAATAAGAGGAGTCTTATTATTATGGGTGAAAAGGGGGTTGTTGATTTTTTTTCAACATACGAATAATTCCAATTGTTGGAGAGAGTACACCTTTTCTATAGAGATAGAAAAACTAGGGTTTAGCCAACCACCCTTCTTCTTGAATTTTATTATTCCTGGTGGATCACCTCAGAGGCCAAACATATGGGTGGCTAACGCCGATCAAAGGAAGGAACAAAACCCGGTGGATTCAAGATTGAACGCGAAAGGATTTGGAGGTGAACTTGTACCGAGGAAGCTCGATCTTCAAGGGTATGATTTTATTCTTTATCTTTTCGCTTAATTAATAATTATGCATAAAGGGTGATCCCGTATATGGTTTGTAAAATTTTTAAACTCGATTTTACACGCTCGCTTAATTTTTGCAATTTGATCAAGCATATGAATATTACAAACCTAACATTATCATCATTCATGATTGGCTTCAGATGCATAATACTTTCAATCTCCCACTTGCACTAAAGCCAATCGCCGTGGTATCTCATACCCATCTTCTCTAAGTGACGATCAAACCTGTTGTTATGTTAACGCTTTAGTAAATGGATCTCGCAATATTGTCTTGAGAGTCCACACGCCTGTGGTGACGAATCTCTCTTTCAATGATCTCTCCGATCAAATGAAATCGCAGAACACGTGTTTGGATTTCGATGAGACACGGGTTCCTTAGCAACCAGAATCAACACTCTTCAATCGATGTTGTCATGCGTAATAAAGGCAATCGGTCCTTTAATGCTAGAAACCACACCAAGTTCGGTGAATGAACTTCTTCATCCAAACAACCAATCTAATATTTTGCAGCCTTCACAATTTAGCTATAACATACAACTCTCTCACATCTCATCGAATCAAGAATCGTTTTTTGTCTTGGAACTTTTCCAACTCATCGCGGCCACCGCTTAAGGTAAATATATACCCCAAAACAGATTTATCATCATCTTGGTCTATTTGAAAACTTGAGTTTGTGAAGCCCTCTAGTTTTAATTCGCACTCCACCGTAGACAAGAAATACATCCTTAGTTCTTCTTAAATACTTTAGGATATTTTTCACGCCTTCCAAAGTTGTTCTTCTCCGGATTCGATCGATATCTCGCTTGTTACACTAAGTGCATGAGCGACATCCGGTCTAGTACATATCATACCGCATATGATAGATCCTATTCTTTCAAGTATAAGGAATCTTACTCATACGCTTTCTCTCCTCAGTGTCTTTGGGGCTTGCTTTCTTGAGAGATGTATTCCATGGCTCATCGAAGATGAGACCTCTTTTGAATCTTCCATGCTAAACCTTTTTAGCATCATGTCAATGTACGTTCTTGGGATAAGCATCCTTTAGAGCATCCTATTAGATCTATATCTCTATAGATCTTTATCCCCAAAATATATAAGATGCTTCTCCCAAGTCCTTCATGGAGAAGTGTTTAGATAACCGTGATTTTAATTGTTTTATAAAGATGGAATATCATTCCCTATCAAGAATATATCATCAACATATAATACAAGGAATGAAACAACGCTCCCCACTAACCTTCTTGTACACACATGGTTCATCCTCATTTTGATAAAATCAAACTTTTGATTGTCTCATCAAAACGGATGTTCCACCTACGAGAAGCTTACTTTAATCCATAAATGGATCGTCAGAAGCTTATGAGACTTGATTTGTTCCAACCTTTGAAACAAATCCTCCGGGTTGTGTCATATACACATCCTCCTCAAGTTTCCCATTGAGGAAGGCCGTTTTCACGCCCATCCGCCAGATTTCAGTAGTCATGGTAAGTCGCAATCGCAAGCAAAATCCGAATGGACTTGAGCATCGCTAATGGTGAGAAGGTTTCGTCATAGTCAACTCCTTGTCTTTGTTTGAAACATTTTGCAACCAAATGGGCCTTATAGGTCTCTACCTTGCCGTCGCTTCCATCTTTCTTTTAAAGACCCATTTACACCCAATAAAGCTTAATGCCTTGGTGGTGAGACCAAAGTCCATACTTGGTTCTCATACATGGAGTCCATCTCGGATTTCATGGCTTCTTGCCACTTCTCTCGAAGTCTTTACTACTCATAGCCTGTTCAGTAATTCAATGGATCATCATCATCTATGATGCGTCACCTCATCATCATCTTCTATGACAAGTCCATACTCTCTGTATCTTTGGTACTCTTCCAGATTTCTTTAATAGGGTGTGGTATGTATGAATCTCTACTTGGTTAGGAACCTCACTTTGATCTCGTAGTATTTTGTGGTTCTTGAACCTCTTCAAGATATATCTTACTCCCAATCGACCCCTTCAAGGATAAACTCCTTTTCCAAGAAGGCAAAGCATGTTTCGCAACAAACACCTTTTGATCAGTTGGATGATAGAAATAATACCCCGATGTTTCTTTAGGATATCCCACAAATCTACATTTGTCAGATCTAGTCTGCAGCTTATCATTTTCAAACTTTTTGACATAAGCTAGACAACCCCAAGTCTTAACATGCTTAAGATTTGGTTTCCTCCCTGTCCATAACTCATATGGGGTCTTGGGGACGGATTTTGTAGGTACCTTGTTAAGTAGGTATGCAGCCGATTCTAGGAATATCCCCGAAAGGAACCGGAAGGTCAGAAACTCATCATAGATCGAACCATGTCCAACAATGTTCAATTTCTCCTTTCAGATACACCATTCATCTGTGGCGTCCCTGGTGGAGTCCATTGTGAGATTATACCATTTTCTTTGAGACAATTGAGAAACTCACCACTTAAGTATTCTCCTCCTCGATCGATCAAGAATCTTAATACTCTTACCAGTTTGCTTCTCAACTTCACTTCTGAACTCTTTGAACTTTTCAAATGATTTAGATTTGTATTTCATTAAATACACATATCCAAATCTTGAGTGGTCGTCAATGAATGTAATAAAATAAGAATACCCTCCTCGTACATTCGTCGTTGTCATAGGTCCACATACATCCGTGTGTACCAACGCTAACAACTCTGTAACTCTTTCTCCTTTTCCACTAAAAGGAGATTTAGTCATTTTACCCATGAGACAAGATTCACAAGTTGGATATGATTCATAATCAAATAGCTCTAGGAGCCCATCTTTATGAAACTTGGATAATTTTGTTTCATTAATATGACCGAGTCTACAGTGCCACATGAAGGTATAATTAACATCATCTCTTTTCCTTTTCTTAGTTTGTTCAATTTGAAATATATTTTCATGCAAGTCAAAGTCCATTTCGCAAATTACCAACACCATATAAAACATTATCATTATAAATAGAACAACTATTGTTCTTTATTATAATATTAAAACCATCCATATCCAATACAGAGATAGAAATAATGTTTCTAATGATATTTGGAACAAAATAACAATTATTTAAATTAATGAACTTGCCCGTAGGCAGTGCTAAACAATAAGTCCCTACAGCTAATGCAGCAACCTTTGCTCTATTTCCCACTCGTAGGATGACCTCATCCTTGCTCAGCTTTCTACTTCTGACCAGTCCCTGCATATTATTACATATGTGAGAACCACATCCCAGATCCAATACCCAAGTAGAAGATCGACTTTCGAAAAATTAATTTCAATCATAAACAAACCTTGATTAGGATTCAAGCTTCTCCAAGCTTCTTCGCTTTTGTTTCTGCGAGATAATCCTTGCGGTTCCTCTTCGATGACCTGACCCGGCTTATTGCAATGGAAGCAAATTCCTTTGCTAATTTGGATCGTGTTTCTTTTGATCCTTCACTTTCGCCTTTCCCTTAGCCTTCTTGGATTTCTTCTTTTCGGAAGATACCTTGGGCCTCTTCCTTTCTTGGAAGAATCATCCACCAAGAAGACATGGTTCTTCTTGGATGGGAAGTGACCTTCAGCAGCTTTTCAACATGTTAAGTAATTCAGAAAGTCGACATCCAACTTATTCATGTGAAAATTCACAACAAATTGTGAGAAGGTGTCCAGGAGTGATCGCAAGACTAAATCTTGACTCAACTCCCCATCCACGACGAACCCAAGTCGCCCAAGACGCTCAATCGATTGATCATCTTTAGGACATGAGTCTCAATTCAGTAGTGCCCTCATCATCCGAGATCGGAAGAGCTCCTTAGATATTTCATATCTAGCAAATCCTACTTTGCTCACCATACAACTCTCCAAGGTGCAATAGCATAGTAGGAGCATCCATGTTTTCATCGCCGATTTCAAGCTCGTTACTCATGGATGCGAGCATGATGCATCGAGCCACGATGCATCATCTTGCCACCGCTTAAAAGTAGCAATCTCTTCCTCGAGGTCATCTCGCAACTTTGCAGTGTATGCGGGCGAATTTAGGACATAAGAAATCTTTTCAAAGAAGAAGAACAATTCTCGATTCCTTAACCAAATCCGTGTAGTTTGGTCCGGCCGGTTTGTTAAGATCAAGTATGCTACGCAGATGAAATTAGTGAATGTGACATTTTCAAAATTCGCATGTAAAAAGATAATATTTTAGCAAACATTCATTTAATTAATTACCAAAATAAATTAGGTCTTATTTTATATTGGTATCTCCCACTATTTTCTTCAAATTATATTACCCTCATTTATATAGTTCGGCAAAATCTAATTAAAGTTTTTGCTAGTGAGAATAAGGATCCTATTTCAAATATATATAGCCTTGTGGTGACACAACAAACTATATATAAATAAATAGGTAGACAACTCCTTGTCAATTACATCAACATGTAACTCCTTATGTTTTGCCTCTTAGATTATTTTGATCAAGTGGTGGCACATCCGAATCAAAATTATCTTAAGTTAAGTCCAACCTAGCACTTCCATATATTCAAAAAAGAAAAATATCGCCCTCGTGGTGACACAACAAAACAATATTGTTCAATTTTCTTTATAAGCATCAAATGTGATAATTAACATATTAAATACTTAATACTTGCCTTGTGGTGACACAACAAACTCATATTAAATATTTAATACTCTATTAATTTTATCATGCTAGAAGGCGACGTTCGATATTCTAAATATCTTTGAACGCTTAAGACTTAATATATAAAACTTTGAGGGATTTGTTATTATTTGTCTCATCTTGTTTAGCGTAGCATGCAAATATATATATAAAATACGCGTCATATTATTAAACATGCGAAGCATGTTTGCATAATATATAATATATATATATATATAATACTAGCATGCACATATAGAATACTATATTCTACCCGGATTGATTATGGACTTTTATTCTAGTTTGATTCACTAGAGCCACCAAGTGAACCAAAAGGTCAAACCCTAGGGTGCAAAGAATAAACATTTAAATATAACTATTACATTTAAACCCGGGCTCCATTACAAACGGGTCTTTTAGCGCTCCTTGCTCCTTGATCTTCGGTTCTTCGAAAAATTCTAACTAGTCCTATTACATAAACTATTTAATTTAAATAGAAACCTTGATCAGCAGTCAAGGGGAAGTACATAGGAGAGAGATAGAATTTACATCAAGAAGAAAACCAGAAAAGACGAGGTACGCAGACCCCATTTAATAAAACCCATTCATTCAAACATCCAACTAAAATAAATCCAATCATATTGGTCAATTGTCCATAATCAATCCCATTTATTATCATACATATCATCATATGTATCAATAAATTAAATCATTCCATATATATATGAATATCATTTAGTGGGCAATTTTATGTTGCATAAAATCCAATTTTAAGATTAAAATAAACTATTTATTTTAATTATAAAATTATTAAAATAATATATACCAATTTCTGTTGGGCTTCACGGTTCGGTTTATATATCTAAATATATAACGTAAACCACGTGATCTTTGTAAAATATATATATTATAAAGAGTAATCAAAATCCTACTTGATCACGTTGTTAAAGGATTTGCAATGCAAATGGATTTTATATGTCGTAACATATTATGTTTTCATGCAAAAAGGTTTAGTACCTCCCATGCTGGCGGTTTACAAAGAAATCAAAGTAATCCGTGAGTAAATAGAAAAAAAAATAACTATTCATTACCCATTGAAACAGGATTACACCACACGAAATTCTTTCACTTTTGCTGAAACCGTTTTTCCCAAAAAAAAAAAAGAAAAACGTGATTTTATGTAATCAAATTACATCACTGCCACACGGACTGCATAAAAAAAAAAAGATTCCGAAAACCTTTTTTTTTCGTTTTTTTTTTTTTTTTTCGGCAAATATTATTTTTTTTTTCATAAAATAATAATTTTATACAACAAATTATGCCCAATAAATTATTCAAAATACATACCCATACATATATGGAATCAAAATAATTAATAATTCGCATAAAGTTTGGCTCTGATACCACTGATAGGTTTTGTGAAAATCAAAGTAGCAATCAAATTGCAAAAATAGCGGAAGCGAAATAAAATCAGATTTTAAAATTTTTCACAAACCAATTACCCGGATCATCCTTTATGCATATTATTAATTAAACGAAGAATAAGAAATTATGAAATCATACCCTTAGAAACGAAGCTTCCTCAGCACGAGTTCACCTCCTACTTCTCATGATCTCCTCAATCTCCGGGTAGATTCCTTCCTTTGATCAATGTAAGCCACCCAAGTGTATGGCCTCTATAGGTGATCCACCAAAGAAGAAGAATTTTCAAGAAGAAGGGATATTGGCTCAAACCCTAGTTTTTTCTATCTGAATAGAAAAAGGAGGCGTACTCTCCAACTCTAGGAATTACGTATCTTTGATATCTAATTTAAGACTCCTCTTATAAAGATATCATGTAACCCTATTTTAATTAAAATAAGGTATTATTTATTTAATTAAACTCTTTTAATTAAATGGGCTTCCTAATCCTATTAGGGTAATTAATTAAACTCTTTTAACTAATTTTCCTTCCTAATCCAATTAGGAATAAATGAGAGTACTTATATTAAATTAATTCCTAAACCTTTTAGAAATTAAAATAATAATAATTGTAATAATATTAATAAGACTCCTCTTATTAATTTATATTTAATATTTCTAAAATATTAAATAATAATATTAAGCTATTTAATTTATTCTATCACCATAGATTAAATTAAATATACTTAATATATTATTACAATTATGCCATTAACTTCTTAAATAATTATTCTTCCTTTTATGGTGTGACCCTTTAGGTTCTCCATATTGCGGGTTGTGAATAAATCAATTAGAACAATTCTAATCTCATTTAAATAAATAAATTAAACAAATAATTTATTTAAATAAATAATATTTATTCTACAATAGGGATAAGCCTCCCTAGCGATCAACGACTTTCCGGATAATATAGATTTCAACATTAATCATAAAAGAACCTTTGAGTAAATAGTTACCGCATAATTCAATCCTTCCACCATACAATGTCCCAATTAAATATAAGACATGGAATTATTGCAAGTCTTATTTTATTTAATCATATGTATTTCGATTCCTAAATGCATTAACTCCTAATGAATGCAAATTAGAAACTACTTTCTAATTTCATTCCACCTCGCCAAGGATTCCGGGTTGTCATTTATCGAATCACATAGGATATTTCTCATTTTACTAGAAGTGGTAGATTCTTTATTGATCATTCATTATCTTCATATATAACTTATTACACCCAAGCATACCCTTTGATATACTCTAAGAGTCTTAAGGAATAAGTCAAAGTGTAATTCATTATATATAAGATACTATGATGATCTCAAGTCTAAGGATCATTTCAGACTACTATCACTACTGAGAATTCCTATGATGTAAGTAAAACTCCATTAGGTATTCCTTAGCGAGTCACGCTCAATTGAACTTATTCTCTAATAAGCACCTACATACTTGCTTTAGTGTCTCCACACAAATGATCATGAGATCAATCATCCTCATCCAATGAGCAAGCAACGTATGTACCAATCTATCCGGATTCACTAATCCCCAATTTAGTAATCCAATGATTGGGAACTATTTTAGTTTTAAGCTTTCTAAGAATTTAGATCTCATTAGAATGATCATCATCATTATTCTAAAAGCGTTGCTTAAAACTATGGGTTTATCACATATTATTAAAACAGCACCATGTAGATAATAAATGCCTTTAATAAATAATTCTTTTATTAATAAATAAATAAGATTGATTACACAGTATATATGCTTTATCATCATTCATGATTGGCTTGTATGCATAATACTTTCACCACCACCACCACCACCACCACCCCACTGGGCGGGGGTTTTTACACTAGGGTATCACACCGGGGCGGGGGTCCCTTCTGCTAGTTCGCGAATTATGATCCCGAACACTACAGAAAGCCAAATTAAGCCTACAAACTCTTTTCTAACAACCATACTAACCTACCCAAGGTATAATATGTTTATAGAAACATAAACTAATGTTTCTAACACGTTTCTAATCACATAAACAACATAAACATCTAGATTACAACCTTTAAATTTCACTATTTCTATTATTTCTTCTTCTTTTGACATTCATAGCGAAATTCTTCACTGTGAATTCGTTTTACAACCAAAACAGTTAGTTTCAATTACGTTGATTTCGTTTCTTCATATATTTTCACAATCCATCACCAATTTTACAATTATAACATAAACTCCTAACAAATTTTAGTCTCAAAATAGACCAAAGCTTATATATATAACAAAACTCAAATTCTTCATCATTCAACCTATATTCATGAATTTGATTATTCTATCACTTCAATTTGTGTTACTCAACTTTCACATATGAATGAAAATATCATATTATTCAACACTTGACATAACCCTAATTAATTTCTTCATCAATTCATACTTCCATGATATCTAAAAAAACTAAAGAATCTAAAAACTAGAGGTTTAGGCTAGATTATTACCTTTGATTTGCTATAAAGCTTGAATAATTTTCTTGTTTCTTCCTTCTTTGATTCTCTGATTCCTCTTCTTCAATTTCACAGAACTATCAATTTCTCTCAAAGTTCTCTAACTCTCTTCTCCAACACTATGTTTTCTTTATTCTTAGGCTTTAGGAACAAAACACGTAACATCCATATAACTGATATAAACATAATGCATATACAATATGGCCTCATCAGTTACAATAACAAAGGGTCACTGAGCCATGTTTGGCTAGCACCCAAAATCTCCTACTCCCACCATTCTTGATAATAAATTCTTGTAAGTTTTATTTCATAACTTTCACTTGAACTCAATTATATTTTGAGTATTATATATTCTTTAACTCATTCATTTCCTTTTCTAAGGATCGTTATCATATACTCAACTCATAAACACTTGGGATATTACATTCACCCTTTCTTCTACGAATTTCGTCCTCAAAAATTTATTTATTAATCTTTATTCATTCAATCTATCAAAATAGATTTTACGTTAATACTTTATTCATTCATTGGGTTTATAACCACTTTCTTTCCACAACGATCTTTCTACAATTATTAAACTTTTCTATTAAAAGTTTTACATTATTCTTTGATAACTCGTTTCCTTCTCATTTCAAAATTTCTTTTCTCACTTATTCAATATATTCAGCATTCAATGTCGCATTCTACGACTTACTTCTTTCTAAGGAATATCATCCTTACCACATTCGCCTTTTATAATAGCAAGAATCTTCCACAATTGCTCAATAATTGGGAAGTAGTATGAATAACTCAGGAATTTAAAAGATTCTAAATCATGCTGAGGGGTCACAAGACCTTGAACTACATCCACAGTTATAAGTACTCTTTCAACTTAAACCTTAACAGTCATTAGACTATAGGGACTCCCGTACTTAGGGTGTTAAGCCCTTCGTATGATGTATTGTGCACAAACATCTAAACGCATCATGTAAAAATAATTCCCCCATGATAGGGTTGTTCTTCTCAGTTTTTAGAGATGTAACTGAGGGTCACAAGACCACGAACTATGTCCACGGTTACAAGTAATCTTTTAACTTTAACCTTAACAGCAATACTATAGGGACTCCCCGTACTTATGGTGATCAGCCCTTCGTACCATGTATTGTGCACAAACATCTAAACGCATTGCGTAAAATAACTCCCCTATAATAGGGTTGTTCACCTCAACTTTTCAACACCTGAATCTGCACCAAAACAATTTGGTTTGGCATAACTTCTCAAGAAATGCTTGAATTGCATAAACATCTTTCAATATTTGTCTAGCTGAATCAAATAGCATAGACTTCTAATAATAACTCGAACATCAATCGAAATAGTTTTATCCAATTCATATGGCATATCTTTCTTAGTTTAAAGAAAACCAAAAATCCTTTTATAATGACATGATACCGTACTATCTCGATAGTACGTTGAGGATTCAGTCATTATATGACTTTGTCATGCTACATCATACAATAGTGGGCTAACAATCTTATGATCACATCCAACACCAGGTTCAATTGCATTGATGACTTTCTCGTTTGTCAAATCAGCATCATATTTAGTGATGCCTTAATGACTACAGGAAAAAAAATACTTTTTGGTATTTTTAAATCATTTTTATCTAGCCGAAACAATTAGCATAGACATACGAATAACGGTATTATTTTTAAAACTCATTGGTTCCATCATTTGATCTAATGTTTTTCAAGAAAAATAGAAGTATAAACATCAGCACGAAGTTAATAAATTTCAAAAATCTAGCAAAGCTAGAAGATTTGGAATACCTATTTTTCTCCATTAATTTCAATTTTTACTCCATTACCTCATTACTGACTAATTCTTTTTATTTCTAGCACCACCAATGCTCTTATACTAAATATTCTTGTATTTTAACTTACAATCCTCCTATATCCCCAGTATAGTTCATCAAACTTACCGCACATTGGAAGTTCAGGAACTTGCCACAATAATATGAGTTTAAGAACTTATCCTAGTCAGACCATAAGCGTCCATTCGCTGAGGGGTTCAAAACATACCATATTATTATGAGTCACGAACTTACCATATGCATTAGTTTTAAGAACTCGCACCTAACCCTAATAATATCTGACTAATCTTGATAGTTTCTAACTATCAAATATACGCATGACAAAAGAATCACCTTTTCATTCCTTTTTCTTCCTCCCTTCTTTTTTCTTCCTTCTCCTTTTTCTTCCTCCCTCTTTTCTCCCTTTTCATCCTCATTTTTCTGCCTTTCCTAATCCTTGTCCCCCACTTTATCTCTCCCCTCAATTCCCTCTCTTATTCTTCTAATCCTCCCGTGACTAACAAATGGGTGGGAGTAATAATATAATTTGTGTCCCCCTCCCGTGATATTCATTCAATTAGACGCCCATATGGTGAAAAAAAAAATATTTCCTTTCCTCTTTATTTGCTCATTTATCCGATTAATGTTTGTTTAACCATTTATCAATTTAACATTTTAAAATTTTAATATAATCATCATAAATTAAATTAGACTTTTATTTTATAAAAGTCAGGGTTTTACATTAAGAATTTATAGGCGTCCATTCGCTGAGGGGTTCAAAACATACCATATTATTGTGAGTCACGAACTTGCCATATGCATTAGTTTTAAGAACCGCACCTAATCCTAATAATATTTGACTATTCTTAATAGTTTCTAACTATCAAACATACACATGAGAAAAGAATCACCTTTTCGCCACATATACATTGATAGCGCGACACCAACATTCCAATGATTATCAGTGTGATAAACTGAGTGCAAGCACAAAACTCTCGCCCATACAAAGGTTTGTACAACTCAGCCATCACATGAGTCCTCAATTGAAATCCCACCTAACTCTATCTTGCTTATAACTTGCTCTTTGCTCGATATGAATTTTTTGTACCTCATCATTTATAACTCCTCGCGAGTTTACCTCGTACTATTTCATTGTACATTATCTTCATAGCGTCAAGCTATAATTATTCAAACATTACAGACCATCTTTCTTTTATAACTTAAACAGATCACGTTGTGATCTTATTCTATAATCATCTCCCTTAAGATTCTTTTCTTAACTCGTGATCGTTTTGTTTTACGATCCTCTTTCTTTCCCTTTTTCATCATTTACGACTTCATTTATGATTTTAATCTTACAGACTTTGTCTATTCATCATTATTCATTATCTTGGCTATTGTAGTTAGGTAACTCCCATTTTTTATCTTTATATCTCTTCAAGATTCTTCTTTGAATTTTCTTGTTTATATAACAATTCTTACTTTAAGAATTTCTAACTTCATTTACATTGCTCAACATTTCATTTGAGTTCCACATTTTCATCTTACGTATCCATTTTCTATACTTGATACACATCGAGTCTCTAATAGTTTCAATATGGTACGCTGAGTGGTTTCTCACAAACAACCAACAAACTAGGTTCTGAGTTGCTAGTTCGTATATACCTCCGCTCTATGAAGGAATCGTTTAGCCTAGATACCATACATCAACTATTAAAGAGTACGATTGTACCACACTTAGATATAACTTTTTATTCTTAACTTCTTTATCATTCTCTTCTTATAGACATTGTCTATTTATTATCACCTTACATCCTTATTATTGGAGTTGGGTAACCCCACATTCATATTCCTTATAACTCTACGAGATTCTTCTTTGAATCATCTCACACATGTTTTAATCCCTTCTTTATAAATTTCTTAAATTACTTCTTATTGTTCAACCTCTATCTGAGCTTATTCTTTATCATCTTCACATCTCTTCTCTAAGGTTATAGCCTAAGGTATTATTACCTAAGGTTTCTAACTTATCGGCTTTGATACCAACTGTAACGACCCCAAAATTCATACAATTAAATTCTCGACTTTGGTCGTTAATAACACATCTAACCTCTAATTTTACATCATTAAACGATAATACAACCATTGAAATTTGTGGAATAATTAAAATTTTCTATTACAATTAAAATTTTCTATTACTAACTATTCTCGTTCCCAAAACTTTTAACCTTTACATCTAAATATATTAGAATCATTGTAATACTACAAGAGTTTACATCGCAAAACGATATTACAATTCAACATTAATACCTTATTCAAAACCTTAAACATGGTTCAAATAATAATAACTCAGCTAAAGTATATAAATCTTCAAGTATCACATCTGATTCATATATTCCAAGTAGCACATAACTTTACCTTAAATCTTTAACCTGCAAAAGTGGTTATTTGCAAGGTTGCGCTCGACAACCCAGCAAAATCTAACAGTTTTCATGCATCACATAGCACATAATAACATGCTCGATATACATCTCATAAACATTGGACTAACATAACATACATGTTGTAGTTCATATAACAAGTATAAAGATTGAGTTCCTTACTCAATCAACATTCATTACTCAATCAACGTAGTCATAAATTGACTTTAACATTGCATACTTTCAACATTAATATAAAACACCATGCTATTAGCAATAAAGATTCAAACAGTTCATCATCAAATTCACATAGCAAATAGGAACTAAAAGACTTGCCCTGACCGTTGTTTACCAATAACAGTTTAACAGCTTACAGTTATTGTTGGTTGATTTCGCAATCAATGAATACGTGTAAGTATACACGGTCAACAAGTAATAAAGTGAAAGTAGAGTATCGTTCCCACGAGGAATTATTTAATAAAAATTACCAAATACTAACTCTTAACCAAATCAATTTTATTTAAACGACGGTAAATTGTGATTTTTCTAATTAAGAAAACTAAATTAACAATTAAAAGAAATTATTCTAAAATAAATCAAATAAACAAAACTAAGATTTGAATGAATTCAGATAAATAAGGATTAAGACTTCAATATTCCCAATTATGAACTCTAAATCAATTATCCAATTATCCCAATATTTATGCCTACAGAATTGTTAACAAAAATTCTCAAATGCCAAAAGTCCTTTTCCAAGTGATCAATTGCCTTCTATTTAATCCAGATTAATCTTGTTATATTCCTATGCAAAACAATTGAATTAAACTCTTTTCAATCCCAATTCCTTATGTGTTACATGCGGTGAACAGATATTTCCATTCAATTCACAAACCTAATTATTCACTTTGCAAATAACTAAGTCACATGATATCATGCCCGATTCTAACCCTAGAATTCCTCTTTAATTCCTTCAGAGTAACAAGGTAATTATTGATCGATAATTAATCAATAAGAATAAGGCAAGATAAACAACCGACTTTGACACAAATAATTGGAATAAATCAAATAACAAATTTATAGCCATAAAAGGTTCAATTGAAATCTTAATAAAAGAGTTAGTTCATAATTAATGAATTAAAACCAAGAATCCACAATCGAATAGACATTAAAAGATAAAAGTATGATAAGAGAAGATAATAGAATCTGTTATTGACAAGAATCTGATGCTCCCTCTTGCTCTTCTCTTCGATCTTCAAAGTGTTCTTCAATTTGCTTCAATCTCCAATGGCTAATTAAGAACTAGGGTTTATATTCTAATCTAATGGAGTGTTTTATCTAGTCTAATCTATGTAATCCCCCTTTATTTTATGCCTTACATCATGTATTTATAGGTTACAAGTCCAATTTTTAGCTTAGGAACAAAACCAATCCAATTTAGAGTCAAAAAGGTGTCAAAATTCGCCCAAAAATGCGTCCAAGCCCAACCAACCTCTTCCCCAAATACCAAAGATCGGGCAAGACGCTAGCACATCGCCTCCCCAAAACCTTGGCTGGGCATAGGCAAAAATGGTTGCCCCGGCGCTGGCCCCTTTTCTGACATTTTTTGCTCCGACATCCTTTGGGAAAATGGCCATAACGTCTTCGTCCGAACTCTGATTTCAATGATTCAAGATGTTCCGGAAAGAGGAGAAGTAGATCTACAACTTTTATTCTTTAAGGTTTTTGAAATGAGGTTCGGAGAAATACTCAAATTGGCTCTGAAGTGACTATTGTGTAAATGGCAAGCCGAACACGCGAATCTAGCCACCCCGAACGTCGATCCAAGTAACTTTTGTCCCAATTCCTACAAAACAATATAAAACATGCATGAATAGACACAAACACTTAAAATCAACCAAAAGATTAAGCTCAAACGCATTCAATTCATGGGTATAAAACTCACTCATCAAATACCCCAAAACTTAAACATTTGTTTGTCCTCAAGCAAAAACACAAAAGAACTAAAAATAAACAACCGAACTCAACTACATGAATGCATATGCATGATCTACTTTCTAATATACCTACGAACCCAGTAATAAATCAGTATGATATGTAACAACAAGCCTCAAAGATACCATTGGTACTCAAACAATATATCCAATCAAGTCAAAGTCCATAACTCTAACCGATTAGTCAATCCAAACCTGTCATCACCCATGTTGTGCGTTTGTGCTTGTTAACCATTCTAACCAACCATAATTCAAGATAATCACATAACAAACTTCTTAAAAGGAAAATTTTAGTTCTAATTCAATTACTTTTGTGAACATGACAACTCCGGTTAAAACTAAGTAATTACCAAGTATTAAGGTAAATACAGGATTTATTTATACTCTTATTCAATCACGAGGGCATTTTTGCTCTTTCTCGTGTTTTATTCATTTTTTTTTCTCATGGTTGTGCAATGTCTTATTCCCTTAGGCTTTTCAGTGCTACCTTAACGAGCTTTCGACCAACGACTCCCAAGCCATTAAGACCTTAGGGCGCTAGGTGTAAAGACAATCCCCTCGGGCTTACTTACTCAAGTAACAAAGGCCACAAAACTAGACAAGCATGCCACGGTGTTTATTCTCTTTTTTTTTCTGGATTTTCTATTTTTTTTTCTTTTCATCATTTCTTTTTTTTTCTTTTTTTTTTCTTTTCATCATTTCTTTTTTTCTTTTTTTTCTTTTTGTAATATATATATCCCATAGATTCCCCCAAACTCAAGCTTTTACGTCATTCCAACCTTTACTGCCAATTCACTAATTTCCTTAAATTTTAACCAAGATTTTCCCTCAAAAACAAATTATGAAACCCTTGAACCAAGTGGATTAAAACAGTTAAACTTTAAGTGCTAACCGGTTACATAAGTTTAAGACAGGCTCAGATTATCATCATGTTTAAAATTAGAACGCATCATCAATTATCAACAATGTTCAAGTTAACATGCAAAACCAATCTCATCATAGGCCGAGCTAAGACCACACCAACCGATCACACAGATTCATGCAAAAAAAAAAAAATGCAATTATACTACATGAACACATACTAATGCAACACATATATGAATATGCACATAACTACCATGTATTATATGCAACCTAAAAAAACACAATGCTAACACATAAAAAAATGAACTACCATGCAGATAACTAACTATATGTAGTACGACACTAAAATGCCCCCCAAACTTAAACTAGACATTGTCCTCAATGACTAAGATAGAAAAATTAAAGCAGAGGACTTTCTTGAAAATATAGCAATCTTCCTCCTTATCCGCTAAGTTTGGAGAATATGTTAGGCACATAGAACAAATTGGGCACCACACTTGAATTTGACTTGAATAACCTGTAAAACCATGATAGAAGCAATTTTATTAAATCCTAAATAAATGAAAATTCAGAACTGCTAATATAAAACCTAATAAAAACTAAAAATAAAAATTAAACTTGGGTTGCCTTCCAATAAGCGCTTATTTTATAGTCTCAGCCTGACTTCTTCAATTCTCTATCCAATTCCCTACGAAAATTGAGGAATCCTCCATCCATCAAGAATAATGTCTCTCTTGGGAGGTTCCCATTAGTAATGACCCTAGAATTAAAGTCACCTAGCATGCTCTTTGTAGATAGGTTCCCTATTAAGAACGTCCAACAACTAGGTGTTTCCTCCATTATGTCGATGATCAGATTAGGGTATTGAAGCTTAATAAACATAATGGAATCTTCCTCTATATTCTCCTTTTCATCCCACCGTGACTCTACAACTGTACTAGCTCTTACGTCACAAAGAGCTTTACCGACGACATGACTTCCAATTGGGCATGGTTTTTCAAAACTGTCCGGATTCTTGAACTTTGGTGGAGAAGGTACATGGGACACTATCAAAATTGGCTCATCTTCGTTGGTACTCAAAGTTAGATCTTTGTCAATCTCCTTTTCTTGGTCTCCAAGTCTTTCCTCTCTTTCAACATCTATATCACTTGGCACATCCAGTTGCAGATTTGGTTCGGGCTCATCATCAGTCTCGTCATCCATGTCATAGAGCCAAGTGTATTGAGGACAAATGTTCGAGGCATTGGTTAGTTGTTCCGTTTGGTTCATAAAATTTTGACTTAATATCTCTTGATTAATCCTCCTCTCCTCACATGAAGCTATGAACTTGGACAAAGCTTCCTCCAAATTTGAATGTTCTTCCTGTTGTAGTGGAGGTGGACACAAGAAATCCGGTGGGTACGTTGGACTTGGAGCATAAAATTGATCTTGATGAGTATGGTCCCATGAAACACCTTGGCTTTTCACATTCAGCTCTACTTGATTCAATACTTTGTCTTGTTCCTCGTTTTTTTTTTCAGAAGCTCTAATAAATTTCTCCAAGGTTTCTTCCAAACTTGATTTCCTCTCTGGTTGTTATTGAGTCTGATTTTGGAATTTTGATGTATTTTGTTGTCTCGACGCTTGATCTTTAGCTTGATTGTTACTCCATGAAAAATCCGGGTGATACCCCCAATCCTGATGATAGTTGTTGGGATAGACATAATTATTGGGGTAATCACCACCAAACTGTACCGGCTCAAAACTGATGGTGCATTGATGACTCATATGATTTCCAGCACAATAATCGCAAGTAACCGCCACACTTTGACGACGTTGTGCTTTAAAAGCGTAGACCATCTTTGAAAGTGTCTCAATTTGTGCTGATAATACAGAAACTTGTTGCGTGGATGGAGGACTCCATGTTTCCATATTCTTAGCTATCATGGAAACTCCTCGCGGCCGCCAATCTTTGAAAGTGTCGTGAGTCCGTCAATCTCTGTTTCCATTGGCTGAGTCATTCTTGCCATCCTTCGACTCTGTTGGGCAATGTCTTATTCCCTTAGGCTTTTCAGTGCTACCTTAACGAGCTTTCGACCAACGACTCCCAAGCCATTAAGACCTTAGGGCGCTAGGTGTAAAGACAATCCCCTCGGGCTTACTTACTCAAGTAACAAAGGCCACAAAACTAGACAAGCATGCCACGGTGTTTACTTACTCAACTTGTTGATCGATTTCGCAATCAATGAATACGTGCAAGTATACATGATCAACAAGTAATAAAGTGAAAGTAGAGTATCGTTCCCACGAGGAAGTATTTAATAAAAATTACCAAATACTAACTCTTAACCAAATCAATTTTATTTAAACAACTGTAATTATAATTTTTCTAATTAAGAAAACTAAATTAACAATTAAAACAAATTATTCTAAAATAAATCAAATAAACAAAACTAAGATTTGAATGAATTCAGATAAATAAGGATTAAGACTTCAATATCCCCAATTATAAACTCTAAATCAATTATCCAATTATCCCAATATTTATGCCTACTGAATTGTTAACAGGAATTCTCAAATGCCAAAAGTCCTTTTCCAAGTGATCAATTGCCTTCTATTTAATCTAGATTAATCTTGCTATATTCCTATACAAAACAATTGAATCAAACTCTTTTCAATCCCAATTCCTTATGTGTTACATGCGTTGAATAGATATTTCCATTCAATTCACAAACCTAAGTATTCACCGTGCAAATAACTAAGTCACATGATATCATGCCCAGTTCTAACCCTAGAATTCCTCTTTCAATTCCTTATAGAGTAACAAGGTAATTACTGATCAGATAATTAATCAATAAACATAAGGCAAGATAAACAACTCACTTTGACACAAATAATTGGAATAAATCAAATAACTAATTTATAGCCATAAAAGGTTCAATTGAAATCTTAATAAAAGAGTTGGTTCATAATTAATGAATTAAAACCAAGAATCCACAGCTGAATAGACATTAAAAGATAAAAGTATGATAAGAGAAGAGAATAGAATTTGTTGTCAGCAAATCTGATGCTCCCCTCTTGCTCTTGCTATTGCTCTTGATCTTCAGTGTTCTTTAATTTGCTTCAATCTTCAATGGCTAATTAAATACTAAGGTTTATATTCTAATCTAATAGAGTATTTGATCTAATCTAATATAATTTATGTAATCTTCCTTTATTTTATGCCTTACATCATGTATTTATAGGTTACAAGTCCAATTTTTAGCTTAGGAACAAACTCAATCCAATTTAGAGTCAAAAAGGTGTCAAACATCGCCCCAAAATGCGTCTAAGTCTTACCAGACTCTTCCCCAGTGCCCCAGCACTG
The DNA here is from genome assembly GCA_020205615.1 of Panax quinquefolius. Taxonomy (NCBI): domain Eukaryota; kingdom Viridiplantae; phylum Streptophyta; class Magnoliopsida; order Apiales; family Araliaceae; genus Panax; species Panax quinquefolius. Next base: position 105,090,840 of record CM035152.1, read on the forward strand.
GGCACGGCACTGGAACACTACCCATTAGCTCCCCGGCGCTGCAAATAAGCCTGACATGGGCGCCCCGGCACTGGCCCAATTTTTAGAAATTTTTTACTCCGACGTCCTTTGGGAAAATGGCCATAACGTCTTCGTCTTAACTCTGATTTTGATGATTCAAGATGTTCTGAAAAGAGGAGACGTAGATATACAACTTTTGTTCTTTAAGTTTTTCGAAATAAGGTTCGGAGAAATAATTAAATTGGCTCTGAAGTGACTGCTGTGTAAATGGCAAGCCGAAAACGCAAATCTAGCCACCCCGAACGTCGATCCAAGTAACTTTTGTCCCAATTCCTATAAAACAACATAAAACATGCATGAATAGACACAAACACTTAAAATCTACCATAAGATTAAGCTTAAACGCACTCAATTATGAGTATAAAACTCACTCATCAAATACCCCCAAACTTAAATATTTGCTTGTCCTCAAGCAAAAACACAAAAGAATAAAAAATGAACAAACTAACTCAACTACATAAATGTATATGCATGATCTACTTCCTAATATACCTACGAATCCAGTAATAAATCAATATGATATATAGCAACAGGCCTCAAAGATACCAATGATACTCAAACAATATATCCAATCAAGTCAAAGTCCATAACTCTAACCAATTAGTCAATCCAAACCTGTCATCACCCATGTTGTGTGTGTGTGTGCTTGTTAACCATTCTAACCAACCACAATTCAAGATAATCACATAACAAACTTCTTAAAAGGAAAATTTCAGTTCCAATTCAATTACTTTTGTGAACATGACAACTCCAGTTAAAACTAAGCAATTACCAAGTTTAAGGGTAAATACAAGATTTATTTATACTCTTATTCAACCACGAGGGCATTTTTGCTCTTTCTCGTGTTTTATTCATATTTTTTTCTCATGGTTGTGCAATGTCTTATTCCCTTAGGCTTTTCAGTGCTACCTTAATGAGCTTTTGACCAACGACTCCCAAGCCATTAAGACCTTAGGGCGCTGGGTGTAAAGACAATTCCCTCGGGCTTACTTACTCAAGTAACAAAGGCCACAAAACTAGACAAGCATGCCACGATGAGTTTTATACTCATAATTGAGTGCATTTGAGCTTAATCTTTTGGATGTTTTTAAGTTTTTGTGTATATTCATGCATGTTTTACGTTGTTTTGTAGGAATTGGGAAAAAAGTTACTTGGATCGACGTTTGGGGTGGCTAGATTCGCGTTTTTGGCTTGTCATTTACAAAGCAGTCACTTCAGAGCCAATTTGAGTATTTCTCTGGACCTTATTTTGAAAGACTCAAAGGATAAAAGTTGTAGATCTACGTCTCCTCTTTCCAAAACATCTTAAATCATCAAAATCGGAGTTCGAACGAAGAAGTTATGGTCATTTTCCCAAAGGACGTCGGAGCAGAAAATTTTCAAAAAAGTGGCAGCGCCGGGGTGCCCATTTTTGGCCTATGTCCAGCGTCGGGGCGCTGGGGAGTAGCTTTGCAGGGCCATGCCCAGCGCTGGGGCACTGGGGAAGAGGTTGGTTGGGCCTGGACGCGTTTTTAGGCGAATTTTGACAACTTTTTGACTCCAAATTGGATTGGGTTTGTTCCTAAGCTGAAAATTGGACTTGCAACCTATAAATACATGATGTAAGACATAAAATAAAGCGAGATTACATAGATTAGACTAGATAAAATACTTAATTAGATTAGAATATAAACCCTAGTTCTTATTAGCCATTGAAGATTGAAGCAAATTGAAGAACACTGAAGAGCAAGAGCAAGAGCAAGAAGGGAGCATCAAATTTGCTGACAACAGATTTTATTCTCTTCTCTTATCATACTTTAATCTTTTAATGTCTATTCAGTTGTGGATTCTTGGTTTTAATTCATTAATTATGAACTAACTCTTTTATTAAGATTTCAATTGAACCTTTTATGTCTATAAATTAGTTATTTGATTTATTCCAATTATTTGTGTCAAAGTGAGTTGTTTATCTTGCCTTATGCTTATTGATTAATTATCTGATCAGTAATTACCTTGTTACTCTAAAAAGAATTGAAAAAAGAATTCTAGGGTTAGAACTGGGCATGATATCATGTGACTTAGTTATTTGCAAAGTGAATAATTAGGTTTGTGAATTGAATGGAAATATCTGTTCACCACATGTAACACATAAGGAATTGGGATTGAAAAGAGTTTAATTCAATTATTTTACATAGGAATATAGCAAGTTTAATCTGGATTAAATAGAAGGCATTTGATCACTTAGAAAAGGACTTTTGACATTTGAGAATTCCTGTTAACAATTCAGTAGGCATAATAATTGGGATAATTGGAGAATTGGTTTATAGTTCATAATTGGGGATATTGGAGTCTTAACCTTTATTTATTTGAATTCATTTATAAATAAATTCAGTTTAATTAGTTAATTTAGTTTTCTTAATTAGAAAAATCACGATTTGAGATTGTTTAAATAAAATTAGTTTGGTTAAGAATTAGTACTTGGTGATTTTTATTAAATAATTCCTCGTGGGAACGATACTCTACTTTCACTTTATTACTTGTTGACCATGTATACTTGCACGTATTCATTGATTGCAAAATCGACCAACAAGTTTTTGGGGGGCATTGAAGCTTAATAAACACAATGGAATCTTCCTTTATCTTCTCCTTTTCATCCCACCATGACTCCACAATCGATTAGCTCTTTACGTCACCAAGAGCTTTCACGATTTACATGACTTCCAATTGAGCATGGTTTTGCAAAACTGCCTGGATTCTTGAACTTTGGTGGAGGAGGCATATGGGATACTAATGAAATCGGTTAATCTTCGTTGATCTCCTTTTCTTGATTCCCAATTGTTTCCTCTCTTTCAACATCTTGTGGCTCATCTAGTTGCAGATTTTGTTCAGGCTCTCCATCAGTCTCAGAATCCATGTCATAGGGCCAAGTGTATTGAGGATGGTTGTTCAACGCATGTGCTATCTGCCCCAATTTATTTTCCAGATTCTTGATCGACGCACCTAGGCTTTGCATATTTCGCTCTATTTGATTAAATTTTTTGTCTTTTTCCTCGTTCTTTTTGTCAGACGCTCTAATAAATTTTTCCAAGGCTTCTTCCAAACTTGATTTCCTCTCTGGTTGTTGAGTCTGATTTTGAAATCCAGATGTGTTTTGTTGTCTCGGTGCTTGAGCTTAAGCTTGATTGTTACTCCATTAAAAATCTGGGTGATACCCCCAATCATGATGATAGTTGTTGGGATAGACATAATTATTGGGGTAATCACCACTATACTCTACCAGCTCAAAACTGATGGCGCATTGATGACTCATATGATTTCCAGCACAATAATCACAAGTAACCGCCACACTTTGACGACGTTGAGCTTCAAAAGCTTCAAACATCCTCGAAAGTGTCTCAATCAGGCCGATAATGCGAAAGTTTCTCGAGTCCGCTAATCTCCGCCCCCCATTGTCGAAGTCATGTTCGTGTATGGCCATTGATACGCAAAGTCATCCATGGTACCTAAAAGAGAGAAATATAGAAGAGAATGAAAATAAAATAAAATGTTTAAATTAAGACTAATTTGATTGAAATTAATATTGGTAAATAATTATTAAATTAATTCCCAAGAATGGCGCCTAAAAACTTGTTAGTTGATTTCATGAATCAATGAATAATACGCAAGTATACACACGGTCAACAAGTAATAAAGTGAAAGTAGAGTATCGTTCCCACGAGGAATTATTTAATAAAATTACTAAATACTAACTCTTAACCAAATCAATTTTATTTAAACGACTGTAAATTGTGATTTTTCTAATTAAGAAAACTAAATTAACAATTAAAAGAAATTATTCTAAAATAAATCAAACAAACAAAACTAAGATTTGAATAAATTCAGATAAATAAGGATTAAGACTTCAATATCCCCAATTATGAACCCTAAATCAATTATCCAATTATTCCAATATTTATGCCTACTGAATTGTTAACAGGAATTCTCAAATGCCAAAAGTCATTTTCCAAGTGATCAATTGCCTTCTATTTAATCCAGATTAATCTTGCTATATTCCTATGTAAAACAATTGAATTAAACTCTTTTCAATCCCAATTCCTTATGTGTTACATGCGGTGAATAGATATTTCCATTCAATTCACAAACGTAATTATTCACTTTGCAAATAACTAAGTCACATGACATCATGCCCAGTTCTAACCCTAGAATTTCTCTTTCAATTCCTTATAGAGTAACAAGGTAATTACTGATCAGATAATTAATCAATAAGCATAAGGCAAGATAAACAACTCACTTTGACACAAATAATTGGAATAAATCAAATAACTAATTTATAGCCATAAAAGGTTCAATTGAAATCATAATAAATGAGTTAGTTCATAATTAATGAATTAAAACCAAGAATCCACAATTGAATAGACATTAAAAGATAAAAGTATGATAAGAAAAGATAATAGAATCTGTTGTCAGCAAATCTGATGCTCCCCTCTTGCTCTTGCTTTTGCTCTTGATCTTCAGTGTTCTTCAATTTGCTTCAATCTACAATGGCTAATTAAGAACTAGGGTTAATATTCTAATCTAATGGAGTGTTTTATCTAGTCTAATCTATGTAATCCCCCTTTATTTTATGCCTTACATCATGTAATTATAGGTTACAAGTCCAATTTTTAGATTAGGAACAAACCCAATTCAATTTGGAGTCAAAAAGGTGTCAAAACTCGCCCAAAAACGCGTCCAGGCCCAACCAACCTCTTCCCCAAATACCAAAGATTGGGCACGATGTTAGACCATCGCTCCCCAAATACCTCAACGCTGGGCATAGGCTAAAATGGGGCCTTGGCCGCGGGCCCCTTTTCCGACATTTTCTACTCCGACGTCCTTTGGGAAAATGGCCATAACGTCTTTGTCCGAACTCCAATTTCGATGATTCAAGATGTTCCGAAAAGAGGAGAAGTAGATCTACAACTTCCATTCTTTAAGTGTTTCGAAATGAGGTCCGGAGCAATATTCAAATTGGCTCTGAAGTGACTACTATATAAATAGTAAGCCGAAAACGCGAATCTAGCCACCCCAAACGTCGATCCAAGTAACTTTTGTCCCAATTCCTACAAAACAACATAAAACATGTATGAATAGACACAAACACTTAAAATCAACCAAAAGATTAAGCTCAAACACATTCAATTCATGGGTATAAAACTCACTCATCAGTTATCTGCACTTCACATGCCCTACACAATTATATAATCATACACATCAACTATTACTCGCATAATAAAACATAGTAATTATAATGTAAACTCTACTCCACATCTCATAATCCTTCTTATTAATCAATACACAATGTTCAATTTGATTGTATTAACTTTCGACTTATATCTCACTATATTTCATACTCGAAGTTCATTCAAGTGTTTAAGTCTTGCTAGGAATCATTATTAGTTTTATATTAAACCCATTTCATATCTTATAATATTCATTTCATTTGACTTAAAACACTTTTTACGTTCATTAACACTTATCACGGCGTTTCGACGTTTATTCGTCACACGCCCGATTTGTCTCTCTTATGTATGCTTATTATGCTTATACAACTTATCTAATACATCATTTATTAATGTTAAGCATTATAATGTTTACTAACGTTCATATTTTATAACTTAGAACAACATCTTTTATCGTCAGAAGCACTACACATGCATACGTGCATGTCGGACGCCCTCCGATTGCCCCTAAAAACACAACAGTCCTAAAGAAAACCATTTTGACTCCTTTTCCTGACATCAAATTGAAAAACATAAATAACAAAAGTTGTAGGTCTACTCGTCCTTGTTCCGGATCATCTTGAATTACCTCAATCGGAGTTCGTATGAAAATGTTATGCTCATTTTAGTAAATATACCCTTCATGGGGGTGGGGTTTTTATTAAAGGTAGCCGCTTGTAGCGGGGTCCTTCTTCTAGTTCGTGAATTATGATCCCGAACACTACAAAAAGCCAAATTAGGCCTACAAACTCTTTTCTAACAACCATACCAACCTGCCCAAGGTGTAATATGTTTATAGAAACATAAACTAATATTTCTAACACGTTTATAATCACATAAACATCATAAACATCAAGATTACAACCTTTAAATTTCACTATTTCTATTATTTCTTCTTCTTTTGACATTCATAGCGAAATTCTTCACTGTGAATTCGTTTTACAACCAAAACAGTTAGTTTCAATTACGTTGATTTTGTTTCTTCATATATTTTCACAATCCATCACCAATTTTACAATTATAACATAAACTCCTAACAAATTTTAGTCTCAAAATAGACCAAAGCTTATATATATAACAAAACTCAAATTCTTCATCATTCAACCTATTTTCATGAATTTGATTATTCTAAAACTTCAATCTGTGTTACTCAACTTTCACATATGAATGAAAATATCATATTATTCAACACTTGACATAACCCTAATTGATTTCTTCATCAATTCATACTTCCATGATATCTAAATAAACTCAAGAATCTAAAAACTAGAGGTTTAGGCTAGATTATTGCCTTTGATTTGCTATAAAGCTTGAATAATTTTCTTGTTTCTTCCTTCTTTGATTCTCTAATTCCTCTTCTTCAATTTCACAGAACTATCAATTTCTCTCAAAGTTCTCTCACTCTCTTCTCCAACACTCTGTTTTCTTTATTCTTAGGCTTTAGGAACAAAACACGTAACATCCATATATCTGATATAAACATAATGCGTATACATTATGGCCTCATCAGTTACAATAACAAAGGGTCACTGAGCCATGTTTGGCTAGCACCCAAAATCTCCTTTTTCAATTTTTATTTTAGCAATCCTTCTTATTATATGATACCCTTGTCACACCCATTAACTATTTGAATTGGATTAATCTCAATTCATTAATAAATCTAATTAAACCTTACTAATAAAATTATAACTTCTATTTAGCCAATATAATTATAATTTTATTTAACAATCATTAATCCTCTAATTTAATTACTTAATTAAATTAGAAAATCACCAACACATTAACATAATAATTATGCACAAATTATAAAATTATTTATCATCAATTTATTTAATATCATCATACTTAAATAAATTATTTCATAATAATTTTCTTTGAATATTTGTTTTAATCCATAAATATTTCAACTAAAATACTTATTTTACTTAATAAATATTTTAATTATTTACGATCTCACAATCGTAACATATTAACATATTACATTTATATTTAACATACATTACTCTCTCATATCATAATAAGAATTTTATTTATTAAATTCTTATTTTAATAATTTTCAAAAATTCGAGTTGTCACACTCACTATTGGCAGTGGTTTTGGTTTTATTTGTGCTCCATGAAACTCTTCTTTGCACAAGCTACTCAAATTGAAAGAACACTCAACAGTTGAGACAAGAACAGTATTTGAAATTATGGTTAGAGATGGTTGTTGATTATTGGTAGCAACACTTTTAAGAGATGGATATATGGATTCCTCGATTTCTAGTTGAGCTGGTGCATTGAATCCATAAATAATTGGATCGTTAAAAGAATCATACACATCTGGTGGCTTAGGGTTAAGGCAAGCATTGTATCCTAATGTGTTAAAAATATGTAACTGCAAGTGCACAGCGTCTATTGTAGATTTGGCAAGTGCAGGTCGAACCACAGAGACTAGATCAATTCTTTAATATATCCTTAATTAATATTTTAGGCAAATTAGAAACAAAAATGGTGGAGAAGATTTATTAACTAAATTATGCAAACTATTAACTAATAACGAAAACTATTAATGAGAAAAGATACATAGGAATCAGAATCCACCAAATATTAACATAATAAATAATTTCTTATTTCCTAAATTAATTCCCAAATTATTTTCCTTTCCCTTTAAAATAATGATTCATATAATTAATACGGGCAAGCATAAGTTATGAAAAATTCATAGATTAACTATAACTTATCAAAACCTCGCAATCAATATAAGAATTATATCCAATTTATGCGGAGGAAAATATGAAGGCAAAAATAATTAGGCATTAATTTTGGAACGAAAAGAAAATATTATTATGAAATAATTAGTTTCATCATAATCCTAGGTATTAGAAATTTAGCTAGCAATGGAATTAAAAATAAAAACAAATAATATTAGTACTACTATTTGCAAGAAATAAAAACAATAATTAAAAGAGAATTTTTATTATATCAATAAAAGAAAGTTACAAATACTCCCTGACAGTAGTATCACATGTGATTGGAATAAGAGAACAGACAAACTCTAAATATCTTACTCCCTTCTATACCAGTGAAAAACTAAGAAAAAGAAAATAACAAGTGGTGTCTTTCTCTCTAAAACAAGAGGCCTATATAGGGAAAATAACTTTGAACCCTAATTTAGATTCATTGAACTTGGACACTTTTGTTCCCTTTCCATGTAGGCTTCAACTTCCTAGTGTCAATCAACTTCTCAAAGAGATCTTCTAGATATACTTTCCTTTCTCTTGTTGGATTTGACTTGCACACCAAGATTGTTCAACCTCTTTCCTACTCCTTGTAGGATTCTTCTTGGATATTCCTTACATGAATAAGAGCATTAAATATCGCTTGATCACCAAGATTTTAACTTTATTACAACAAATATTAAATCCTGCAAAATAAAATAAAACATATTAATTTAATAAACTAATATAATTAAAAGGACAAAATTAGGGATAATAAAATGTATGAATTATGTGTCTATCAAATACCCCCATACCTAGCTTTTGCTCGCCCTCAAGTAAAATAAAAATAAAATAAAACAAAAATTATACAACCCCATTTTCGTAGGACACACGATTGCACTTAGCATATGCAACAAGCCTTTAAACCCCAAGATTACCCCAAGTGGATGAGTTGTGTCTCGTGAGGGTTTGTAGTGAATATACCCACAAAATTCAAAAAAATATTTTTGGGTTCAACAAATTATGAGATTGAAAGAAAAATTTTAAATATCCATGAACATTATACATAAGCAAGATTAAATTCAAAATCACACTTTCACTTTATCAAAAATACTCAATATTTATTTTAGACACCATCCTTCATTAAATCAATTTCATGTGATGCATGCACTGTGTATATGATGTAACTCTTAGTAGGAATTTTTACCATGAAAATCAAGCAAGCTCATTTTTTTTCTTTTTCTTACTTTTTTTTTTCTTTCTTTTTTCCATTTTTTTCAATTTTAATTCTTAACTTGTGCAATGTCTCATTTTCTTAGGCTTTTCAAAGTTACCCATGTAGAGCGTTGGACCAATGACTCTCAAACTAATTGGCTTTTGGACTCTAGGTGTAGAGACACCCCTAAGGGCTTACTAACTCGAGTAACAAAGGTCACAAAATTAGACTAGTCAAGATGCTTTTATCCATCACACTTTTCAGTGTGAATATCGATGCTTCCCGAGGCTTGGATTCCCAGTTATTTCGTTTAATAGACATTGAAGTAGTTATTTATTTCTTTTTTTAACTTTTTTTTCAAAAAAAAATCGTTCTTTCTTCTTCTTTTTTGAAATTACTCGAATCATGGTTTATACCCCACAACTAAGAATTAGTGCAAACGTGAAGTGCAAAAATGCTTGTGAAATCAATTTTAATCAAGATAGTGTTTCGAACTAAGATTTTGTATCTTATCAAAAATTTAAGAGTTCTAAATATTTCAATCTTACTCATGAGTTTTGCTCCACAAACAATTATTAGAATTAATTCAATCCATAAAAAATCAAAAAAAAAATTTAATTTTTTGGTGTTTTTTACTATTTTTTCCTAAAAAGAAAAAAATTTAATACAATAATACAAACAAACTTCCCCCATACCTAAATCATGCATTGTCTTCAATGTATGCAAATGAAGAAAAGAGAACAAAGATGTGAAAAAATTATATCTTGTATGCAGGGAATTTGTTATGCAAGAAAATGTGGTGAAAAAGAAAATAAATATACATATCTACAAATTTTATGCATCTTAAAAACTATGCGACTGTAAATGATCAGTGATACAAACAGACAACCTAGAGTGGATTGCGTTTGATTTTTAGGAGGTCTGGGTAATTGGAATTAGTTAGAATTTACAATAGGAGAACAATTGTGAGCATACCCGAATGATTCTTTTAAAATTGAGTTAGGGAATGATAATGAAAAACGATAGTTCATTTTGAAAAATTCTAACTTCATAAATTCTATCCAAACTTGTCATCTATATTCATTACCAAGGGGCACTAAAACATTTTCATCATTTTGAATAACTGCTATACCAAGATGTTTAGACACCACTGGATTAACATATGCATTATCTGAAATGGGAGATATGATTTCATTATCTAAACATGGAAGATTATCATTGTCCACAACCTTTGGTTCATTTATTAAATCACATTTAGTGTTTATGGAAGGCGCTTCGGATGGACCCAAGGTAGACTTAAAATGATCATAAGAGGATTTAAGGTCAATTTGATTCTCATGAAAATGCTCAAAATGTGTCAAACTTGATTCAACTATAAGTTCCAATCTACAGTAAGATTTTTGGGTTGTGGAGTCCAACATCTCATTGACCTCATTCAAGTATTCAGTTTCATCCCAATTTTGACCAAAATGATTTAGAAAAAAGTTAATAATTTCATCTTCCCCCATAAGTTCATTTCCCGACAATTTCTGAATCATGTTCACTTCAACGGACAGGTCAAACAAATCACTAGGTTGCTCTCCCACATTTAACACATTTATGTCAATTGTCATGTTTCAAAATGTCAATTTCATTAGTCTATTTCTACAATTAATTAACGCATTAGAAGTTGCTAGAAATGGTCTACCTAAAATGACAGGAATTTGACCCTTGGGATTGACAACAGGTTGGGTTTCAAGAACAACAAAGTCAACAGGGAATACAAAATTAGCAATCTTAATGAGTACATCCTCAACTATTCCCTTTGGCACTTTAATAGAACGATCGGCTAGTTGAAGTGTGACACTTGTCTTTTACAACTCCCTTAATCCCAATGTTTGGTACACAAAAAATGGTAAAAGGTTCACACTAGCTCCTAAATCAAGTAAAGCTTTTTCAATTAAGGTGTCACCTATGATGCATAAAATAGTAGGACAATCGGGGTCCTTATATTTCACAAGGACTTGACATGACAAGATAGAACTAACATGGGCTGTTAGAAAAGCTTTCTTAGGAACATGAGTGGTTCTTTTGCGTGTGCACAAATCTTTTATACATTTAGCATTTGAGGGAATTTGTTGAATGGCATCTAGAAGGGGAATATTAATTTTCACTTGTTTGAACACTTCTAGAATTTTGTCCAACTGGGATGACTGCTTGTTTAAAATAAGTCTTTGAGGGAATGGGGCTTTTGGTTTGAAGACTTTTTCAGTTAACTCATAAAGTGTGGTTTGATCATGTTTTGACAAATGCTTAGTGGATAGGCCTACTGACTCAAAGTTTGTGGGATTTTTAGGCTGGGCTAACTTTGAAGATGGATTGTTAGATTCAACATTTAAATTTTTCTCTTCTTCATTATCAATGCCAGCATGATTATTAAAATAATTTCCAGACCTTAAAGAAATTATAGAATTCACATGATTGACTTGGTTGTTTTCAAGTGAATTAGCATGATAAGGTTTTTTATTAGGGACTGGAAATTTTGGATTGGTCTCGGGTTGACTAGGAAGCCTACCCTTCTCTCTTTCACTAACTATAGTGGCCAATTGACTCATTTGGATCTCTAGACAAGATAAGGCTTGGTTAGTGTTTTGCATGAAATTATTATGAGATTTCATTAAAGTTTATGTGCTCTTCTCTAAAGCATTAAGTCTCTTCTCACTTTTATTAGAAAAACCTGGTGGATATTGGGTTGTTGAACTTGAATTTTGGTACGGACTAGGATTTGGTTTTTGATAAGGTTGAAAAGATTGATTTAGAGACTGATTGACCTGATTTGAAGAATTATTTGATTAGGGTCCTTGGTTCCATGCAAACTTAGGATGATTTCTCCAACCTAGATTATAAGTGGGTGCAAATGGGTCATTCTCAGGTCTTTGAAACATTGCATTGACTTGTTCATATTCTTTAGGTTAGGGCATGACTCTAGGACATTCCTCAATCACATGGCTTGGTGAATTACACCTTAGACACAAAGGTGCTGATGTTGAGACTTGGTTCACGTGTGATTGTCCCCTAGTTTCTAAAGCTTCAAGTCTTTTAAGTACACCAGCTAATTTAGCTTCGGTAGCAATTGAATTGTCAATTATATGAACACCCCTAGATGAACTAGGTTTATTAGTCTCTCGAGTGATTTCCCATTGCATGGTTTTTTCTGCTAAGTCTTCTAAAAACTCCCAAGCCTTTTCCTCATCATTATTCAGAAAATCCCCTTGACACATTGATTCTAACATTATTTTAGTGGGATAGTCTAAACCTTCGTAGGAAATTTGACATAATCTCCATTTCTCAATTCCATGGTGTGGGCACTGGGATAACAAATTTTTAAATCTGTCAAAATATTTCCAAAAGGACTCTTTTTCAAGTTGGCAAAATTGATGGATTGCAGTCCTAATTTTAGCAATTTTAGGATTTGGAAAATATTTTTTTAGAAATGTAACAACAAATCCCTCTCAGGTTGATATGGAATTATTTAGTAGGCTATATAACCACTTTTTAGCATTATCTTTTAAAGCAAATGTGATAAATCTTAGCCTAATTGATTCATCAGATAATTGTTAAATTTTCATTAAAGAACAAACTTCCTCAAATTCCTGAATAAATAAATATGCATCTTCTATCCCCGTAAACATAGGTAACATATTTATAAAATGCGCCTTGAGTTCAAAATTGTTACCAGTTACCGGTGGTAGACTGATACATGAAGGTTGGGCTGAGCGGGAAGGATAACATCGATCCCTTAGGAATCAAAGAGAGAGTAAGAATAGAGAATGGTAGTGCAAATCTGTTCTCTTGATCCAAGGTTGAATCTCCAATGCTTTCCAATCGCTTCAAGTCTTCAATCTAATCAACTCTAGAAAATCACTACTCTAATCTACTTAATGAAAGTTGAAGAAGGAAAATATAGCAGTAAGTTAAGCCTCCAAGGGGTGGAATATCCCTTACATAATAAAAATATGTCTAATATATAAGCCTTAATTGAACCCCTCTCTCAATTACGCTTCAATTGCTCTATTTAATGAAAAGTCAGTTGTGGTCATCGCTCAAGTCATGGCGCCGCTCATGAATTGGTTGAAGGGTCACATGGTATGCATGTGACTTGTAGAAAATCGCGTTTTTTCTTCTTGGTCAGCGTGTCACAAGACTAAATTCAGCGCATACGCGGTCCATTTTCTCGCGGTGTTGTTCTGCGGTAAAATGGTCATAACGTTTGATCCGGGAAGAGTTACGGGGCCTGCTACCTATCAAATTGAAGATATCGATGAGATCTACAACTTTCATTCTTTGAGGATTGAGAAATTCTAGACGAATCAAGGCTGAAATTGGGCTGGAAGGGACTGCTATGAAAATAGCTAACCAAAACAGCGAAGTTTGACGTCCGTTGGTACAAAGATCATAACCCTTGCATCCGAACTCTGATTAGAATGATTCAAGATGTTCCGAAAAGCTACGAAAACATTCTACAATGTAAGCTAAGTTCCAAACCAAGAACATGAAGTAAACATGAAAGCCCAAATGATGTCCGGATTGCTTTTCTTTGCATTTTCCTTGCTTTTCCTTGCGTTTTCATACCAATAATCGCTCACATCGTTCCCAAGCATAAGATCTACAAAATAAACACAAAATGCATGAAAAGTAACTATGACTCATGAATATAAGCAACTAATTCAAGTAAAAGATACCGAATAAGTGGACATAAAATCCACTTATCAAATACCCCCAAACTTAAATCGTTGCTTGTCTTCAAGCAACACAACATAATGCAATCTACATGATATGCAAGCTACGCTACTATGACAATGAATCGCAAAATTTCCAGCCATGTTAAAAATTCCAATAAGACATACCTCAGAGAAATATTAAGATCCAAGAACAAAGCATCAAACTAAGCTAAAGGAATAATGACATACAATCAGATAATCCTAACCTGCTATAAAGATGTTGTGTGTGTGTGATGTGTTCACAGATAAGCTTGACAAAGGTGAAGATACCACATGCTTTATTGCTTAAGATAGAAAATTGAAGTTTAAATCAAGAACTGCATATACTAATGAGACATCAACTACTCCAACACATCAATACAAATTAAGGTTCAACAATGGGTTTATTCTGCTTTGTTTTTACTCACGAGGGCGATTTTCACACTTCCCCGTGGTGTTTATTGATTATTTTTTTTAATATTTTTTTAATATATTTCCCATGACTGTGCAATGTCTCATTCCATTAGTCTAACAGTGCTACCCCTTAGCGAGATTTCAACCAATGACTCCTAGACCATTAAGACCTTAGGGCGATAGGTGTAGAGACAATCCCCTCGAGCGTACTTACTCAAGTAACAAAGGCCCCGAAACAAGACTAGCCACGGTGTTTATTCAATTTTTTCTATTTTTTTGTATCTTTTTCTTTTTCTCTTTATTTTTTATATAGCAAGCATACCCATGCGTTCCCAAAACTTGAGTTTTAGTGTCTTCATAGTCATTACTCACTTCCTACACAATTCTATCATTAAAAATAATATTTTCCTCTCAGCAGACAAGCATGTTAATCTTAACCAACAAGAAAATAGGAACATTGTCGTGCTACCTGGTAACATCTAAACAGCAGGCATGAATTATATCATGTATAAAATTATAACTAAGCTCAAGATATCAACCAACTTCAAAAATCTATCAAATTTCTATGTCATCATTGGCCAAATTAGAATTCAACTAACTAAAAACCTAGGATTATGCAATGTTATGCAACTAAACACATACTAAGTAAACAAGATAAAAGAAAACTAAAAATAAATAAATAAATAAATTCATACTAAAATACCCCTACTATGCAACTTAAACATGCAATCAAACTATATGCAACTAACTATATGCAACAACTACTCACTACAACCCAATGCCCCCAAACTTAAAATAAACAATGCCCTCATTGTAATTAAAAGTGAAAGAATACTCCCCTAAGTGGCAATGTCATCTCCGTTCGCCTCCTCATGATCCGATGGTATATCAGGCGATGGCTAAGTTTGAGATATTCTATAGTTGGAGACTGAGTGTGGGCTTCTAACTGTCTGAATGCTTGAGTCAGAAATTCTAAAAACCTAGCAATTTTTCCTGTGACTGAGCTATAGCGCGGCTGCGCGGTGTTTGGCTTGTAGTTGGGTGTGGCCACACGACCCTATACCTTGGCAGCTTCAGTTTTTTTTTACTTCTGTTTGATCCTGAAGGCTTATAGCAATTAGATTAAACCTGAGAGGAGAAACAATAAAACTAATATTAAGACTTTACCACTATCTAACATCTACTAAATATGGAAATGTAAATAAGAATTAAACAAGGAGGAAGAAAGATTGGATGGGGTGCCTCCCATCGAGCGCTCGGTTTATAGTCCTTTAGCTGGACTTTTTTTCTTAACACCGCTATCCAATTCCTCTACGATAAGCTAGGAACCCTCCATCCATTAGAACCGCTATGTGCCTTGGTAGGTTCCCCGTCATGAGAATTTTCGGATTGAAGTCACCTAGCATATTTCCTGTACACGATGTCTCCATTTCTATTGCATCGCCAGGTGCTTCTCCCGTTATATCTGTGAATAGATTTTTGCATTGAGGCATGACAGATACAACAGGATTTTCTTCTTTTATTATCCCTTCCTCAGCCCACCATGGTTTGTAAGAGGCCTCATAATCGCAGAAATTCTTGCTTTGGATGTGACTACCAAGGGGACATGGGTGTGAAAAACTCACTGAATTTTTCAATTCTACTTGAGAAGGCACTTGGGGTATTATATAAGTCAGCGCATGTTCTTCATTTTCCATACCCCCAGCTGTCTCCTCAATATCCACTCCTTTCAGTTCATTCAGTGGCATGTACACTTCTGGCTCTCCGTCAGTATCATCGTCCATGTCATAACACCAAATGTTTTGAGGGCGATTATTCAAGGCTTCGAACATTTGATCCATCTGATTCTGTAGATTTTGAATTGATTTCTCTTGCTCAATCATCTTCTCCTCAGTTGATGCTACAAACTTGAACCACAAATCCTCCAATCTTGAATTATCTTGTTCAGTTTTGAAATCCATGTATTGAGGACCATTCATTGAGGAGTTAATGAGCTGTTCCATCTGTTTGTTAAGATTTTGGCTTGATAATTCCTGACTCATCATCATCTCTTCATGGTCTGCTATGCTTTTTGACATGAAATCCTTCAACTCTGAATTTTCTTCTTGTTGCACTTGAGGTGGATATGAGAAATCTGATGGATATGTTGGACTTGAGATGCAGTATTGATCTTAATAATTATAACCCCATTCATAATCTGGGTGATACCCCCAACCTTGTTGATAATCAAGATAAACATCATTATTGAAGTAATCACCCCTAAACTGCACTTGTCCAACCTTGATGTTTGCACTAATAACTCGGATGCTCGCCAACACAGTATTCGCATGTAACTACTATCTCTCGAGTGCGTTGGGCTGCAAGAATATTCAACCTCTCCGAAAGTGTTGCAATTTCTGCTGACAATGTAGAAAATACATTGAGTCTCTCAGTGCTTATGTCCTTTGGTTGAGTCCTATTTGCATAAGGCTATTGATAAGAAAAGTCACCCATGGTACCTGAAAAGAGAGAAATATAAGAAGATAATTAAAACAAAAAAAATGTTTAAATTAAGACCAATTTGATTGAAATTAATGTTGGCAAAAATTTATTAAGCTAATTCCCAAGAATGCTTAAAAACTTGTTGCCTCTTTTTCAGTTCTGATAAAAGAGCTCTAACTCATGCAAGTATATATGCGTCAATAAGTAATACAGAGTAAGTAAAGTATCGATCCACGGGAAATTAACTAATAAAGTTCACCAAGCATTAACCCATAACCATTTTAGTCTTATCTAAACGAATGAAATTATTTTTTATATTTAAGCTATTAAAGTAAATAAACCTAACTATTCCTAGAGTGAAACTAGATAATGAAGACCTTATATTACAATTTCATCTATTGACGCATTCAAATCCACACATTCCATGTTAAGCCAAACTAATTGTACCGGATTGTTAGCCAAGAACCCGAAAATAAAGTTTAGCCATCTCTCAATGTACTATACCCATATCACATATAATCCACATTTGATAGAATACACATGAACACCCACATTACCTAAACTACTATATGTCTATGTTATTTACAAATAATTAGGGTTTAAGCGCAAGTTCTCAATTGACTACGAATGGTGCTTCGGTATATGTCTATCCTAAGCACAAATCATACATCCTAACAAAATGTAGAATATACAATCACAAGCTAAAAAGATCAGATCTAAACCCATACTTCGTTTCTCAAGTCCATATGGATTATCACAGTAATTGATGGTCAATCAACTAAACAAGCAAGCATGAATCTTAATAGACAATCCCATAGAAATCAATAAAGCTAACAATGAAATATATCAGATTAAACTAATCCATAGACTCCATTGCAATCTCAGAATAGAATTTAAATCATAATTGAATTAATGATATCATCCACATATTGAATAAACATCATAAGATACAATTAGGAATCAAAGAGAGAGTAAGAATAGAGAATGGTAGTGCAAATCATTCTCTCTTGATCCAAGGTTGAATCTCCAATGCTTTCCAATCGCTTCAAGTCTTCAATCTAATCAACTCTAGAAAATCACTACTCTAATCTACTTCTTGAATGTTGAAGAAAGAAAATATAGCGAGAAGTTCAAATTTCAAGGGTGGAATATACCCTACATAATGAAAATATATCTAATATATAAGTTTTAATTGAACCCTCTCTCAATTACGCTCAATTACTGTTTAATGAAAAGTCGGATGTGATCATCGCTAGAAGTCGCGCGTGGCATGAGAATTGCTTTGAAGGGTCGTCGCGATCGCGACTTGCGTAAAATTGCGTTTTTTGCTCCGAGTGGTCGCGTGTGTACACAAGACAAATTGCAGCATACCATGCGATCCATTTTCTACTACTGGTGTCCTCTCGGTAAAATGGCCATAACCTTTTATCGGGAAGAGTTACAGGCTCTGCTACCTATAAAATTGAAGATATCGATGAGATCTACAACTTTCATTCTTTGAGGATTGAGAAATTCGACGAATCAAAATTTGAAATTGAAATTTGGAAGGGACCTTTATGAAAATGACTAACCAAAGCAAATAAGTTTGACGTCCGTTGGTACAAAGATCATAACTCTTGCATCCGAACTCTGATTAGAACGATTCAAGATGTTCTGGAAAGCTACGAAGACGCTCTACAATGTAAGCTAAGTTCCAAGCGAAGAACATGAATTAAACATGAAAGCCCAAATGATGTCCGGATTGTTTTTCTTTGCATTTTCCTTGCGTTTTCATACCAATAATCGCTCACATCGTTCCCAAGCATAAGATCTACAAAATAAACACAAAATGCATGAAAAGTAACTAATACACATAAATATAAGCAACTAATTCAAGTAAAAGATACAGAATAAGTAGACATAAAATCCACTTATCACTTGCAGGCCTCCATTCTTCTCTTCGGGTCTCCTTGCTTCACTCAGGTATTCCCAAAGCTAAATACCTTCCTCTTCTGACCCTCGCCACTACCACAGGCTCCCTCGATCCTTACTCTCCCATCTACTTTACCCTTGCTCTTCTTGTTCTTGTGGTATTGACTTAAAGACTCACTACCACCCTCGGCGATTATCGCATTCTCTAAAATGGTTCCAAATGAAGTACTTTGAAACACTAAAATACGGTTATAGAGCCAGGGTTTCAAGCCCTGCTCGAACCGTCACGCCTTCCTCACCACAGTATCCACTTAATGTGGAGCAAACCTTGCCAGTTCATTAAACTTGGCTGCGTATTGGGGAACCGTCATGTCCCCTTGTTTCAACTCCAGAAATCGTATCTCCATCCTTCCCTGGATGCTCGTGGGAAAGTAGTTCTCGAAGAATATCTCCTTGAACCTATCCCACGTCAGATTCACTATCCCAACCCTGGCCTAATTGTCTTCCCACCAAAAGTTGGCCTCTCCCTTCATCATTTTCTATTACAAATACCTTCTCTATCTCCTTAACCCACGTTTGGGCTTCAATAGGGTCCGTAGTTTCTTTGAACTCCGACGGACCCACACTCTTGAAATCCTTAAAGGTAGTAGCTCGTGTTACTCCTGGATTTACGAGGATATTAGCCCCTGTTCTATTAAAGGCAGCTGTTAATAAATTAACTAACTCCTGCATCGGGTTAACCGGACCTCCCTCCAGTTGATTCACATTAGCACCTTAATTATATTGCACTCTTCTCGGTGGCATTTTGCTGATACAATAAATACATTTCGCTATTATTCCTTTCTTTATTAGTTATCATTTATATTAAACAATAACTCTAACATCCATTACTCATTGTTTTCTATAAAAAGGACTTATATTCATTCTTCGTAGTATAATACTACATCGGTTACATACACAGTCTAAGCTGCTTACATTACCTTCCCGCTATTGCTTTCCAAAAATTGGGATTTACAAACGACTACCCTTTATTATACTAAAAGGGCTTTACGTCACTACTAATTACAAAATATTTACATACTACTCTAGTTACCACTAATCTACATCTGCCTCAAGGCATTCTCAAAATCTGCCTTGCAAGACCGGCAATGATATCACGACTAATAGTATGTCGTGTTTGCCCTACCTCTACAGGATATCCAGCTACCTGCTGTTGGAAATCTATATGAGAACTCCTATAAATATAGGACATTCTCCCTATCTTCTACATCTTGGTCTTTAGCTCCTCCTTGAGCTCAAAGACCTCATGCTTTAACTCGTGGACTTTGTCCTTAGCCAAAATCTGTTCATCATGCTCCTGCTCCCACATGGACTCGACATCACTCTTGTCCTCTATAACCATTTGGAGCTCTGCTATCAGCTCCTTGACTTCCTGATAGTAATGGATATTTTTATCCAACACTGACATAAACAGAGACATCATTGACCCCCTAGAAGCTATCTCCGTTGTTATAGCCACTAGATTAAAGGACACTGTCTCTACTTCTTCGTCTATCATCCCATCAAATACTGACATGTTGTCAGCTTCATCCGAGTCTCCAGACTCAATAATCACTACATCTAGCTCTGCTGCTATGGGGTTCGGTATAACCTCTACTTGGTTCACTGACTCTTCACTAATGGCCTGACCATCTACAAATATTCTGTTTATTCCTAACATCTACAAAAAATAATTAAGTTGATTAGTACACGTCAGTAGAATAATAAAAACACATAATATAATCATAATGCATTTTTATAAGGTTATTTTCTTTTCTTGCACTTCTTTGACTTC
Source organism: Panax quinquefolius (assembly GCA_020205615.1). Taxonomy (NCBI): domain Eukaryota; kingdom Viridiplantae; phylum Streptophyta; class Magnoliopsida; order Apiales; family Araliaceae; genus Panax; species Panax quinquefolius. Next base: position 105,111,433 of record CM035152.1, read on the forward strand.
TCTTAAGGTTATGACTTAAGGTTTTTAATCCCCCCTTAAGTTTTATAACCTAATGCTTTGATACCAACCTGTGATGCACCCAAATCCGGGTGTCTTCCAACCCGACAGATGGTGCTACACGGTACTACCATGCATACATTCATTCAATTGAAATGTCTCAAAAGGACTAATATAACTTCTATATATCCAAAATAATATTACATTCCCCTAGGTTCTTTATAACCCATACATTTGTTCTTGTCATAATATCAAATATATTATAATTGTTCCCCTATACTATTACATTAGAACTCTAAGGGTTCATCTTCGCCTTGCCTTTATCCTTGCCGGAGCCTGCGGTCCATTCGATCTTAGCTATGTTCATATGGTTCAAGCAAGAGTGAGCATGACTAACTCAGCAAGTACTACAATTCTAATAAACAATATGCTTAAAACATAGAACTCATATATCTTCAGTAACTGAACAATAGTTATGAAGTACTATTGATAATTCAAAATAGCACTTCTTTTCATTCAAAACGTTTTACAACAACAATATTCAAAAAAAATCAATTCCGGTCCAAGACCTTGAGCATTACATAAGTTCTTTTGAAAAGGACAACCTGACATTAAGTCTATAAGTTCAGCATTACTTACGAGCACTTCTGGGTGATCAGCCCATAGTACTCTATGTTGATTAACACTACATTCATTAAACGTGTAAACGTTTAAGTTGTGGCAACCTCACGTGCCTGTCGTTAAACGACAAAAACATTTTAGCATACTTGGTCTTCGATTGAAAACCATACCAATATAACTCGGTAAACATTAATCATGCTTAACAAAATCATAATATAAGTCTAGTCAAAAGAATTGGCTTAGACTTCATCATTCAAGACTTCATGCGAAAGAATACATGAATTACAAAGCTTGTCCAGACTGAATTGGAACAAGGGTTAGAATACTTGCCTTTCAGCATCTACATACTGATTATCACACGTACACTTTAGATCTCTAAGTTTCTACAATACATGATCATACAACGTACCACATTAGGTCATATATAATCAAGTATGTATACTAATATATCTTACCCTTCATCTCAATCTAAATCCTGACTTAGATCTGTTATTATGGGTTTCTGGCTTTTCATTACATCGTTCACATTACGTTCACTTTCAATAGATTATTAACCTTAATCATCATACACTAAGTACCTAACAATGCCTTAACAATGTTATGTTTATACCTTAGTTCATTACTAATAAGTTCTCTTTCATTCTATACTTGAAATCTTTCTTCTCTGGCAAATTCTTAGAGTGCAGCTGCAGCATTTCACACATCACTCTTCTTCTCGGCCATGATGCATGAAGTTTCATAGATAAGCAAGCCTCGGGACTTCAACTGCCACTGTACATCACTCAATGGCCTTGGGTTGTAGCCATGGCCAACTCATGCCTCGAGACAGGTTTGCAAAGTTTAAAAATTTTACGAAACTCCCGGACTCATAACATCTTCGTTATAAGTTCGAATTGGCTCGTTCAAAAGCCTACGGTTCACAAATTACATACTTTATGCGCTCATGCAAGAATTTTATCTATTTGACTTTGTTTGTTAAAATTTCACCTATTAGTTAATTTTTAACAAAAATGATAAACGTTCGTGAACGTTCAACGCTCGTTTCTTCGTTCTAAGTCGAAATTCGGTCATTTTCAAGTCCGCAACTCTATAATGCCAAATATGACTTGTCTCCATCGAAAACCAACATTTCTGACTTCAAACACAAAATACGACTTCCATTCCGAGAATTTCACGAATTCGACGATTATCGTCCAATCATGTGAATTCCGGCAAAACTTCATTCCTAATGATTTTAAATGGATTTTAATCAACATATGAACATCACAAGTTACTTATTACACCAACTTATAGTCAAAGTAGGTTTTGACTTATTCTCATAAGTCAATGACTTATTTAACTTATGAACTACAAATTCTCATGCTTATAACTTACTATGAACATAAGTCCATCAATCAATCTTCTCATACTATATTGAACATATTAGCATCATATGACAAACATATGACAAGTTCTTCGTGATTCTATCAACTTATTAGAGTTCAAGTTGCTTATTCGACTTAAGTTCATTCATTAATAACTTATTAAATGTTCTTAACAAACAATCCCCCTTCTCTATCAATCCTATCATAGAAGAGATAAAGATAATAGGTATGAGTCTTACCCTTGAAGACTATTACTTCACTTCACTTTCAAAAATCTAGCAAAGGTTGAAGTGGCTTATAAGTGCTTATATGGCTTATTCTCTCTACCAAATAAGTTGCTTAATCTTTAGAGGAAATTGTTGGATGAAATAACAAACAACAAAATGAAATGAAGCTTGGTATTTATAGACAACTCAAAGTGAGGGCACTTTGGTCATTAATACCTCCCACCTCCTTACTAACCTCCTCAACTTCCACCTCCTTACTATTCATTTCTTAACATCCAAGTCTACTTGTTAGCCACAACACTTTCTCATCACACAAATTGTTTGCCCATCAAGACTACCCACTTACACGTGGATTGCTCCATGGATCATGGCTTATCATTGGGCTTGCTAATTAATCTAGCTAATTCCTTATTGGGCTTTTATTACAAAAGTTTAGACTTATGATTTATCAAACACTTGGGCTTGAGTATCACTTTCTATTGGACTTCTACCATTAAGCTAATAATCCTACGAGTCCCTTACCTTTCATTAATAACTTAACATATATACACCACGTATAATTCTCGTATTCTAGCTCATATATTAATTCGTAATATATGTTATTTCATTCTTCATACCTCATAGTATAATACATCATATTATACTTACGTTCATTACCTCGTAAATTGCATACACATCATATAATTACAACTTTCTTTCCTTAACGCTTAATAAACCTAACATTCCCAAATTAGGTCCGCATGCGAAATATTACATTTTCCATACTTAGATTATTATTACATAATCCTTCTAATATTGATATTATAACATTACACATTTCTCGAAAATTCAAAAATAATTCCCGAGCAAAAATTGATGTATAGTGTTTTTGAAAAATTTCTCGGAAAGCTTTTTTTTTCATCTTAGAAATTCAAACACTTTAATTCTCTCACGTAGTTAAAATACTACGACGTTCTGACTTTTCTAGGTTATAGAATGACATCCATCTTATCAACGCTTATAATAATAAATAATATTATTTTATTCATTATGAAAAGTATTTACAAAAGTTCGATTTTCTGGGGCGTTACAGCTGCAATCCCTTTTATAGACCTAATGGTCTCTTCCATTTGAAGGACTTTTTCCCTGATATCACCGGTGTGTGGATCTTCTTTGAGATGGGTGTTTTTAGGAATTTTGTTGGACTTATCCAACTGAAGCTCAGGTATTGGATTTTCTTGATCCGCACCTTATGTTCCTCCGTGTGCAGAGGATTCTGTATGTATGGGTATTTATAGACCCTGAGTAGACTTATGTAGTTCTTTAAGCAGAACAGCCAAATCTGTAATTTGTTTACTTAATCCGTCAAACTCTTCACGAGAGATAGAAGAAAGATTAGACTGGTCAGATGAAGAAATAATTGGTTGTAGGCTCGTGGCCTTTTGGACTTTGAGCGGGTAACATGCCCAATTGTTTCCCTGCAAAAACTTATGTATTTTAGTCTTAGGGAATGTATAAATGTTTACATGCTATCATAATGTGTCCATTTTTAGGAGTATTATCCTACAAAATGGATGTTAGTCGTTTGTAACATAAGATAGCATGCCAGGCTTTAATATGCATGTGCACATATTTTTCATATTTTCCATTACATAAAGATGGAATGAAATTAGAAGTAATTGTTTTTACAAGTAATTGAAAAATGGAAAGCATGAAGAGGATTCCCTTCGCGTTTGGTTTATCAGAGGCTGACCTCTCTTAGGTTACTCTCGCGGCTTTTTGACATGAAGGTTCCCAGATCATCGCAATTTACTTGACGAGAAGTTAATCCGGTCTTTCAACTAGAGCGAATTTGGGTGGTGCCTTTCCTGATCCTCGTTGGAATTAGTCTCCCTATGAGTCCAGTAATCAAACACCGACAGGATAGCCTCCTAGTGGAGGAACCACACAACATACATTCACATGCAACGTGTCTCACCGTTATGGGAATGAAGACATGTGTGAAGCACTAATATCACAGATAGATACATTGCAGTGCAGTAAGTAAAATCCATTCATACACATTCATCAAAATGTAAATGCAACATCCATACACAAGCATATAACAGTTTTGAAAAGTTTGTAGTAGTGGCTTAAGTCCTCTTACTGAGATCCCCAACAGAGTTGCCACTTGTCGACGTCAGGATTTTTACTATCCCTTTTCTGTTCTTGTTTTTTGGTGTTCTCATGAAAGGTGAGATTTGTTTGAAAAAACAAGTTGTGAAAAGGTGCGACATTTATATATCGACGATTGGATTGTAAGAGTCGCCAGTTGATATTTTTAAATGGTTACACCAACCCAAATGAGAAAAGGTTTGCACATTGACCACGTGATGTAACACTGTTAAATTAGTCTGTGAAACCGAGATTCATTAGTGTCCGGGGACTTGCTTATGCGAAGGGAAGGTGTTAGGCACCCCCCGACATCCGTGTTACCACAGTGACCACAACTTTTCAATTAAACTGTTATATGAATGTGTGTGTGTGTGTGTGTGTGGGGGTCAATGTGAAATTATTTGGAAGTAGTGTTATGCCTTGTTCGCACCTATATAAAAAGAGTTTGAATTTGTGTAAAAATTCAGTTTTAACAAGATATAGCAGTGATGTTGTGTAAAAGAGGTTTTCAAACCATTATGCTCAATAATAATTGAGGCCTTTGATACTTCCATTTTATTAAATGTTCGACTTGATTGATTTTATTTTCAAGATGCGAAGCATCTTCGAGAAAATAAGATATATAACAATGTTGAACTCCTTGTGGGCATGAGAGCCATCTAAGGAAATTTAGACACTGCGAATAATGTACAAGTTGTTTACAGCCAAAAATGTCCATCACAAGAACCGAATCTAGATTCAAAAGACTTAATCTGTGATCACGTGATTTCTAGGCTCACTTGATGTAGCAATTTATATGAAATTTGTAGGCAGTTATATTTATAAAACCTATAAATATATATACAAACTGTCAACCACCACGAAGTGAACTTCATGGGGGACTATAAAATGTAAATATATAAAAGCGGTAAATATATATATAGAGAGAAATGATCAACCACCACGAAGCACCTCCGTGGGGGATCGAAAATGTAAATAAAGTAGTACAAACGATCAACCACCACGAAGTAAACTCCAGGCGGGATGAAATGTAAATAAAGCAGTAAAAGGCCATGAAGTAAACTCCAGGCATGACAAAAATGTAAATATATATATATATATAAAAGCGGTAAACACACCGGATATTATATCCAGGCTCAATCAAACAGAGTTTGATGGGTATAATATATATATATAAGTATTTATATATATAAAAGCAGTAAATGATCCGGATATAAAATCTAGGCTCATCGAACAAAGTCCGACAACAGTTTATATATATATATATATATATATATATATAAATTTACATATGGACTAACATTATTGAGTATGTACACGCGTACAATGTGATGTCCGCTTGAACTTTTAGAACTTCAATTTGTGCCTCCGATTGAGGTGTATAAGACCTTTTATGGAGTGCTGTTGTCGAGAGCTACACAAATGACATGGGATTAGCGGTTGTAAGAAGTCAGTAAGATGGGACCATGCCCTTGGTCTTTAAGCTTCAAATTCTATCCGATGTGCTATCCTGTGTAGTAGTCACTTGGGATTACAGCTATTTGGTTCTTGTAGGACATTTCTGTGTAGAACGTATGTTGAAATCTGTTGAGACGGCACACATATGGGATCGAGGTGGCAAAATGATGATTTTTCCCCTCACCGGGGTTATCTCCAGTTTGGGGTGATAAAGCGATCGCCGCTTTCGTGGTTATCTCTAGATCAACGCCGTAAATCTTTGGATTGTTAGAGTTTATGCCCTAGAGGCCAATTATTTGATATAATTGCTTAATATTTTGATATTATATTTGATTGAATAAATGAATGATTTTATTATGGTTTTATTTACTACGTTATATAAATGTTAACATAATAAAATTCCTTAGAATAGTGATACAAATTATATAGTTTCAAGTATGTGACTTGAACATGAGATTTTATAATTACAATTAGTATCATTGCTCTTAAATATCCCTAGTCGAGTATCATTGTTGATGGGACAACAATGATGTTACAATTTTACCGATCTGAAATTGATTATATTGTTTTTGATATATATATGATATATGATCATACAATTTTATCGAACAGAAATTGAATATATAATATTCGTATGTAAGCGTATTCGGTATTATAAATATCAATGATAGATAAGCATGTATATGATGTTACGTTAATTATATCTTATATGGCGTAATAAAATTATACAATTTATGTTATAATTGGATTAGAAGTATGAAAATTTAATTTAATATGATTAATTGAAACTGGACATATATGATATAATAAGGTGTATTGTTATTATGATTGTTTTGGTGGATTAAATATATGATTTTGAAAGCTGTTTTTAGATTCAGTATGAAAAAATTCTACAATCTGATTGTAGTTCAAAAAAAAAAAATTCGGTATTTGCCGCTTCGACCACGCCACGATTGGTCACCGGGACCACCGTAGGGGAGACCCCCTGGACCCCCCGGCTGTCGTTGCACGATGGTCGTGACCCCAATTTGTTATATATTATTCTTTAATTTTATATAAATTGTTATATGCTTATTGTGATATGCATGGTGCACAGTTATGGCCTTTTGACCCATAGGTTAGTGGTTTTGGTTTTGAAATACGGCTTGCATGTCGTGCCTTTCTATAAATTCTAATGTAATATTCTCTTCTCATCTAAATCCCCTCGAATGTAACTCGAGGTTTCTTTATGTCATGTAATAATCTATAATCGATGAAGATGTCAAGATGGAGAACATGATGGAAAGGAGGCACATGCTTGAGGAAGATCCAAGGAAGCTACTTATTTTAAGATCTTTTACCACCTTAGATTGACCTTCAATCTTTCATTAGCTTGAAAAGATTGACATTGGATTGGGCCATAACTATGACACATTTAATTTTGCACTTTATTTATGCTTGTATGCGATATGATATGATAAATAATGTGTATGTTTAATAAGATTAAAATTGGTGAGATCTAAATTTATTAATAAAATCCCTCATTATATTATTAAGTCTAAATCAGATGCCTTCCAATGAATAACACTCATCAAGACCTTGATCAATAGATGTAGGTTTGCCAAAGCAAAGTACCCTATTTATCTAGGTAAGATGCGATAGGATAATTGTGATATCCAAACTGTTAAAATCATTGGGCCCGACTTAACTAAGTTATCTCGATAGGATTGTGGACTTAGAGGCATAGAGTTTGGTAGGTACCATTAGATGGACTAGAAACAATTGTTGTTTACCAAACTATCCAAGAGTTATATATGATATAATTGACAAAAAAAGGTTGTCTACCTAAATAATTGTGTTTTAAGAGATTAGCCAAAGCTAACTTAAGTCATACTGAAATATGGATCTTGGCTCACTAGAAAGATTTAATAGAAAATGCTTTCCGAATTAATGGTGAGGGCTATTAATTTGAATAAAATAGTGGGAGGTATATTTGTACTATTACTAATTACATAATATCAACTCTGCAATTTGACTTATTATTTTGGCACTTATTAATTGTAGATATCAATGGCAAACAACAACAACACAAGTAGTCTTTCACTACTATCAGTCCTTGAGAAGGACAAGCTGAGTGGAATTAATTTCCTTGACTGGCACAGGAACTTGAGGATTTCTCAAACAAGAGCGCAAGCTATAGGTCCTTGATGGGCCCATTCCTACAGCGCCAGCTATCACTGCACCACGTGTAGAGCATAATGCTTACAAGAAGCATCAAGATGATGCTCTGGACGTGAGTTGTCTCATGCTAGCAACCATGAATGCTGAGCTTCAGAAGCAACATGAGTTGATGGATGCTTATGAGATTATCGAGCATCTTAAGAAATTGTTCTAAGGGCATGCTCGACAGGAGAGGTATGATACAAGCAAGGCATTGTATCATTGCAAAATAGGTGAACGTGATCTAGTTGGTCCATATGTGCTGAAAATGATTGGGTATATTGAGTACCTTGATAGGTTGGGTTTTCCAATCACTCCGGAAGCCCAAACTGATCTTGTTTTGCAATCCTTGAACAACGACTACTCTTAATTTGTTTTGAATTATCTTATAAATATAATTGAGAAACCCCTTACTGAGTTGTTGAGCATGTTAAGAACTGCTGAGAACAACATGAAAAAGGCAGGACCCACTCCCATAATGATGGTGCAAAAGGGGAATGCTAAGGGAAAATGGAAAGGCAAGAAAAAGATAGGATCTAATTCTGGTGTCAAACCTAATTCCAAAACCAAACAGGCTTTAAAACTTAAGGGTGAGGTGGCTAAAGAAGGTGATTGTCACTTTTGTGGAAAACCTGGACACTGAAAGAGGAATTGTCATGCTTATTTGGATGAAGTGAAGAAAAAGAAAGGAAGTGTGACTTCTGATTTAGGTATACATGTTATAGAAGTCAATTTGTCTACTTCTACATCATGGGTATTGGATACTGGATGTGGTTCTCACATTTATGTTAATGTACAAGAACTTCGAAGGAGTAGGACTTTGGCAAAAGGAGAGGTTGACCTACGAGTTGGGAATAGAGAAAAAGTTGTTGCACTGGCCGTAGGAACTTATCATTTATCTTTGGCCACTGGGCTAGTATTAGAATTAAAGGATTGTTATTATGTGCCTGCTATAAGCAAAAACATTATTTCTGTTTCTTGATTGGACAAGAAAGGTTTTTCATTTATAATTAAGAACAATCGTTGTTCATTTTACTTAAATGATATTTGCTATGGTGTTGCACAATTGTTTAATGGTCTTTATATTCTTGATTTAGAAATGCCTATCTATAACATAAATATAAAACGATTTAAATCAAATGATTCAAATCCGACGTATCTCTGGCACTATCGTTTGTGCCATATAAATGAGAAACACATATCAAAACTCCATAAAGATGGATTTTTGGATTCATTTGATTTTGAATCATATGAAAAATGTGAATCTTGTTTATTAGGCAAGATGATTAAAGCCCCTTTCACTGGACATAGTGAACGGGCTAGCGATATATTGGGACTTATACATAGTGATGTATGTGGACCCATGAGTTCGTTAGCAAGAGGTAGGTTTTATTACTTCATTACATTTACTGACGACTTCAGTAGATATGGATATGTGTATCTTATGAGACACAAATCTGAATCCTTTGAAAAGTTCAAGGAATTCAAGAATGAAGTTCAAAACAAATTTGGCAAAAGCATAAAAGCCCTTCGATCCGATTGAGGAGGTGAATACTTAAGCCAAGACTTTGATGACCTTTTAAAAGAGTGGTATTATATCACAGCTCACTCTACCTAGAACACCATAATGGAATAGTGTATCTGAGAGGAGAAATCGTACCTTGTTGGACATGGTACGATCAATGATGAGTCATGCAGATCTTCCAACAAGCTTCTAGGGTCATGCCCTAGAGACAGCTGCATTCACACTTAACCGTGTTCCTACAAAGATGGTTCAGAAGACACCATATGAGATGTGGACTAGGAAACGTCCTAGTATGTCGTTCACGAAGAATTTTGGGTTGCGAGGCATTTGTAAAACATCTAGATTTTGACAAGCTCGGAACCAGATCTGACAAATGTAATTTTGTGGGATACCCAAAAGAAACAAAAGGGTATTATTTCTACAAACCTTCTGAGAATAAAGTATTTGTTGCTCGAACTAGTATTTTTCTAGAAAGAGAATTTGTCTCTAAAGGAAACAGTGGGAGGAAAATAGAACTCAAAGAAATTCGAGAACCACAAAATGTCATTAAACCTGAGTTGGAACGTGAGCAGGAACCATAAGAAATTATGGAAAGTGAACCTGCTCAAATTACACAAGGAATTCGTAGATCTACACGCCAAGAGCCTGAGAGATATTATGGATATCTTGTGACTCAAAATAGCGATGTGATGCTCATAGATCAGGATGAGCCTGCTTTCTACCAAGAAGCTATGAATGGATCAGATTCTGAGAGATGGCTTCAAGCCATGAGATCTGAAATTGACTCCATGTATACTAACCAAGTATGGACTTTGGTTGATCCACCCGAAGGGGTAAAACCAATCGGGTGCAAGTGGGTTTTCAAGAAGAAAACCGACATGGATGGTAATGTACAAACCTACAAAGGTCAACTGGTAGCAAAAGGTTACAAAGAAGTTCAAGGTGTTGACTATGATGAAACCTTCTCTCTAGTGGCAATGGTTAAATCCATCAAGATCTTACTTGTTATTGTAGCTTTATATGATTACGAAATCTGGCAGATGGATGTCAAAACTGCTTTCCTTAACGGAAATCTCCTTGAGGATGTGTACATGACACAACCTGAGGGATTTATCAATCCAAAGGATGCTTGAAAGGTATGTAAGCTGTAGCGATCCATTTATGGATTGAAGCAAGCCTCTCGGAGTTGGAATCTTCGATTTGATGAAGCAGTCAAAGAGTTTGACTTTATTAAAAATGAAGATGAACCTTGTGTATATAAGAAGGTTAGTGGGAGTCATATTGTATTCTTGATATTATATGTTGACAACATATTAATTATTGGGAATGACATTCCTACATTATAGGCTGTAAAAACGTGGTTAAGAAAATGTTTCTCCATGAAAGATTTAGGCGATGCAACCTACATTTTAGGTATCAGAATCTATCGAGATAGATCAAAAAAATGCTTGGCCTAAGTCAGAGTACATATATTGATAAAGTGCTGAAATGGTTCAGCATGCAAGAGGCAAAAAGAGGACACTTACCCATGACTCATGGTGTAAAGATCTCTAAGGCCCAATGTCCTAAATCACAAGATGATGAGGAGCGTATGAGAAAGATCCCTTATGCTTTAGCAATTGGATCTATCATGTATGCAATGCTATGTACTCGTCCGGATGTCTCGTATGCTTTGAGCGTGACGAGCAGATACCAGTCGAATCTAGGTGAAGGTCACTAGACAGCAGTCAAGAATATCCTCATGTACCTAAAGAGGACTAAGGTTTCATTCTTGGTATATGGAGGTGAAGACGAACTAGAAGTAAAGGGTTACACAGATGCTAGTTTCCAGACTGACAATGATGACTATAAGTCTCAGTCGGGTTTTGTGTTTTGCCTTAATGGTGGTGATGTTAGCTAAAAGAGTTCGAAGCAAGAGGCGAGAGTGGATTCTGCTGGAGAGAGTGAGTATATTATCGTTTCTAAAATGCGACCAAGGAGGTCAGATGGATTAAAAAGTTCATCATTGAACTTGGTGTTGTTCCAACCATTGTTGATCTGGTTGTTTCTATACTGATTGATAATAATGGAGCCATTGACGAGCTAAGGAACCAGATCTCACCAATGATCCAAGCATATACTTAAAGCGGTACCATCTCAACCGTGAAATCATTAATAGAGGAGATGTACATATAGGAAAAGTGCCAACAGGTGATAATGTTGAAGATCCACTGACCAAGGCTTTGTCGCAGCAGAAACACAAAGGTCACACTAGTTCCATGGGTATTAGATACATGAGTGATTGGCTATAGTGCAAGTGGGAGACTGTTAGAGTTTATGCCCTAGAGGCCAATTATTTGATATAATTTCTTAACATTTTGATATTATATTTGATTGAATACATGAATGATTTTATTATGGTTTTATTTACTGCATTATATAAATGTTAACATAATAAAATTCCTTAGAATAGTTATATAAATTATATAGTTTCAAGTATGTGACTTGAACATGAGATTATATAATTTCAATTAGTATCATTGTTCTTAAATGTCCCTAGTTGAGTATCATTGTTGTTGGGACAACAATGATGCATTGAGACTAGTATATGGATTGACTGATGACCAAATCTCATTGGTCATAAATATATGAGATATTAAGTCAATGCATAGGTACATGTTAGATAAAGATGTACTGGACAGACCCACCATGAGAATTCTATATGGAGCATTATGCGAAGTGTTATTAGAGATTCTCATAGTGACAATGATGTAATGGTCCTCCGACCTGAAATCACTATATTACTACAAGAGAATTTATGTACTTTGATATCATCAAATGTCACCTTTAATATGGTGGACTATAAAGATGATTATTTGGTACATCATGAATCGTGTGAGGAATATGAGTGATCTAGATGGAATTTAACCTTCCTATATATTAGGGGTGATATCCATAGGCCTCTTGATTGAGTTGGACTATGAAATGCATAGCCATACTCAAATAGTGATTTGTTTCATATAGTCTACTCATTGATCAAGAAAAACTAAGATTAAATTATGAAGAGTATGACACATTCCATGACTCGAGTTTAATCTAGGATATTAAGGTTAAAAGGATTAAATTACATTGAAACATTGTTCACGAAAAGGTTGCATCGAATCATCGATCTTATTATTACTTGGGTAGTAGTGATGCATTACTAGATGTCGCTCACTGTTTATAATTTTATAATATGATTTTAAAAATTATTGCCAACGTAATAATAACATATAGGGTCACACACATGGAACGTAATCTAAAGGGAATAAATTTAAATTTTAAGGATTTAAATATATTAATATGATTAATAGTATTTAAATCACGAAATTAAATTAAAAGGAAAATTTTTATATATATGTACATTAATTAAATAAGACTTAATTAAGTTATATATATAAATTTGGATTTTATGAAATTAGGTTTTGATTAATTCCTTTTAACTACTATATATATGATATATAGCAGCCACCTAGGGTTACATCATAACTTAAAAACCCTAGCCGCTCTTAGAGAGAGACTAGAGAGAAAACAGTTCCAAAAATCATGTTCCTTTGGTGGCTAGTACCGCAAGTCCCTTATTGCAGAATTGTTTGATGGTTTGTGCGGCGTTCGTGTGGATACCGTAGTGGCGCGGTTCTGATTGTATTGTGTAAATGATTCGAAGCTGTTTTAGAATTCTTTCATAATGGTATAATATCTAAACCACTAAATTAATTTCTATTTCGCATGGATTCTGTTTTGGGTTTCGGAATTGCTTTGATTATTTTCTATTTCCGCTGCGTTTCTGTGTAGAAACCCTACATGGATATCCTTAGGGTTGTCTCTGAGGTGTGCTTGACCTCCCGTGGTTATCTTCGAGTTTGGGACTGAGTGCCTCGGGGTTATCTCCGAGGTTGAAGCTGCTTGCTGGGGGTTAAAACGAGCTTTGCCGGGGTTATCTCTAGAACTGCAACTGCACTCCTTGGTGTTATTTCCAAGGTTAAAATTGAAACTCTCGGTGTCATTTTTGGGATTGCATATCTCGAGGTTATCTCCGAGATTAAAAAGCCTTCTACAGTGGGATTTCTGGAACTGGAACTATCTTGTCTTCCAGGGTTATCTCTAAAAAGAAAATTTTGCCCTCCTACAATGTTAGTAACAAGAATGCAAAATTTTGAGTGTCTATAGCTCACTAAAAATCCCTACAACTTGCCTGACTTGACATTGAAGGTGCACTTGGCTGAATTTAGCTTTAAGTTGTACTTGTGCAACCGGTTGAAGAGCTTTTTGAGATTGTCTATGTGGTCTTCTTCCTTTTAGGATTTGACAATGATGCCATCCATATAAACTTACATGTCTTTGTACATTAAATCATGGAAAATGGCCATCACGGCTGGCTGATAGGTAGCTCTGTCATTGATGAGGCTGAATGACAACCTTCTGTAGTAAAAAGTTCTTAAAGGAATGACGAATGATGTCTTCTCCCGGTCCTCTTCAGCAACCATAATTTGGTGATACCCAGAAAAGCAGTCAACAAAGGAGTATATGTCATACTGAGTTGTATTGTCAATGAGGATGTGGATAAATGGCACTAGGAAGTTGTCTTTGAGACAAGCTTTGTTTAAATCCCTATAATTAATGCATACCCATACCTTCCCTCTAGGTTTAGGTACGGGAACTATGTTTGACAACCACTCAGGGTATGTTGATACCATGATGATGCCACTCATACAATTTCTTCTTTGACTTTCAAACTCCACTCAGATTTCAATCGCTTAAGTTTTTGTTTGACTGGCTTAAATCCCTCTTTAATAGGTAGGTGATGAATGATGATATCAGTTGACAAACTAATAATGACTTTATGAGACCATGCAAACACATCCTGGAATTGGGTCAATGAAGTAACCATGTCATTCCTTTGGCTTGGGGTAAGTAACATACCAATCTGGATTTTTTGGGGTTTTCTGAGGTTCCAAGGTTTAAAGAGGTGGTTTGATTAATGTTTGGTTTGGGTTTAGCTTCGACCTAATCTTTGATCTCCTCAAGCACCTCATAGTCCTCTTGCTCAATCTCCATCAAGTAAAAGTTCAACTTTACATCAAAGTTGCAGTCATTAGTGAAGAATTGGCATTCCATCAGCAAGTTTAGACAAATCTAACTCTTAAGTCCTGAAATAAAATGCTTTTAATTAATATATAAAACTGGTTGATCATACAGAGTGTTATCATGGCATGACAAAAATAACTGCTAATACTATGTAACAAAAGTAAGCAGTTATTTCGATCTACGGGGCAGAGGGATTTTCTACCCTTTTTACCTTTTTCGGCAAATGCAAGGAGTGATGCTCCAATTGCCGAGGGTCAAGTCATGGTGGACAAATGCGATGAAGGGGCGGTTATCATCCTCCTCTTCTTGAATAATGACCATGACATCTGGGCAGTCATCATATGAAATATCCTTGTTCATACCCTCGATATACACCGAGACGTACATCTTTGATAATCGTCTCTTTATATCTTATTTGTGCCTTTGATTCCTTTCCTGAATGTCTGGGTCTGGATTTAGGAATTCTTTCAGATTAGCGATCCCCGGGGCTTAGGAAATAGCATACCCGCCACTTGAGGTGAATTTTCCTTAAAAGGTCGCATGAGAATCTACATTTGTAGATTTAGGCAATAGTATTGTAGATGAAGGAACCGATGTATGCTTGTGCGGGTTCCTATGACTTGACCCAAAGGAGTAGCCTAGTCCGACCTTCCCTGTTTGGCTGGGAATTTGAATTAGACATTTGATTCCTTGCTGGTTCTTTCCTAACCCTTGTCTTGGTTGGAAACCCAAGGATATCATATTTTGACTGGCCGACATTACCTCAACGGAAACTCTAGGTTTCAGAGCTGGAGCCCCGATGGGTTAATAGTGAGTGTTGCTCACCTAAAGGGCTAGGAAGCTGATAGGCTCAACTTCTTCATTGAAACTTATTATAGTCGTATCCCTTTGGACAGGATACTCTGGTTTAGAATTGACTGTGACGAGATTATTGTTGATGATATACTTGAGCTGTTGATGAAGAGTGGATCGAACGGCTCCCGCCATATGGATCCAAGGTCTTCCCAACAGTAAATTATATCCTTTAGTGATTTTGAGCACTTGAAAGGATATGTAGAATGTATATGGACCGATTTCCACGGGTAACTCAATCTCTCCCATAGCATTTTGCCGTGATCCATCAAAGGCTTTGATGATTGTGTGGCTACTTTGTATCTGGTTGAGATTGATCTTCATCCTTTCCAATGTGGCATAGGGGCAGATGTTTAGGGATGATCCCCCATTTGTTAGCACACCTTCGAACACATATTCAGAAGACATCGCTGCTATGTGCAGTGGCTTCCAATGACCCATCCCTTCGGGAGGTATGCATCATCAGTGAATGATATCACATTATTGTTGAAGATGTGATCTACCATATGATGAACCTTTTCAACATCCACTGTCTTTGGCAAGTGGGCTTCTTCCAATATCTTCATTAAGATCTTCTGATGATCTTCCGAAGAGAATACCAAGTCCAGAATAGATATCTTTTGAGGTGCTTCTTTCAAGCTTTGCACCACCTTGGCTTTATTATGTCCCATCTTGCGGATGAATTTTTCAATTTTCTCCTTGGGCATTTTCCCCTTAGATATGATGACTAGCTTCATCAGTCATTGAGGGAAATATATCAGATTTTCCTTGGATACCACAACAGTTATGTTTGATGTTGATCCTTTAACCACTTCATAATTCCATGGGACTTTCTTAAGGCTGATGATAGGATATTACTGGTCTAAATAGAAATATGAGTAGTTCTGGTGCAACCATTTTTAAAGGGTTTTCAACTCCTTTGAGCTTGATTAGTTGAATTGTAAAGGGTGTTGTAGCCAGGTCTCCCTCAGAGAATATGAATGCTATAATTTTCCTCCATCTCTGTGATCATAGAGGAAATGTATGTCCATTCTCAACTGATACGGTGTCATCATCTCCCTTTTGTAGGTCACCACTGTCAATCATATTTTGGATAAGATGACGAAGTGCCCAGTATCCTTCCATGATGTGACCACGAGAATAGGAGTGGTATTGACAGACTCCAGTAGCATCAAATCTTTTTGAGCGTCTATTAATTGGATGTAGCAGTGCTGTGATTTTTCCCTCATTGATTAGCATCTGCAAGGTTTCCTCCATTGGTTGGCCCAAATAGGTGAACTCCCTTTTGTTGGCAAAGTCCCAACAAGCTTGGGCTTTTACTTTTCTTGCAAGCTTTTCCTCCAAGGTTTCACTCTCTTGGATCAGTGGTGGAGTCTTTGTAATAAGGGAGAGGAGACTTGCATGCTCCTGACTGAACAACTATCGTGTGACTTGGTGCTGATGTATCACTAATTCTACCAGTTGATTGACCTACTATTCAATAGACTTTAACTCTCATCCCATCATGAACTGGAACTCTGAATAATTGCACTTGTCAAAATTATCTTTGATGGCTTGGGGAGAACCACCCATATATTTGAGGTATTTGGAGCTCTCTCTCCACTGCCTCTGTTGATCATGTTAACATCCCATTTCTTGTGTTGAGGGAGAGGGTTATCTTGAACCTGTGATTGTTCAGTCTTTGTCACCACGATCTCACCACTGTCTAGTAAGTTATGGATCGTATGCTTGAGGGCCCAACAATCTTTAGTGTCGTGGTCTGAAGCTCCTAAATGGTAAGCACATTTTTTGCTTGTGTTGAAGCCTTTTCCACTTGGATTGGCTGGTGGAAGGAGATCACTGATTTTTTTCTAAGGTGTCAAAAGTTTGAAGATGTTTTTCAATGAGTCCCCTAAGGATGCGAACACTCTTGAACGTCTAACCTCTCCATTCTTTGGTAGGGGAGGATTTGAAGACTGTGCTTGAAAAAGGGAATAGTTTCTCCTTTGAATAGGTAAGATTTAATTACCTTTTTGAGTTTGTCCTTGCAGTATCAAGGAGACATCCTCTTCTTTCTTCTTATGGATCCTCCAGGGGTTGTTCCCATAACTTCTAGATTGGATATGCTCAGCTACGACTTTTAAAGTAGCGAGGTCTTGAATCTTCCCAGATTTTAACCCCATCTCTGCCATTTCTCCATGCTTGATCATTTCTGAGAATAGTTTTCCTATTCCATCTAGGACCCTCTCATAAAATGGAACTTCTTGAATATCTATGAAGGTCATCACCATCTTAGTCTCTATCATGGATGGGATTACTTGAGCAGCCAGATGCCTCCATGTTTGGGCATACTTTCTGAATGACTGGTTGACTTACTTCTTGACTTTGGAAATTTGATACCTGTCTGGAGTCATCTGAGTTTGAAAGTTGTATTGACTGAGGAAAGCATGGGCGCTATGAATTTTAGAGTTATCCAATCTGGTGTACCATGCTCTGGCTTCTTCAGTCAGACTCTTCTGAAATAGTTTCATTCTCAACTTTTCATCCTCAGCGTATAATTAGATATCTACAATGAACACTTTTAAGACAGTTTAGGGATCTCCCAAAATCACGAGCTTTGAATTTTTCCAGGTAATGGACCTTGGGGAAGATGCAAAGGTCCGAATAGGAAACACTTCCGTGCATTCCAATCCCTTTGATGGACCGAATGATCTCTTCTATTTGTAAAACCTTCTTCCGAATATCACCAGTATCTTGATATTCTTTAAGATGGGTGATTTCAGGAGTTATTGTAAGACCCAAACTTTTTATAAATAAAATTGAATTTCGACTGTTCATTATCCGGAAATAATAAGGTGTTAATTTGATATAATGTTTTGGTTATGGGTGAAATGTGAAAATTTTGTAAAATAAGCAAGTGGTTATAAAATATTCATTATTGTCAGGAAATATGAGCTTGGTCGAGGAATATTCTTGTTGTCGGGGAATATTCGTACGACGACGCAGCCATTTGTGGGCCCCATAATGGAAAATGGTTGAATGAAGAAAACGACAAGTTTGAGTTTTTATAAATAACAACGTAGTTGCTACCGTTGACACTGTTGGAATACCGTTGGTTAAATCTGAATACGCGTGATTGCATAAAGATGACATTGCGGTATTGCATGCGATATTTTGGATTATTGATTCTTACGTAAAGAAGGCATTGCTCAATAATTGTTACGGTAATTCTTTATTCAATATTTTATTTTATTGATTCAATAATTGTTTCGTTGATATTTTATATTATTGTTGTTTCAATAATTGTCACTGCACAATATTTCCCATTATCAAATCAATAATTCATATTATTTAAATAATATTATTAGATAACATTATTGGCAATATCTAAGGAAGTTTTATCTAGGAAAGGGTTTGGTCATCTAATTGTGCGCCAGTAAGGAGAAATCCTTATCGGAAACCCTCCTCTTTCCTGGGAACAACCTGGTTATCAGTATTGTGATTCTTTAATATTATTTGTGAATAATTAATTATTGATTTATATGATAAGGAAATATTTATTTTTATGTGGATATAAATGATGGAATTAATGTTGAAGTGATTTATCAGTATTTTATATATGTGGATATAAATGATGTTATTTCTTTTAATATCATTATACCAAAATATAAGTATGATTTTTCTTGTGGAATTTCTACCTTTTCGTGTCGGGGTTACTATTAATGTATACGGCACTATTCACGTATACGACATTATTCATAAATACGGCACTATTCACTAAAAAATGAATTTTTCTCTTCTTTGTCCAAGATGTCTATTATGATTACTATCTTTGATTGTATCCATGTTTTGATCTTCATTCTTGAATTTTACTCCACTATGGTTTATTATGGAGTATTTTTGAACTTAGATTATCTAAAGTACAAATCCCTAATCTTTGTCTTTTTATCTCACTAGATTCATTCTTTAACATGTTTTTCATCATCCTCGGTCTTTAATAGTGATACTTGATGAATATCTTTGGTCTGAAGTGCAAAGATGAATGATTACCTGATGAATATATTTGGCATGTAATGCAAAGATGGACAGGTGTTGAGATGAACATGACCAACTGTTGATACAAATGAATATCTTTGGCCCGTAAAGCAAAGATGAATATTTGGTTCAAGATGTATATTGATTGATGTTAAAGGGATAAAATATTGATGATGGACTTTTAAATCATAGAAGATAGTAGATTTTATTCTCTACTAAACTCTTCTAATGAATTGTTATTTTCGCTGCGAATATCGATCTAAAACTAGTTGTCCATTATCTTAGTCATAATATTCTTTACTGGGTTATTTGAGCTCACCCTTTTCCTTTTTGTTCCATTTTTCTTCTCAAGAAGAGAGAATTTAGCGAGAAGTAGTCGGGGTGTGGAGTGAAGTTCCATGGCAGTTGTTATAGTAGTCCTCACTATTTTGTAAAATAGTGTATCAATAATTGTAATGAGGACTTATTTGAGTGTGGATATTGTCTAGAAGATAATATTTGTATTTAAATTCACAGTTTATGTGTTGTCGTATTTTGCACGACAATTGTATTAATGAAGTTGTAGTTGTTTCTGTACTATGTATTTGGCGACTCAGAATAGGTGATGTATACCTATTTTGGGGGCGTCACAGTTGGTATTAGAGCTTAGGGATATGGTCTCTGGCGGAGATCGGGGAATAGAACTAGGAGAGGAGAGATGAATAAATCCTTGGCTAGTGTGTCCTACCTAAGCTTATTTTTTGGTCGGTCAGAATATAGGGGTATTATGTGGTATGTTATTTTTTTTAATTAACCCTTGTTTTGTGGTAGTATTTGAGAATGGTAGCTGGAAATGTTAACAATGGAGTGAATGAGACCTTGGAGACACCATTAATCACCAACCAGGAGAACGCGCAATAGGACGACAATGTTCCTTCATGTTTAGAAGCCTTTTGTAGTTCATGAAAAATCAGACGAGGGAGACTCGTGTATAAAGTACGGGTGAAAATAATAGCAACGCGTAACTTATCACAGCCAAGCAGTTTAAAGAGTTGGGACCACCAGAATTTTGGGAAAAGCTGGATCTGATTAAGGCAGAAACGTAGGTTAAGCAAATTACCAAGATATTTGATGTCTTGGGATGCACGGAGGAACAGAAGGTTCCATTCACCACCTTTATGTCCTGTGGTGAGGCAGATTACTGGTGGGAATCTGTGAAGCGTACCCAGCTAATCGCACACAATATGTCTTGGGAAACATTTCAAAGACTGTTCAATGACAAGTACTTTCCTAGAAGTATTTGTCATATGAAGGAGGTAGAGTTTATTAGATTGGAAAAAAACAACATAACTGTGTCCCAGTACGAGGCTAAGTTCACGGAGTTGTCTAGGTTTGCACCTCATCTAGTAGAAAATGAGGAACGTATGACGCAGATATTTCTGAGAGGTCTAAAACCCGAATTCGTCAGTATCTTATTTCTCACAAATTTTCTCTATATTCAGATGTTGTCAACAGGGCTCAATTATTAGAGCGAGATAATGAGTATGCTCAATCGAGGGACCACAAACAGGTCATACCGGTGGCAGCAGTCATCGAAACAATGATAACCAGCGGGGAGGGAAAAATACGGAAAAAAACGATAACCACTCTGGTGGTAATCGTAGCCATGATAGTAGAAGAAGCGAGTCGAGGGGAGATTTCAAAAAGAGAAAGTACAACAACGACAATGTGAAGACGTCAGCACCAGCATCAACTGTTTCTAGGGGAGGAGAACGACCACTGGTTGTATGTTATAAATATGGGAAAGAGGAACACATCAGCCCAAACTGCCCACAACAATTCAAGGTATATTATAACTATGGAAAGAAAGGTCATATAGCTCGAGATTGTTCTATAGTGAAACCAAGTCCAGCGAGAATGGTGACTCCAAAGGTTGTCCCAGACAAGTCAAAGTCAGCGATTCCTGGAAGAGCGTTTGTCGTGACTAGCCAAAACGCGAGGAACCCAAACGAGGTGATCATGGATAAGATAATCATAAACTCTTGGGAAGTTTATACCTTACTAGATACCGGTTCTATCCATTCTTCTATCTCTCCTGCTTGTGCCCAACGTTTGAACCTGACTCTAGAGAAATTAGACTTTGACTTATCTGATGAGGCTCCGTTAGGAGAAACTTTCATTACATCCACTATTTATAAATCTTGTTTAATCCAAGTTGGCACCATCACATTACCTGTTGATCTTATCTCTTTAAAGATAATTGCATTTGATGTGATTTTAGGGATTGATTAGTTAACTACTCATCATGCCAAAATTTATTATTTTCGTAAGGTTGTTAATTTTCTTATCCCTAATCAACCTGTTATGCGAATTCAAGCAACCAAACCACTAAACTTAATCACTGGCATATCAAGCCATAAAGCCATTCGTTTATTGAAAAACGGATGTCAAGCTTTCTTAGCCCATGTCATGGACTTGAACAAAAATATGTCAGATTTGAATAATATTTCTATTATTAGTGAATTTCCTAACATATTTCCTAAAGAACTTCCTGGTCTACCCCCAGAACGTAAAGTTGAATTCTTTATTGACTTTGAACCTAGTATAAAACCCATTTCTAAAACCCCATATCGAATGGCTTCTATTAAACTTCAGGAGTTAAAGGTCCAACCAAAGGATTTGTTAGACGTCGATTTCATTTGTCATAGTACATCTCCTTGGGGTGCTCATGTTTTATTCGTAAAGAAGAAAGACGGGAGTATGCGACTTTGTATTGGCTATCGGGAATAAAACCATGTCACCATCAAGAATAGGTATCCGCTACCTCGAATTGATGGCCTATTTGACCAGTTTTAAAGAGCACAATTCTTTTCAAAGATAGATCTTCGTTCTAGATATCATCAACTGAAGATTAAAACTAAGGATATTCCAAAATCTGCCTTCAGAACTCGGTACGGGCATTATGAATTCTTAGTTATGTCTTTTGGATTAACTAATGCTCCTGCTGCTTTTATGGATATGATGAACCATGTGTTCAAGGAATATTTGGATTAGTTCGTTGTTGTCTTTATTGAGGACATCCTCATCTATTCCAAAAGTTGTGAAGAACATGAGCACCATTTGAAGATGGTATTTCAAAGGCTTCGTGATAACAAGCTATATGCCAAGCTGAAGAAATGTGAGTTCGGGCTTGAGGAAGTAACATTCCTAGGGCATGTGGTGTCAAAACATGGAGCATCTGTTGACTCGACGAAGATTGAAGCAATACAAAGTTTGGAGCAACCGAAGTTGGTGACCGAAGTACATAGCTTTCTGGGCTTAGCTGGTTATTATCGGAGATTCATGGAAGGATTTTCTCGAATCGCTACTCCATTGACTCAGCTAACTCAGAAAGATACAAAATTCTTATGGAGCGAGGAATGCGATAAGAGTTTCCAAGAGCTCAAGAGGAGACTCATTTCGACACCTATTCTAACAATACCATCTGGTTCAGATGGATTTGTTATCTACAGCGATGCTTCAGGCAAAGGGTTAGGAAGTGTTCTCATAAAACATGGGAAAGTCATAGCCTATGACTCACGACAACTCAAACAATATGAGAGGAATTATCCTACTCGTGATATAGAGTTAGCAACAGTAGTTTTCGTGTTGAAAATCTGGAGACACTACCTATATAGGGAGAAAATGGAGATCTATACATATCATAAAAGCCTCAAATATTTCTTCACCCAAAAGAAACTCAACATGCGGCAACGATGTTGGCTCAAGCTTTTGAAAGATTATGACCATACCATTCAATATCATCCTGGAAAAGCAAACGTGGTAGCTGACGCATTGAGTAGAAGATAGTATATGGGTACGAGTGCAATGTTGTTAACACAAAGACCCATTTTGTATGACTTATAAAATATGGAGATTGAGTTAAAGGCTCTAAGTACCCACGTGATGATATCAAATATAGAAGTAGAACCGACTTTAATCAATAAAGTTAAAGTTTCTCAAGCCACAGACCCAGAGCTGATACATATGAAGAAGAAAGTACATGAAGGTGTTACTCTAGAATCAAGAATCGATGAAGAAGGAATACTTCGAGTCAACTCCAGACTTTGCATTCCTAACGATTCTGAATTGAAGCATAGAATCATGATGGAGGCACACAACACACCGTTTGCAATCCATCCTGGGAGTACTAAAATGTATAATGATCTTCGACATACATTTCGGTGGAGCAATATGAAGAGAGAGATCGCAGAGTTTATCTTGAGGTGTTTAACTTGTCAACGTGTAAAGGCAGAGCATCAAGTGATAAAGGGTCCATTGCAACCACTTGAGATTATGAAATGGAAGTGGGAACACATTACCATGAATTTTGTTACGGGTCTTCCCAAGGTTTCCTAAGGCATAGATGTGATTTGGGTTATTGTTGATAGATTAACCAAGTCTGCTCATTTCTTGCCGATACGGGAGACTTATTCCCTTGAACGTCTTACTCATATGTACGTGAATGAGATTGTGAGATTGCATGGCATGCTAGTATCCATAGTTTTAGATCGTTACACAAGATTCACTTCATGATTTTGGGTTAGCTTGCAGAAAGCTATGGGCATGGATTTATGATTCAGTTCTGCATACCATTCTCAAACGGATGGGAAATCAGAAAGGCTATTCAAAATCTTGAAGATATATTAAGACTATGTGTCCTAGATTTCAAACGAAGTTAGGATAAGTACTTACCATTGGTAGAATTCTCCTACAACAACAGTTATCAAGCAAGTATAGGCATAGCTCCATTCGAGGCGTTGTATGGATAAAAGTGTCGTTCTCCAGTATGCTGGGATGAGGTGGGTGAAGCAACGTTGTTGGGAGCATAATTGGTACGCATGACTACAGAAAAGATCCAAACAATTCGACAACGTATACAAATGGCACAAGATCGACAAAAGAGTTAAATGGATCTTCATCGAAAGGACGTGGAATTTAATATTGGGGATAATGTTTTGTAACGTATTGCTCCATGGAAGGGAGTTACAAGATTCAGGAAGAAAGGAAAGCTCAATCCACAATTTGTTGGTCCATTTGAGATTCTTGACCAAATAGGAAATGTGGCCTATAGACTCGCATTACCTCAAGCATGTCTCGTGTTCATAATATTTTTCACATATCTATGCTTTGTAAATATGTGAAAGACCCAAACAACATTATTGAGTTAAAACCATACGAGATAGCCGAAGATTTAACATACGAGGAGGTACCTGTCAATATCTTGGATAGGAAGGAGTATGTCCTACGCACAAAGGTTATACCATAAGTCAATGATTTGTGGAGGAATTATGCTATTGAGGAAATGACTTAGGAGTTGGAATCAGAAATGAAAGTGAGGTACCCTCACCGTTTCAAAACACCAGGTACGTACATCAATTTCGAGGATGAAATTTCATAAAGAGGGGAGGTTGTAAAACCCCGACTTTTTATAAATAAAATTTAATTTCCTCTATAAATTATCTTGAAATAATAAGATGTTAATTTAATATAATGTATTGGTTAGGGGTGAAATGTGCAAATTTTGAAAAATAAGCAAGTGGTTATAAAATATTCATTGTTGTCGGGGAATACTCGTTTGGTCATGGAATATTCTTATTGTCGAGGAATATTCGTATGACGGCGCAGCCATTTGTGGGCCCCATAACGAAAAACAGTCGGATGAAGAAAACAACGAGTTTGAGTTTTTATAAATAACGACGTAGTTTCTACCGTTAACCCTATTGGAATACCCGGTGGTTAAAATACAGTAATACGCGTTGTTGCACAGTAGCACACGGTATTGCACAATATTTGTGGATTATTGATTCTTACGTAAGAAGGCACTACTTAATAATTTTTAAAGTAGTTACTATTCAATTTTTTATTTTATTGATTCAATAATTACTACATTGATATTTTATATTATTGTTGTTTCAATAATTGTCACTGCACAGTATTTCCCATTATCAGATCAATAATTCATATTATTATAATAATATTATTAGATAACATTATTTGCAATGTCTGAGAAAGTTCAGTCTAGGAAAGGGGTTTGGTCATCTAATTGCGCGCCAATAAGGAGAAATCCTTATCAGAAAGCCCCCTCTTTCCTTGGAACGACCTGGTTGTCAGTATTGTGATTCTTTAATATTATTTGTGAATAATTAATTATTGATTTATATGATAAGGAAATATTTATTTTTATGTGGATATAAATAATGGAATTAATGTTGAAGTGTTTTATTAGTATTTTGTCGGAATGGAAGTATTAAAAATCAGTCGTATGTAGATTTTGGGCATTTTATGTTTGAAATTTGGAAAAACTTTCTTCTACAAAGGTGTAAAGAATTAAATTTCCTAAGGAATAAACATGAGATTTGAATTTTTCTGATAAAAGAACTATTTATTATGAATTATTGATGTTTCTGAATATTGTTTAAATTTAAAACATTTTGGTGGAGATTTTTTAGAATGGGTGGACCCCACTTTTGGTTGGTGAAAAATGTGTTGAAATATTATTTCAAAAGTGGTGTGCATGAATAGTAGCAGGTAAAGCCACCAGGTAGCAGGTTAAGTCTGTTTTGGCGTTCTAGTATTTTCCTATAAATAGGGTGTTTAGTTAGAATTGAAAATCACATCAGAATCAGAAGTTTTCTCTCCTTATAATATCGAGCGTATTTTTATGAGTATTTAGATATTTTGAGAGTTGGTATTCAGTGCAAGTTTCCTTCAACATTATATCCGATATTCCGGTCAGAAGTACTGTTCTGTTGAGGCAAGGGATGTTATTTTTCTCATAAATGATGTTATTTCTTTCAATATCATTATACCGAAATATAAGTACGATTTTTCTTGTGGAACTTCAACCTTTTCGTGTCAGGGTTACTATTCACGTATATGACACTATTCATGTATAGGAAATTATTCACAAATGCAGCACTATTCACCGAAAAATGAAAGTTTCTCTTCTTTGTTCAAGATGTCTATTATGGTTACTATCTTTGATTGTATCCATATTTTGATCTTCATTCTTGAATTTTACTCCACTATAGTTTATTATGGAGTATTTTTGAACTTGGATTATCTAAAGTACGAATCCCTAATCTTTGTCTTTTTATCTCACTAGATTCGTTGTTTAAAATATTTTTCATCACCCTCAGTCTTGGCCCGTAGTGCAAACATGGACAGGTGTTGAGATGAACATGACCAACTGTTGATATAAATGAATATCTTTGGCCAGTAAAACAAAGATGAATATTTGGTTCAAGATGTATATTGATTGATGTTACAGAGATAAAATATTGATGATGGACTTTTAAATCATTGAAGATAGTAGATTTTATTCTCTACTAAACTCTTCTAATGAATTGTTATTTTTGCTGCGAATATTGATCTAAAACTTGTTGTCCATTATATTTTATCTGATTTGTTGAAGGCTAACGATAATTTGTTGTTCATTATCTTAGTCATAATATGTAAGACCCCAACTTTTTATGAATAAAATCAAATTTTTTCTAAATTATTATTGTGAATAATAAGGTGTTAATTTGATATAATGCTTTGGTTATGGGTGAAATGTGCAAATTTTGTAAATTAAGCAAGTGGTTATAAAATATTCATTGTTGTCGGGAAATATTCGTTTGGTCGTGGAATATTCTTACTGTCGGAGAATATTCGTACGACAGTGCAGCCATTTGTGGGCCCCATAATGGATAATGGTCGGATGAAGAAAACGATAAGTATGGGTTTTTATAAATAATAACAGTAATCATTCTGAATTAACCTTTGTTGAAATACGGTGGTTAAAATATAATAATACGGCGTGGTTGCATAAAGAAGACACGGTATTGCCGCAATATTTTGGAATTATTGATTCTTACGTAAGAATGCACTACTCAATAATTGTTATAGTAATTACTGTTCAATATTTTATTTTATTGATTCAATAATTGCTACGTTGATATTTTATATTATTGTAGTTTTAATAATTGTCACTACATAGTATTTCCCATTATCAGATCAGTAATTCATATTATTTGAATAATATTATTAGATAACATTATTGGCAATGTCTAGAAAGTTCTGTCAAGGAGAGGTTTGGTCACCTAATTGCGTGCCAGTAAGGAGAAATCCTTATCGAAAAGCCCCCTCTTTCTTGGGAACTGCCTGGTTGTCATTATTGTGATTCTGTGATATTATTTGTGAATAATTAATTATTGTTAAGGAAATATTTATTTGATGCGGATATAAATGATGGATTTATTTATGTGGTTATAAATGAAAGAATTAATGTTGAGGTATTGTATCAGTATTTTGTCGGATTGGAGGTATTAAAAGATCAAATCGGTGTTCTTAAAGCTCTATTCCGTGAGTAATAATTTTAATCTGACCGTTGGATCGTTGTGATTTTTGGATATGTTATACATATATAAGTTGAGTATATATCCACAAATTTTGAACCGTTAAAAATTAACTTATGATTTGTTACGAATTTTAAGAGGAATTGAAAATCATCCGTTTGTGGATTTAAGATAATTTCTGTCTAGAATTTGGAAAAACTTAAAGCTACAAAGTTGTGGAGAATTCGATTTCGTGTGGAATGGACATAAAATTCGTATTTTTCTGATAAACAGGCTATTTTCTATGAATTACTGAAGTTTCGGAAAATAAAATGATTTTTATTAAAATTGGGTGGGACCCACTTTTGTTTTTGAAAGCATGTGGGCTGCAAATTTGGTTCAAAGGTGGTTGGCTACTGATTTCAAAGGTTAGGCATGCGTAGAGAAAAAATAAAAATAATATTATTTTATTATTTTAGTCTCTATATATGTTCTAAGCATTTTTTTCTATAAATAGGCGCTTAAGTTAGAATTGAAAATCACACCAGAAACAAGTTTTCTTTCTCTCTATATTGTCGAGCGTATTTTAGTGAGTATTTAGATACTTTGAGAGTTATTATTTAGTGCAAGTTCACTTCGGCTTTACATCCGATATTCCGAATAGAAGTACTATCATTTTGAGGTAAGGGATGTTATTTTCTTCTTAAATGATATTATTTTCTTCAATATCATTATGCTGAGATATTGTTATGAATTTTATTGTGGAGTTTCTACCTTTTTGTGCCAGGGTTACTATTCACGTATACGACATTATTCACGTATACGGCACTATTCACTAATACGACACTATTCACTGAAAAATAAAATTTTCTCTTTTTCATCCCAGATGTCTTTTATGGTTACTATCTTTGATTGTATCCATGTTTTGATCTTTATTTTTGAATTCTACTTCACAATTGGTTATTGTGGAGTATTATTGCACTTGGATAAACTGTTATACGAATCCCTAATATTTGTCCTTCTGTCTCATTGGATTCATTTTCTTTAAGATATTTTTCATCATCCTCAGTCCTAAATGATGATATTACTGAATATATTTGGCCTGTAGTGCAAAGATGAATGGTTAACTGATGAATATCTTTGGCCCGTAGTGCAAAGATGAACAAGTATTGAGATGAACATGACCGATTGGTGATACCAATGAATATCTTTGGCCTGTAGTGCAAAGATGAATATTTGATTAAAGATGTATATTGATTGTTGTTACAGGGATAGAATATTGATGATGGACTTTTAAATCTTAGAAGATAGTAGAACTCATTCTCTACTTGACTCTTCTAATGGATTGTTGTTTCCGCTGCAGTTGTTGATCTAAAACTTGTTGTCTATTATATTCTATAAGATTTTTTTCGCTGTTGAAGACTAATGATAATTTGTTGTATATTATCTTAGTCATAATGTTCTTTACTGGGCTAGTTGAGCTCACCCTTTTCCTTTTTGTTCCATTTTTCTTCTCAGGAGGTGAGAATTTAGCAGGGACTAACCGGGGTATGGAGTGATGGTTCAAGATAGTTGTTTTAGTAGTTCTCACTATTTTGTAAAATAGTGCATCAATAATTGTAATAAGGACTTTATTTGGGTGTGGATATTGTCTAGAAGACAATATTTATATTTAAACTCACAGCATGTGTTGTCATATTTTGTATGACAATTGTAATAATAAAGTTGTAGTTGTACTCTGTACCATATATTTGGCGACTCAGAATGGGAGATGTATACCTATTTTGGGGGCGTCACAGTTGGTATCAAAGCTTATGGATATGATCCCTAGCTGAGATGTGAGACTAGAACTAGGAGGGGAGAGACAGGTAAATCCTTCGCTAGTGTGTCCTACCTAAGCTTATTTGTTGGTTGGTCATAATATAGGGATATTATGTGATATGTTAATTTGTTTAATTAACCCTTGTTTTATGGAAGTATTTAAGAATGGCTGCTGAGAACGTTAACAATGGAGTGTATGAGACCGTGGAAACACCTTTAGTTACCAATCAGGAGAATATGCAACAGGCTGACAATGTTACTCCTGTAAACAACACCACTGATCAGACGATGAACGATGGGATGTTTAGAAGCTTTTTTTAGTTCATGCAAAATCAGACGAGGGAGACTCGTGTGCAGAATACGGGTGGAAATGATAGCAACGCGCGGTTTGTCATAGCCAAGCAGTTCAAAGAGTTGGGACCACCAGAATTCTGGGGAAAGCCGGATCCAATTAAGGCGAAGACGTGGGTCAAGCAAATTACCAAGATATTCGATGTCTTGGGATGCATGGAGGAATAGAAGGTTCCATTCGCCACTTTTATGTTCCGTAATGAGGGAGATTACTGGTGGGAATCTGTGAAACGTACCCATCCAGCTGCACTCGGCATATCTTGGGAGACATTTTAAAAACTGTTCAATGACAAGTACTTTCCTAAAAGTATTCTTCATATGAAGGAAGTGGAGTTTATTAGACTGGAACAAAACAACATGACGGTGTCCCAGTACGAGGCGAAGTTCGCAGAGTTATCTAGGTTTGCACCTCATTTGGTGGAGAATAAGGAACGTATGACGCGGATATTTTTGAGAGGTTTAAAACCCGATATACGTCAATATCTCATTTCTCATAAATTTTCTCTGTATTCAGATGTTGTCAACATGGCTCAATTATTAGAGCGAGAGTACGTTCAACCGAGGGACAACAACCAGGGTTAGACCGGTGACAGCAGTCATCGGAGCAATGATAACCAGCGAGGAGGAAGGAATACAGACAAAAGCGGTAATCACTCTGGTGGTAATCGTGGCCATGATAATAGAAGAAGCGAGTCGGGAGGAACTTTTAAAAAAAGAGAAGGTACAACAACGACAATGTGAAGACGTCAGCACCAGCAGCAACTATTTCTAAAGGAGGAGAACTACCACCGGTCATAAGCTATAAATGCGGGAAAGAGGGACATATCAGCCCAAACTGCCCATAACAGTTCAAGGTATGTCATAATTATAGAAAGGTAGGACATATCGCTCGAGATTGTACTATAGCGAAACCAAGTTCAGCGGGGATGGTGACTCAAAAGGTTGTCCCAGAAAAGTCAAAGTCAACGGTTCCTGGAAGAGCGTTTGTCGTGTCTGGCCAAAATGCGAAGAACTCGAACGAGGTGATCACGGGTAAGCTAGTCATAAATTCTTGTGAAGTTTATACCTTACTAGATATCGGTTCTACCCATTCATTTATCTCTCCTACTTGTACTCAACGTTTAAACTTGACTCCGGAGAAATTAGACTTTGACCTATATGTGGAAACTCTGTTAGGAGAAACTTTCATTACATCCACTATTTATAAATCTTGTTTGATCCAAGTTGGCACCATCACATTACCTGTTGATCTTATTTCTTTAAAGATACTTGCTTTTGATGTAATTTTAGGGATTGATTGGTTGACCACTCATCATGCCAAAATTGATTGCTTTCGTAAGGTTGTTAGTTTTCATATTCCTAACCAACCTGTTATGTGAATTCAAGCAACTAAACCACTAAAATCAATCACTGTCATATCCAGCCATAAAGCTATTCATTTATTGAAAAATGGATGTCAAGCTTTCTTAGCCCATGTTATGCATTTGAATAATGACACCTCAGATTTGAATAAAATTTCTGTTGTTAGTGAATTTCCTGACGTATTTCCTGAAGAACCTCCTGGTCTACCCCCAGAATGTGAAGTTGAATTCTTTATTAACCTTGAACCGGGTACAAAACCCATTTCTAAAACCCCATATCGAATGGCTCCTATTGAACTTCAGGAGTTAAAGGTCCAATTACAGGAGTTATTAGACATCGATTTCATTCATCCTAGTACGTCTCCTTGGGGTGCTCCTATTTTATTTGTAAAGAAGAAAGACGGGAGTATGCGACTTTGTATTGACTACCGAGAATTAAACCATGTCACCATCAAGAATAGGTATCCACTACTTTGCATTGATGACCTGTTTGACCAGTTACAAGGAGCACTATTCTTTTCAAAGATCGATCTTAGATTCGGATATCATCATTTGAAGATTAAAAGCGAGGATATTCCAAAGGCGCCTTCGTAACTCCTGCAGACGGGCATTATGAATTCTTAGTCATGTCTTTTGGATTGACTAATGCTCCTGCTGCTTTTATGGATATGATGAACTGAGTATTCAAGGAATATTTGGATCAGTTTGTTGTTGTCTTTATTGATGACATCCTCATCTATTCCAAAAGCCGTGAAGATCACGAGCCCCATTTAAAGCTGATACTTAAAAGGCTTCGTGAAAACAAGCTATATGCCAAGCTGAAGAAATGCGAGTTCTGGCTTAAGGAAATAGCATTCCTTGGGCACGTGGTGTCAAAACATGGAATATCTATTGACCCGACGAAGATTGAAGCAATACAAAGTTGGGAGCAACCGAAGTCGATGATTGAAGTGCGTAGCTTTCTGGGCTTAGCTGGTTATTATCGGAGATTCGTGGAAGGATTTTCTCGAATCGCTACTCCGTTAACTCAGCTGACTCATAAAGATACAAAATTTGTATGGAGCGAAGAATGCGAGAAGAGTTTCCAAGAGCTCAAGAGGAGACTCATTTGGGCACCTATTCTGGCAATACCATCTGATTTGGATGGATTTGTTATCTACAGTGATGTTTCAGACAAAGGGTTAAGATGTGTTCTCATGCAACATGGGAAAGTCATAGCCTATGCCTTACGAAAACTCAAAGAATATGAGAGGAATTATCCTACTTATGATCTAGAGTTGGCAGCAGTCGTATTCGCGTTGAAAATTTGGAGACACTACCTGTATGGGGAGAAAGTGGAGATCTATACAGATCATAAAAGCCTTAAATATTTCTTCACCCAAAAAGAACTCAATATGCAGCAACGACGTTGGCTTGAGCTGTTGAAAGATTATGATCACATAATTCAATATCATCCTGGAAAAGCGAACGTAGTAGCTGACGCATTGAGTAAAAGATCATATGCGAGTACGAGTGTGATATTGTCAACGCAAAGGCCCATTTTATATGACTTGCAAAGGATGGAGATAGAGTTAAAGAGTCCAGGGACCCACATGATGATGGCGAATATACGAGTAGAATTTAATTTAATCAATAAAGTTAAAGCTGCTCAAGCTACGGACCTGGGGCTGATGCGTATGAAGAAGAAAGTGCAAGAAGGTGCTATTCCGGAAGCAAGAATCGATGAAGAAGGAATACTTCGAGTCAACTCTAAACTTTGTGTTCCTAACAATTCTGACTTGAAGCATAGAATCATGATGGAGGCACATAACACCTCATTTGCAATCCATCTTGGGAGTACCAAAATATATCATGATCTTCGACATACATTTTGGTGGAACAATATAAGACCCCTAATTTTATGAAATGAAAGTATTCAATTTTCTTATAATTATTATTTTATTTCGTAAATAGTTAAATAGATAAAAGGTTAAAGTTAAGGGTGATATGTGAAAAAATTTTCAAAGTATGCAAGTTGTTATGGAATATTCTTTTTTGGGGAATATCCGTACGACGGCACAATCATTGGTTGACCCCACAATGGATGTATTGTCGTAGTAAGAAAACAACAGAGTTATCTTTTTATAACGGCGAAAGTGTTACCGTTAAAACTGTTGAACTACCCATTAGTAAAAAAAGTCAATAATCTGGCGTGGTTTCATAGTAACACGCAGATTGATTATCGATGCTTTACGAGAGAAATCACTCGCTTATACCCAATTATTATTACAAGAATCACGCATCATATCTCTTATATTATTGATTCAATTATTGTCACAGTATCATCTGCATAATATGTTATATTATTAAATCAATAATTGAGACGGAAAATTTATTCATATTATTATTTACAATATTGACAATGTCTAGAAGTTCTGTAACGGAGAGGTTTGGTCACCTAATTGCGCGCCAATAAGGAGAAATCCTTATCGGAAAGCCCCCTCTTTCCTGGGAACGACCTAGTTGTTAAAAATTGTGAATTATAATATTAATGATGAATAAGTTCGTGTTGATTAAAGATGAAATTGATAGTTCCATTGTGTTGGAATTAATAGTGTTAGTGGAAATTGATATTTATTTCGATAATAATTGATGTCTGGAGGTTATATTGACCAATCGGGTAATTAACCAGATAAATAAGCAATTAACTGCTATTGATTCACATGATTATAACTATTTGTTCACATGTGTGTACTATTGATTCACATTCATTTACTATTAGGGGAGTTGGTAAAAGATTGATAATACTTGCATAACTAAGTTAAAAATGGAGGTATAGATGGAGGTACTATACTGTAATTCGTATTTTCACATGTCTAGAACTATTGATTCACATGATTTACTATTTATTCACATGATTTACTATTAGGGGAGGTGGTGAAAGTTTGATAATACTTGCAAGACTAAATTAAAAATGAAGGAAAAGAGGAAGGTATTATACTGTAATATTTCGAGCCCCAAAACGTGTAATTATCGAAACTATATTTTCCTATAAATAGAAGCTCATTCTTCCTTCATTTCTCACCAATTCACTAAAGCTATAGAGCAATTATTATAGAGAGAAAGAAGAAGAAAAGTCTGCTACCTCACTATTCCAGTATCCAGGCTTCTTTTGAGGTAAGGGGTATTATTCTTTCGTATTCATGAAGAGAGTTATTTTCTTTCAATACTCATAAGGGTTGTTATTCCATTCTTTATTATTATGTTGGAATAACTTGTCTATGTGAAGTACCACATACATGGTGAAATTCTTCTATTATTCCATTCTTTATTATTTTGTTGGAATAACCTATCTATGCGGTCTATCGCATGCCTGGTGAATTCTGTTGTTATTCCATTCTTTATTATTCTGTTGGAATATCCTGTTTTTTCGATCTATCGCATGCCTGGTGAATTCTGTTGTTATTCCATTTTTTATTATTCTGTTGGAATATCCTATCTATGTGGATTACACATGACCTGGTTCCATTCTTTATTATTCTGTTGGAATAACTTGTGTGTGCGGTCTATCGCATGCCTGGTGAATTTTGTTGTTATTCCATTTTTTATTATTTTGTTGGAATATCCTGTCTGTGTGGATTACGCATGACCTAGTTTCATTCTTTATTATTCTATTGGAATATCCTGTCTCTGTGGATTACGCATGACCTGGTTCCATTCTTTATTATTTCATTGGGAATAACCTGTCTGTGTGGTCTATCGCATGCATGGTGAATTCTTCTGTTATTCCATTCTTTATTATTCTGTTGGAATAACCTGTTTATGTGGATTACCGCATGTATGGTGAATGATTCTTTGTATTCATTCCTTATTAAATTGTGGAAATAATCTGTCTACGTGGATTACCGCATGGCGGGTGAAAATCTATTTGCAGTTTCGTATATTCTATTATACTCATCTAGGATATCATTTCTTTTGTACTCGTCATGAAATATCATTTATTTGGTATTTTTCTATTACGAGTTACTATTCAGGGGTTACTATTCACCCCATTACTATTCACTCTAGTATTATTCACTCAGGTATTCAGGGCACTTTTCGTGTCGGAGTACTATTCATGAGTTACTATTCATGGGTTATTATTCACCCAAATTACTTTTCACCCGAATATTATTCACTCGGGTATTCGGGACACTTTTCATGTTGGGTTACTATTCACGATGTACTATTCCCGAAGTACTATTCACGGGGGTACTATTTAGCCAAAAAATATATTTCTTTTCTGTCCAAATTATTTTTGGTACATGAATATTATTCTTGAATTTTACTCCATAAAGCAATATCATGTTGACAAATTGAACGTTATTGAATTTTGGATAAATTAAATTATAAATCTTTAAAATTTATCCATGAACTTGTTTTATTGAATTGTTATGACATGGCCAACATCCTCATGCTTATATTGTGATGAAAGTCATCTTTCGCTTACGTGCATAGATGGACTTGGTATGATTATAACCATGGATTATTCGGTGTAATCATGACCGTAATGTAACGAATGATGTGGTAAAAGTCCTCATTGGCCCGTAGTGCATTGATGGACAGTTATGGGTATGATTATGACTAGGGATTATTCAGTATAGTCAAGACCATTGATGATTACATGAATACCCTTGGCCCGTAGTGCAGGGATGATTCGATGATATGGTTTATTTATTAAGCTGAGTCTCAGCGATAAGGTTGATGAAAAACTTTTTAAATCATAGAAGATAGTAGATTTTATGCTCTACTTGACTCTTCTAATGGATTACTTATTCCGCTGCAGTTGTTGATCTAAAACTTGTTGTCTATTATATTCTATCAGTTGTTATACTGTTGAAGGCTAAGGATAATTTATTCTGCATTATTTTAGTCATAATATTTCTTACTGGGCTAGTTGAGCTCACCCTTTCTTTCATTGTTCTCTTTAGGAAATGAGAATATAGCTGGGAAGAGTCGGGGAATGGAGTGATGGTCCAGGATAAATAGCTTTAGTAGTCCTCACTATTCTACGGAATAATGTGATAATAATTGTAATGAGAACACCATTGAGTGTGAATATTGTCTGGATAAAAATATTCTTGTTTAAACTCTCAGCTATGTTTTGTCGTATTTTACACGACTGTTGTATAATTAAGTTGTATTTAAATTTATGTACCATGTATCTGGCGACTTAAGATGGGTGATGTATACCTGTTTTGGGGGCGTCACAGTTGGTATCAAAGCTTAGGGATATGATCCCTAGCTAAGATGTGAGATAAGAACTAGGAGGGGAGAAATGGGGAATTTCTTCGCTAGTATGACCTGCCAAAGTTTATTTGGTATTTAATTGGTCGGTCAGAGTATAGGGATAATATGTGATATGTCAATTAACCCTTGTTTTGTGACAGTGTTTGAGAAAGGCATCTGAAAATGTTGAGATAAGCAATGAAGCACATGAGACCGTTGAGTCAGCTCAACCAAAAGGTAATGACCAACAACACGATAATAATCATGTCGGTGGCAACGACCATCGGAACAATGATAACCATCGTGGGGGAAATAATCATGCCAAGAATGGTAACCACTTCGGTGGTAATCATGGCCAAGATAATAAAACTGGAAAACTCAAGAAGAGAAGATTTAACAATGATGAGAAGACGTCGGCAGCAACGCCAACACCAGCAACAAATTCTAGGGGAGGAGAACGACCGCCAGTTAGATGCTATAGATGCGGAGAGGAGGGACACATAAGTCCAAAATGTTCATAGCCTTCCAAGGTATGTTTTAGTTTTGGAAAAGACGGTCACATAACTCGATTTTTTCCTGTAGTGAAATCAAGTTCAGCTGGGATGGTGGCACCAAAGGTGGATACGGACAAAACAAAGTCGGTGGTTTCAGGAAGAGCGTTTATCGTGACTTCTCAAAAATAGAGTAACCCAAACGAAGTTAGCACGGGTTAGTTAATTATAAATTTTTGTGAAGTCTATACCTTATTAGATATCGGTTCTACCCATTCTTTTATCTCTCTTGCTTGCGCTCAACGTTTAAATTTGACTCCGGAGAAATTAGACTTTGACTGATTGGTTGAAACTTCGTTAGTAGAAACCTTAATTACCTCCACTGTTTATAAATCTTGTTGATACAAATCGACACTTTCACGTTACCTGTCGATCTTATCTCTTTGAAAATGCTGGCCTTTGATGTGATTTTAGGAATCAATTGGTTAAATACTCATCATGCTTTTCGTAAGGTTATTAGCTTTCATATTCCTAACCAACCTGTTATGCGAATTCAAGCAACCAAACCACTAAAGTCAATCATTATCATATCAAGCTATAAGTAAATAGCCCCGATCCTTTTGTTGTTGACTTCCTTGTGTGGAATGCACCGAACCCAGACTTTCTGTAGGCGACGTCGTGAATGACGATGGCAAGTTGATAGGTATCAATGTGACATACTATCCAATTCTTAGATGAGAGTCACAGTTTTGAATGATATTTCTATTGGTAATAAATTTTCTGACGTATTCTTGAAGACTTCCAAGCCTACCCCTAGAGCGTGAAAATTTTGTATTGACCCCAGTACAAAACCCATTTCTAAAACCCTCAACTATTTCTTCAACTAAAATGAACGTAACATGAGCCAAAGACGTTGGCTCAAGCTGTTGAAGATTACGATTATACCATTCAATATCATCATGGAAGAGCGAACGTGGTAGCTAACGCGTTGAGTAGAAGATCGTATGCGTTCACGAGTGCGATGTTGTTAACACAAAAACCCATTTCGTATAACTTACAAATGATGAAGATAGAGTTAAAGACTCTAAGGACCCACGTGGTGATATCAAATATATGAGTAGAATCGACTTTAATCAATAAAGTTAAAAGTCATTCAAGCTACAGACCCGGAGCTGATGAATATGAAGAAAAAGGTTCAAGAAGGCATTATTTTAGAAGCAAGACTCGATGAAGAGAGGAAATCTTAACCCTTGATTTTATTGGTTTATTTGAAATCCTCGATCGAGTAAGAACTGTGGCCTATAGACTCGCCTTACCGCTAAGTATGTCTCGTGTTCATAACATTTTTCACATATCGATGTTACGTAAATATGTGGAAGACCCGAACCACATTATTGAATTGGAACTAGACGAGATAGCAGAAGATTTAATGTATGAGAAGATACATATTAAAATCTTATCAAAGAAGGATCCTATTCGACACTCAAAGGTTATACCTCAAGAGTTAGAATCTGAAATGAATTCAAGGTATCCTCACCTCTTCGGCATACCAGCTACGTACGTAAATTTTGAGGGCGAAATTTCATAAGGAGGGGAGATTGTAAGACCCCAGATTTTATGAAATGAAAGTATTCAATTTTCTTATAATTATTATTTTATTTCGTAAATGGTTAAATAGATAAAAGGTTAAAGTTAAGGGTGATATGTGAAATTTTTTTTCAAAGTATGCAAGTTGTTATAGAATATTCTTTTTTTGGGGGAATATCCATACGACGGCACAATCATTGGTGGACCCCACAACAGATGTATTGTCGTAGTAAGAAAATGATAGAATTATCTTTTTATAACGGCGAAAGTGTTACCGTTAAAACTGTTAAACTACTCGGTAGTAAAAGTGATGATGTCTGGCGTGGTTGCATAAGTAGCATTACGGTATTGATTATTGATGCTTACGTGAGAAATCACTCGATTATACCCAATTAAAGCTACGATAATTCTTGCATCATATCTCTCATATTATTGATTCAATTATTGTCACAAGATTATCATTTACATAATATGTTATATTATTAAATCAATAATTGAGACTGAAGAAGTTATTCATATTATTATTTACAATATTAACAATGTCTAGAAGTTACATCGATGAGAGGTTTGGTCACCTAATTGTATGCTTGATAAGGAGAAATCCTTATCGAAAAGCCCCTCTTTCCAGGAACGACACGGTTATTAAATATTGTGAATTATAATATTAATGATGAATAAGTTCGTGTTGATTAAAGATGAAATTGATAGTTCCATTGTATTGGAATTATTAGTGTTAGTGGAAATCGACATTTATTTCGATAATAACTAATGTCTGGAGGTTATATTGACCAATCGGGTAATTAACCGGATAAATGAGCAATTAATTGCTATTGATTCACATGATTATAACTATTTATTCATATGTGTGTACTATTGATTCACATTCATTTACTATTAGGGGAGTTGGTAAAAGATTGATAATACTTGCATGACTAATTTAAAAATGGAAGTATAGATGGAGGTACTATACTATAATTCGTATTTTCACATGTCTAGAACTATTGATTCACATGATTTACTATTTATTCACATGATTTACGTACTATTAGGGGAGGTGGTGCAAGTTTGATAATACTAGCAAGACTAAATTAAGAATGAAGGAAAAGAGGAAGGTATTATACTGTAATATTTCGATCCCCAAAATGTGCAATTATCGAAACTATATTTTCCTATAAATAGAAGCACATTCTTCATTCATTTCTCATCAATTCACTAAAGCTATAGAGCAATTATTATAGAGAGAAATTATAGAGAGAAAGAAGAAGAGAAGTCTACTACCTCACTATTCCAGTATCCAATCTTCTTTTAAGGTAAGGGGTATTATTCTTTCGTATTCATGAAAAGAGTTATTTTATTTCAATACTCATAAGGGTTGTTATTCCATTCTTTATTATTATGTTGGAATAACCTGTCTATGGGACGTATCGCATACATGGTGAAATTCTTCTGTTATTTCATTCTTTATTATTCTGTTGGAATAACCTGTCTGTGCGGTATATCGCATGCTTGGTGAATTCTGTTGTTATTCCATTCTTTATTATTCTGTTGGAATATCCTGTCTGTATGGATTATGCATGATCTGGTTCCGTTCTTTATTATTTTATTGGAATAACCTGTCTGTGCGGTCTATCGCATGCCTGGTGAATTCTGTTGTTATTCGATTCTTTATTATTCTGTTGGAATATCCTGTCTGTGTGGATTACGCATGACCTGGTTCCATTCTTTATTATTCCGTTGGGAATAACCTATCTGTGCGGATGCATGCATTGTGAATTCTTCTTTATTCCATTCTTTATTATTATGTTGGAATAACATGTCTATGTGGATTACCGCATGCATGGTGAATGATCCTTTGTATTCATCCCTTATTATATTATGGAAATGATCTGTCTACGTGGATTACCGCATGGCGGGTGAAATTTCATTTGCAGTTTCGTATATTCTATTATACTCATTTGGGATATCATTTCTTTTGTACTCGTCATGAAATATCGTTTTCTTTGGTATTTTTCTTTTACGAGTTACTATTCATGGGTTACTATTCACCTGGTTACTATTCACTCTAGTATGATATTTTGATAAGTTTTGTAGAGTGTGTCCAAAAATGGCGATTTTTGGATGTATAGATTAGGAGTTATGGATTTTATGAGAAACGATTATTTTAAAAGTAACTATTTATAACTCCTTGTGATTAACTCCAAAATTGATGAAATTTTTATTGGGAGTACATCTATATAATATCAATTATAGTGTAAATTTTAGAATATTTGGATAAAAGTATAATTTATGATAAATGTTTAAATATTTGGTGGTTTTGGCCATATGAAAAATAGTAAATGAATTTTTAAAATTTTGAGAAAAATATATGTTCAATATGGGACTATGTTATGCTAAATCCCTTAAAAGAAATATTTTGGAACTGATTTGGTATTTTTCATGAAAATATTCTAGTTATGAGTAAATAAATTAAATATGTTATGTGAAGTAAGAAAATTGGAAAATATGATTTTATGGCTTGAGAATCATATATGAGGTATATGCAGATTTTGATGAGGGTTTTGGTTATTGGTGATGAAATCTTATGAGTTTGGCATTTTATGATGATTAAATGCATTAATTAGTAAAGTGTAAACAATTTAATTAAATTGTTTATAAGTTTTAGAAATGATTAAAATATTATTGTAATATTAATAATATTAGATTATGAGATTTCTAAGTGATTTATAACATTTGGATTAAGGTGTTATAAATATGGATATGAATTTTATTATGAAACTTTATCTTTTCGGGTCGAGAGTTACTTACGCACGATACGGATTTACTGTATACACGAGGGAACTATTCACGACAAATTTGTTTCTTATCTGACCAAATTATCGTTGATTTATGAATCTTACTCTTGAAATTAAAACCATGTTTTGATTATATTGTTTTTATATAACATTCTTATAACCCTAATGATAATATTTCTCTTTGACTTGAGTGTAAAGATGGGTAGATTATTGGTATGATCGTGACTATAGGTTCTCTTTGGCCGATGAGTGCAAAAGTTGAATTGTTGATTTGGTATGATCATGACCATTGAATTTACAATTGAATATTTTTAGCTTAAGTGCAAAGGTGAATTGATCAACATGGTTATAATTATTGTTATATAACTTACGAAATGATTATGTATTTCTTTGATATATGAATATCTTTGGCTCGTTGTGCAAAGATGACTTGTTGATGAATATCTTAGCACATGTAGTGTAAAGATGAATTATTGATGAATATCTTTTGCTCGTAATGCAAAGACTTTGTTGTTGAATATCTTTTGCTTTTGTAGTGCAAAGATGAATTATTGATGAATATCTTTGGCTCGTAATGCAAAGATGACTCATTGTTGAATATCTTTGCTTTTTGTAGTGTAAAGATGAACTGTTGATGAATATCTTTGCCCGTGGTGCAAAGATGAATTTATTAGTATGATTATAAAGCGAGAACCGTGATTTGGTATAACCATGATATTTGATGTTTCGTAAAGACAGTGATGAAAATTATCTTCGTCTCCGGATGAGAAGAGGAATTTAGAATCACAATTATGATTATGAGTTATTCATATGATTGTGGAAAGGGCTGTTGATTGATGTTACGAGGATAAAATATTGTTGGTGGACTTTTAACGTGGAGAAGACAATAGACTTTATAGTCTATTTGACTCTTCTAATGGATTGCTCATTCCCGCCGCAACTATGGTTGAAAAGTTTTATCATCTACCATATGTTCTAAATCTACGATTTATTCATGATGAAGACTATTGATAATTTATTTATCTTTAGTCATAATATTCTTTCTTGAGCTAGTTGTGCTCACCTTTTGTTTCACAATTCCTTTCGTGTAATAAAAGTGTAGCTGGGTCGAGCGAGGGATAGCGAGGGAATAGAGTGGTGGTCTATAGATGTTGAGGGTGAGGTGAATTTAACTTTGGAAGGGTGTTTTTGTTAGGTTTGTTATATTCATGGGCGCAATCAAATTGCAAAATAATGCGGAAGCGTGTAAAATCAGAGTTTAAAAATTTTACAAACCATATACCCGGATCACCCTTTATGCACAATTATTAATTAAACGAAAAAGATAACGAATGAGAATCATACCCTTGAAGATCGAGCTTCCTCAGGTACAAGTTCACCTCCAATCCTTTTCGCGTTCAACTTGAATCCACCGGGTTTAGTTCCTTCCTTTGATCAACGTTAGCCACCCATGTGTTTGGCCTCTAGAGGTGATCCACCAAGGAAGAATAAAATTCAAGAAGATGGGTGTTATGGCTAACCCTAGTTTTCTATCTCTATAGAAAAGGCATACTCCCAACAACTTGGAATTATTACGTACTTTGTTAAAGTCAACAACCCATACACCCATAATAAGACTCCTCTTATTAATAGATGTGGGCAACCCACCTTAACAATTAAGGAATTGGGTTTTATTTAATTAATTAAATTTTTTTAATTAATTAAGCTCCCTAATCTTATTAGGGATAATTAATTAAAACTACTTTAACTAATTTTCCTTCCTAATCCAATTAGGAATAAATGAGAGTACTTATATTAAATTAATTCCTAAACTCTTTTAGAAATTAAAATAATAATAATTATAATAATATTAATAAGACTCCTCTTATTAATTTATATTTAATATTTCAAAAATATTAAATAATAAATATTAAGCTATTTAATTTATTCTATCACCATAGATTAAATTAAATATATATAACATATTATTACGATTATGCCATTAACTTCTTAAATAATTATTCTTCCTTTTATGGTGTGACCCTTTAGGTTCTCCATATTAAACCCGGGTTGTGAATAAATCAATTAGAACAATTCTAATTTTATTTAAATAAATAAATTAAACAATTAATTTATTTAAATAAATAATATTTATTCTACAATAGGGATAAGCCTCCTAAGCGATCAACGACTTTCCGGATAATATAGATTTCAACATTAATCATTAAAGAACCTTTGAGTAAATATAGTTACCGACAATTCAATCCTTCCACCATACAATGTCCCAATTAAATATAAGACATGGAATTATTGTCAAGTCTTATTTTATTTAATTATATGTATTTCGACTCTTAAATGCACAACTCAAATAATGCAAATTAGAAACTCCTTTCTAATTTCATTCGCCTTAACAAGGACTCTTTGGGTTTTCATTTATCGAATCACATAGGACATTTCTCTTCTTTTATTAGAAGTGGTAGATTCTTTATTGATAATGCATTATCTCCATGTACAACTTATTATACCCAAGCATACCCTTTGATATACCCTAAGGGTCTTAAGGAATAAGTCAAAGTATAACTCATCATACACAAGATACTATGATGATCTCAAGTCCATGGATTACTTCAGACTACTATCACTACAGAATTCTATTGACAGCAAATAAAACTCCATTAGGTATTCCTTAGCGAGCCACGTTCAAATTGAACTTATTCTCTAATAAGCACCTACATACTTGCTTTAGTGTCTCCACACAAATGATCGTGAGATCAATCATCCTCAAATCCAATGAAAGCAAGCAACGTATGTACCAATCTATCCGGATTCACTAATCCCCAATTTAGTAATCCAATGATTGGGAACTATTTTAGTTTTAAGCTTTCTAAGAATTTAGATCTCATTAGAATGATCATCATCATTATTCTAAAAGCGTTGCTTAAAACTATGGGTTTATCAAATATTATAAAACAAAGATCATGTAGATAATTAAAAGCCTTTAATAAATTAATACTTTTTATTAATAAATGAATAAGATTGTTACAAAGTATATGCTTTATCATCAAACATTATTGGCTTGTGTGCATACTACTTTCAATCTCCCACTTGCACTAAAACCAATCGTCATGGTAACTCATACTCTTCTTCTCTAAGTGGCGATTATCCCACATTGGATAAGCTTTAGTTAATGGATATGTAATGTTATTCATGAGAGTCCACTATCTCTATAGTGATTTCCCATCTTCAATGATTCTAATAATCAAATGAAAGTGCCACAACACATGTTTAGATCCAAGATGAGACTTAGGAACTATTCCTAGTTACGTAATGAACTTTATCCAAACAATCAACTTGTAGCTTCATTTATAGCTATATACTTTGTCTTTATTACTAAACCAAAGAACTCTTTCTTT
This sequence comes from Panax quinquefolius, assembly GCA_020205615.1. NCBI lineage: Eukaryota > Viridiplantae > Streptophyta > Magnoliopsida > Apiales > Araliaceae > Panax > Panax quinquefolius. Next base: position 105,156,310 of record CM035152.1, read on the forward strand.
GTTTGGAACCTTTCCAATTCATTGCACCACCTGCTCAAGGTAACCCTTTACCTTAAAGTGGATTTTTTCGTCGTCTTTGGTGCTGCCAAAAAAACTTGAGTCTGTTAAGCCCTCTAGTTTTAATTTAGACCCACCATTAATATGATCACATCCTTAGTGCCGGTTAAGCACTTTAAGATATTTTTCACTGACTTATAGTGAAATTCTCCAGAATATGACTGATCAACATCAGGTCTCGTACATTTCATTGCATACATGATTGTCACTCATGCGACCTCTCTTTTTAGGAGTCTGTGGGGACTATTAAGAGAGATACACTCCATTGCTCATCCACATGAGACATCTCTTGGAGTTTGCCATGCTAAACGACTTTAGCATCAAATGAATATACGTTCCTTGGGTTAAGTTGAGCATCCTCTTAAATCTATCTATATATATTTATATCCCCAATTAAGATACTCTTCCAAATCATTCATGGAGGAATGTTTAGACAACTTTATCTTTACTGATTGTAGCATTGGTATGTCATTCCTTATCCGTAGTATATCAACATGTAGTACTAGGAATGTCACGATGCTCCCACTGACCCTTTTGTACACACTAGAACTCTTACCTCATCGTATGTAACTTTGGATCATCATCTTCTATGATCGCACCTCATCATCATCATCCATGATGAATCCATACCTCCCTAGGTATCTTGGTACTATTCCGATTTACGATTGGCCAGTACAATAGGTATCTATAGGTTCCTCTTATTTGATTTATAGTGTTTTGTGGTTCTTGAACTCTTCAAGATCTATTATCCTCCCACTAGCCCTTTCAATGATAAACACCTTTATCTTCAAGAAAGCGTGTTTAGCAACAAACACCTTTTGCTAAAGTAGGATTATAGAACACATGCCCTAAACTTACTTTAGGATGTCCCACAAATCATACATGTCAAATTTTGTCCCAAGCTTATCCTTTGAAACCTTTTCACATAATTTGGACAACCCTTATCTTAACATACTTAAGATTAGGAATCCTCCCATCCATAACTTTTATGGAGTCTTCAATGGATTTTGAGGTTACCATTTTTCCGTAGATATCGACCTATTTCTAGGGACATAACCCTGAAGGATTTGGAATGTTGGTAAAATCATTATAGACCATACCATGTCCAACAAGGTATGATTTTTCCTTTTAGATACATCAATCAATTATTGCGTATCAGGATGCGTCCATTATGAGAAAACCATTTGAGATGATCTAGAAACTTATTGCACAAGTATTTATTCCTTGATCTAATCAAAGAATCTTAATACTTTGTCAATTTGTTTCACTTATGAATTCTCTGAACTTTTCAAATAATTCACACTTGTATTTCAGCAAATACACACATTCAACTCTTTGAATGATCATCTCCTTTTCTTATACTAATTTGTTCAATATGCAAAATTATTTTCATGTAAGTCAGTATACAAAATTATTAGTAATATTCCATTCTATACAAAACATTATTATTATAAATAGAACAACAATTGTTCCTAAATATAATACCAAAGATTTCATTGTCCAACAATAAAATGGAAATAATGTTTTCAACGAGAGGCGGAATACAATAACAACTTATTGACTTAATAGATTTGCTCGTAGGCGATCTTCTAAACTATAAGTTTCTATGGCTAATGTTGCAACCTTTGCTTCATTTCCCACACATAGGATTACTTATCTTTGTTTAACTTTCTACTTACGCTTGGTCCCTTCATAAATCTATATTTATGATAACCAAAGTCGATTATCCAATACCCAAGTAGAACCTTGACTTAAAGAAAATTTATTTTAAATTATGAACAAAATTGTATTTATAATCGAAACTTCACTAAGCTTCTTTTTTAGCCTCTCGCAAGATGCTTCTTCTAGATTTCTTTCCGATGTCCAAGCTTATTGTAGTGGAAGCAAACTCATTTGCTATCAAGTATCAGTTTTATTCTTATTATCCTTTGTTTATGCCTTTCTATTTACCTTCTTTGAATCGTTCTTCTTTTCGTAAGATCCTTTGGCCCTATCGGTAAGACTTGATCTTTCTTGGTTGGAAAGTGACTCTCAACATTTTTCAATATGTTAAGCAAATCAGTGAGGTCGATATCTAGCTTGTTCATATGAAAAATTCACAACAATTGTGAAAGGAGTTAGGGAGTGAGTGCAAGATCAAATCTTGGCTCAACTCTCCATCCATGACAAAACTCATTGTCCTAATTGATCAATCAAATTGATTATGTTAAAAATTTTTATCATCTTTGTAGTGTCACTTGGTCATTCTAGATCGAAAGAGCTCCTAGAGATATCGATATCTATCGGTCTTACTTTCCTCACCATCAACTACTTGATGTGCGGGAATATAGTAGAAGCATCCATAGTTTCATCTTCGTTCAAGCTCGTTACTCATGGATGCGAGCATGATACATCGAGCCAATGTGCATCATCTTACCACTTTCTAAAAGTAGCAATCTCTTCCTCGAGGCATTATGCGCAACCATTGCGAGGATAAAGGCGTATTAAGGACATAAGATAGCTTTTCACTATGAGAACTATTCTCAAATTCCTTAACCAATCCGTTTAATTCGATCCGGTTAATTTAGCATCTAATATGCTTCGCAGATGATAGTAATTTTAGACATTGCAAAATTTCGTAAATGAATTTGTAATTAACAACATTTTAACATACATTCTTTTATTAATTACCAAAATAATTTAGGTCTTGTTTTAAATTGGTATCTCCCACTATTTTCTTCAAACTATATTACCCTCACTTATATAGTTCTAAGCAAAATCTAATTAAAGATTTGCTAATGAGAATAAGGATCCCATTTCAAATGTATATAGCCTTGTGGTGACACAACAAACTATATATAAATAAATAGGTAGACAACTTTTGTCAATTACATCAACTATGCAACTCCTTTTCTTTTGCCTCTTAGATTATTTTGATCAAGTGGTGGCACATCCGAATCAAAATTATCCAAGTTAAGTCCGACCTAGCACTCCATATATTCAAAAAAGAAAAATATCATCCTTGTGGTGACACAACAAAACAATATTGTTCAATTTTCTTTATAAGCATCAAATGTGATAAATTAACATCTTAAATACTTAATACTTGCCTTGTGGTGACACAACAAACTCATATTAAATATTTAATACTCTATTAATTTTATCATGCTAGAAGGCGACGTTCGATATTCCAAATATCTTTGAACGCTTAGGACTTAATATAAAATTATGAGGGGTTTGTTATTAATTTGTCTCATCTTGTTTAGCGCGCATGCACATATATATATAAAATACGCGTTATATTAATGAACATGCGAAGCATGTTTGCATAATATATAATATATATATAGTATAAGCATGCACATATAGAATACTATATTCTACCCGAATTGATTATGGACTTTTTATTCTAGTTTGGTTCACTAGAGCCACCAAGTGAACCAAAAAGGTCAAACCCCAGGGGTGCAAGAAATAATATTTAAATATAACTATTACATTTAAACCGGGCTCCATTACAAACGGTCTTCAAGCGCTCCTTGCTCCTTTGATCTCTAATTTTCTAAAATTAATTCTAACTATTCCTATTACAATACTATTTAAAATAAATAGAAACCTTGATCGTGATCGAGGGAAGTACATAGGAGGGAATAGAATTTACATTAAGAAAAATTAGAGAAGGCAATCTGTGAGACCCCATTTATTAAAACCCATACATTCATGCATCCAACTAAAATAAAATCCAATCATATTGTTCAATAGTCCATAATCAATCCCATTTATTATCATACACATCACCATATGCATCAATAAATAACATTCATCTTATGAATAATAAAGATTTAATATATATATTGATATCATTTAATGGGCAAATTTAGTTAGTATAAAATCTATTTTTGAATCAAAATAAACTCCTTTATTTTAAATCAAATTTAAATCAAAATAAAACTATTTTATTTTAATTTATCCTATTTTGAATAAAATAAACTATTTTATTTTAATCAAAATATTTAATCAAAATAAACTCCTTTATTTTAATTAATTATGGAATCCAATTCCATATATAAAAAATCTTTAATTAAAATAAACTCTTTTATTTTAATTAATTATGGAATCCAATTCCATGTAAAAAATCTTTAATTAAAATAAACTCTTTTATTTTAATTAATTATGGAATCCAATTCCATGTAAAAAAAAAATCTTTTATTTAAAGGAAACACGGATATTCTTTCCTATTCACAAATAAACTCTTTTATTTTGAATAATATGAAATCTATTTCATATCTAAATAAACTCCTTTATTTAAGGAAACATGGATTCACTTTTCCTATTCACAAATAAACTCCTTTATTTTAGAAAACATGAAATCCAATTTCAACTCCAATTAGTTATCATGGAATCTAATTCCAACTCTAATTAGTTTGCATGAAATTTAATTTTAAAATTAAAATAAACTTTATATTTTAATATAAAAATAAACTTTTTATTTTAATATTAAAATAAAATTTTTATTTTAATAATAAAATTATTAAGAATATTATATATATATTACCGTAATTATATATATATATATATAACATGGCAGTGAATTCAAAAAAAAAACGTGGCCTCATGTTCCTTAAAAATTTCAAGCTTCTGCCGAAAATAAAAAAAACTTCTGGGATAATGTTTTAAAAAAAAATCATGCAACAAAAGTTTATATATCATATATATATATGAACCATACGCTTTTAAATAGTGCCTACCCAATATTCGCATGACCAATCCGTGAATCACCATGTTGCTTTTCTTTAAAAAACTGTTATCAAATCAAAACCGTGAGATGCCATGGATGGTTTTTTTTTTTTTTTTTTTTATTAGCAGTTTATATATATATATATATATATATATATATATATTAATAGATTTTATACAATAAAATTATGCCCAATTAAATTGTTCTAAACACATATCAATAAAATATTAAATTTGAACAATTAATAATTTGCATAAAGGTTTGGCTCTGATGCCACTGTTAGCTTTGTAATAAAAAAAAAATTTAATTAAAATAAACTCTTTTATTTTAATACCCCTTTTCTTGAATCATTATTATTCCTTGGTGGACTGTTAGGTTTGTTATATTCATGGGCGCAATCAAATTGCAAAATAATGCGGAAGTGTGTAAAATCAGAGTTTAAAAATTTTACAAACCATATACCCGGATCACCCTTTATGCACAATTATTAATTAAACGAAAAAGATAACGAATGAGAATCATACCCTTGAAGATCGAAGCTTCCCTCGTACAAGTTCACCTCCAATCCTTTTAGCGTTCAACTTGAATCCACAGGGTTTAGTTCCTTCCTTTGATCAACGTTAGCCACCCGTGTGTTTGGCCTCTCAGAGGTGATCCACCGAGGAAGAATAAAATTCAAGAAGATGGGTGTTATGGCTAACCCTAGTTTTCTATCTCTATAAAAGGCATACTCCCAACAACTTGGAATTATTACGTCTTTGTTAAAGTCAACAACCCATACACCCATAATAAGACTCCTCTTATTAATAGATGTAAGCAACCCACCTTAACAATTAAGGAATTGGGTTTTATTTAATTAATTAAATTTTTTAATTAATTAAGCTCCTAATCTTATTAGGGATAATTAATTAAAACTCCTTTAACTAATTTTCCTTCCTAATCCAATTAGGAATAAATGAGAGTACTTATATTAAATTAATTCCTAAACTCTTTTAGAAATTAAAATAATAATAATTATAATAATATTAATAAGACTCCTCTTATTAATTTATATTTAATATTTCAAAATATTAAATAATAAATATTAAGCTATTTAATTTATTCTATCACCATAGATTAAATTAAATATACATAACATATTATTACGATTATGCCATTAACTTCTTAAATAATTATTCTTCCTTTTATGGTGTGACCCCTTTAGGTTCTCCATATTAAACCAGGTTGTGAATAAATCAATTAGAACAATTCTAATCTTATTTAAATAAATAAATTAAACAATTAATTTATTTAAATAAATAATATTTATTCTACTGATAGGGATAAGCCTCCCCAAGCGATCAACGACTTTCCGGATAATATAGATTTCAACATTAATCATTAAAGAACCTTTGAGTAAATAGTTACCAAAACAATTCAATCCTTCCACCATACAATGTCCCAATTAAATATAAGACATGGAATTCTTTGTCAAGTCTTATTTTATTTAATTATATGTATTTCGACTCTTAAATTCATTAACTCCAAATAATGCAAATTAGAAACTCCTTTCTAATTTCATTCTCGCATTAACCAAGGACTCTTGGGTTGTCATTTATCGAATCACATAGGACATTTCTCTTTCTTTATTAGAAGTGGTAGATTCTTTATTGATCATACATTATCTCCATATACAACTTATTATACCCAAGCATACCCTTTGATATACCCTAAGGGTCTTAAGGAATAAGTCAAAGTATAACTCATCATACACAAGATACTATGATGATCTCAATTCCAAGGATTACTTCAGACTACTATCACTACAGAATTCCTATTGACAGCACAAATAAAACTCCATTAGGTATTCCTTAGCGAGCCCGCTCAAAGTGAACTTATTCTCTAATAAGCACCTACATACTTGCTTTTTAGTGTCTCCACACAAATGATCGTGAGATCAATCATCCTCATCCAATGAGCAAGCAACGTATGTACCAATCTATCCGGATTCACTAATCCCCAATTTAGTAATCCAATGATTGGGAACTAATTTAGTTTTAAGCTTTAAGAATTTAGATCTCATTAGAATGATCATCATCATTATTCTAAAAGCGTTGCTTAAAACTATGGGTTTATCACATATTATAAAACAAAGATCGTGTAGATAATTAAAAGCCTTTAATAAATTAATACTTTTTATTAATAAATGAATAAGATTGTTACAAAGTATATGCTTTATCATCAAACATGATTGGCTTGTGTGCATACTACTTTCAGTTTTGCCACTATCATACAAGATGTCTAATGACATACAAACTCGTGTTATCATAAGACAAGGTTGTGCACATCCACTTCTTCGAGTATATTTACAAGCACTACCTATATAATCTTGGTGTTTGTTTGGAGTATAATACCCAATTAGAGACAAAGTGGAGATAATGATATGTCAAGAAAAGACTCACCATTGGGAGGAATATGATAGTAATCTTCTCGTTTTTCTTTGGGGTCTATTGGGTCAACCAAGGATAATTCTGTGGCCATATGATATCTACCATAACCTAAAAGCATGGCCTCCCATATACGAAGGTTTCTTGAGCACTTCCCAAAGATTCTAATTTCTAAAAGCAGGTTTTTGACTATACCTTTATGTAAGTTGTCATTGTGACGTACACTGGTTGGTATATATTTGTATCCAAATTCACAAAGATATATGTGTTGTTGTATTTTGCACGACAATTGTTGTAATAAAGTTGTAGTTGTTTTTCGTACCATATATTTGGCGACTCAGAATGGGTTGGATGGAATGGACCTATTTTGGGGTCGTTACATACACCGTGTCTCACTGTATGGAAATGATGACATGTGTGAAGCACTAATATGACAGACAAATATGGTGCGAAGAACTAAAGTGCAGTTAATAAAGCAGTAGTACACATCCATTCAATGTAAATATAGCATTCAAATATAAGCAGATAAATGTTTTGAAAAGCTTGAGTAGCAGCTTAAGCCCTCTTACTGGAATCCCCAGTAGAGTCGCCACCTATCGACGTCGGATTTTTATTTGTCCCTTTCTGTTCTTGTCTTTTGGTGTTCTCATTTTACATGAGTTTTGTTTGAAAAAAAAAGTTTGAAAAGATCCGACATGTATATGTCGACGATTTGACTGTTAGAGTCGCCAGTTGGTAATTTTTAAATGGTTGCACCAACTCAATCAAGAAAAGGTTTACACAAAGACCCAATGGTTTGACACTGTTTAACTATTCTTAGAAGCCGAGATTCGTTAGGGTCCGCGGGCTTGATTAAACGGAGGCAAGGTGTGTGTGTGAATTAGGTCTATGTGCAATTGTCTGGAAGTAGTGCTATTCCTCGTTTGCACCTATATACAAAGGGTTTGACTTTTGTATAAAAATTGAATTTTAACAAGATATAGCAGTGATGTTTTAGAAAACATGTTTTTCAAACCCTTATGCTCAATAGTAATTGAGGCCTTTGATACTTCCATTTTATTATGTTCGGCTTGATTGCTTTTATTTTTCGAGATGTGAGGCATCTTCAAGAAAATAAGATATATAGTAGTGTCGAATTCCTTGTGGGCATGATAGCCATCTAAGGATATCCAGACACCGAAGATAATTTACAAGCTGGTTCCAGCTGCAAAATTTCCATCACGGGAACCGAATCTAGATTTAGAGGCTGAATTTGTGATCACGTGATTCCTATGCTCACATGAAAAAGCAATATGTACAAATGTTAGAAAAAGAACTAGATTTGAATAAATCTAAACCATTCTAGCTTCAACGGTCCCAGTTTAGAAACTTCTGAACCGCTCAAAGTTAGAAATAGCCAGATTTAGGTAAATCTAGCCCGCAGGCTGAAAGATTTAATATCTACATTATGAAAACAATTAAAGCAGATATTTATATAAAAGCGTATATATATATATATATATGGATGATCAACTGCCATGAAATAAACTCCAGGCAAGACTTTGAAATGTAAATATATATATATATAAGCGGTAAATGGCTACGAAGTAAACTCCATTCCTGACAGAAATGTATATATATATATATAAGCGATAAATGCACCAAATATTATATCCAGGCTCAATCGAATTCTAGTTCGATAATATATATATATATATAAGTAATAAAAAGCCATGAATCAACAATCCGGGCATACCCACTTGAAAAGACTCTCAACGTTAGTATATATATAGATATAAAAGTAGTAGAAAGATTAAAAATCTCAAAAATCTTAAAATTGGATTCCAAGAAGACTTCAGATAGCTTTTGACGCTTGAAAACTCACTTTCCACTGGTTAAACATTAGTATGTTACAAAACACAAGCTTACAAGTGTTTAGAAAGAAGAATCACTTAGTTTAGAGCACTCTAGCAGGGGTTATACGTTGAAATGGATAGAGTTGTCTCTCGTTTCTACTCTTTTTTTTCAAATGAGCTGTCAAGAGCTCATACTTAAAGACTAGATGGTCGTGGGTCTACCTGTGGCTGCCCGGGCCTCTTCGGACCATGCGGGTCCTGTCATCTCAAAGTACGTGCATTTGGGCTACGCGTTGTCCATTTGAACCTTCATAACTTTCAATCCGAGCATCCGATAAAGGAGTATTATACCTTTTCGAAATGTTATTGTCGAGAGCTACACAATGACATGGGATTAGAGGTTGTACGAAGCCGGGAAAATGGGTCCATGAATAAATTTCCAAGTCTTTAAAGTCTATCCATTGTACTGTCTTGTGCAGTTGTCACTCAGGATTTAAGCTATGGTTCTTGTGGAACATATTGATACGCAGTGTGATTTTAATTGTGTTGAGACGACGTTAATGGATTATTGACTTTGAGATTTTTTCATGCATATAGGATGTTGATGACTTTGAGTTGGTGTGCTGCTGAATGGCCACCTAGTCATGCCTACGTGCATGTGGATAGTTCTTTTTACAAAGGAGACTCTTGAAACAAAATTTGACAAGTCTAGGCATTGAATGATCATTCATTTTTAACTCTATTGTAGATGTATGTTTAAGTAATGCATGCATGCATATAGATATGAACTATATTTAATGAGCTCCATGTTAGAATTTACCACACCCTTTTCGAGGTGATTTGGAGACTTTTATTTAGATATATGGATCCAGCCGAGTAGCTCCCATAGGACCTCTTCAGGTGTGAGGAGGAGAGCTTCAGATGTGCCTCGGCCTCGCCCAGCCCTACAGCCTCGTCGATTGACTGAGTCATTGATTCGTCCTATCCTGGTGGAGAGACCAGATGTCGAGGATGAGGAGGAGGACGTACCCATTGCGGATCCTACTCATTCTTCTTCCATTCCTCACAGCGAGCTTTCAGTTATAAATGTGATGATTCCAAAGTTTTTAGATGATTTGACTCGTTTTCCCATTTGTGCTGGCAAGGGTTTTGATGTTGTTTTGCATTTTGATGCAGGTTCCTGGCTTTACGCAGCCTATAGGGAACTGGTTTAACATACATTCTCTGTATCAAACTCTTAATCCAGAGGACCAAGGGATTGTGCATGCTTGGGGCTTCGAGGCTTTCTTTTCCATCCTCCCCTGTCGTTGTCCCTAGGGTTATCTCAAGGCTTTGTCTGAGCACTAGTTTCACCAGACCTAGTCTCTCCATTTGTTGGATTATGAGGTAATGATGATACTGATGGATTGGAGATTCATCACTGGGATGGAGTTTTCTGGTGCACCAGTGCCTTTGGTGGCTGACATTTCCCCGACTGCCGTCAGATCATTGTTAGGAGTCCCGTCTATGACACTCAAGGGTTGGATAGTCCGTTCTAGTCCTTTGAGTGTAGATGTCGTGAATGGGGCTCTGACTGAGCCATTTCCCGATGATCGGAAGGTTAGAGATCGCATCTTTCGCCAATTGTTTCTGATCATCCTCAGGGGTTATTTCCTGGCTAATAACTCTTCGATGGTGTTATTCTCTTTAGTTAGCACCACTCGGGAGGTGGTGAAAGTAGTATGAACACAAGCCAATCATGTTTGATGATAAAGCATATACTTTGTAACAATCTTATTCATTTATTAATAAAAAAGTATTTATTTATTAAAGGCTTTTAATTATCTACATGATGCTGTTTTATAATATGTGATAAACCCATAGTTTTAAGCAATGCTTTTAGAATAATGATGATGATCATTCTAATGAGATCTAAATTCTTAGAAAGCTTAAAACTAAAATAGTTCTCAATCGTTGGATTACTAAATTGGGGATTAGTGAATCCGAATAGATTGGTACATACGCCGCTTGCTCATTGGATGAGGATGATTGATCTCATGATCATTTGTGTGGAGACACTAAAAGCAAGTATGTAGGTGCTTATTAGAGAATAAGTTCATTGAAGCATTGGCTCGCTAAGGAATACCTAATGGAGTTTTACTTACCGTCAATAGGAATTCTGTAGTGATAGTAGTACAAGTGATCCTTGGACTTGAGATCATCATAGTATCTTGTGTATGATGAGTTATACTTTGACTTATTCCTTAAGACCCTTAGGGTATATCAAAGGGTATGCTTGGGTATAATAAGTTGTACATAGAGATAATGTATGATCAATAAAGAATCTACCACTTATTAAAAGAAGAGAAATGTCTATGTGATTCGATAAATGACAACCCAAGAGTCCTTGGCAAGGCGTAATGAAATTAGAAAGGAGTTTTTAATTTGCATTATTTGGAGTTGTGCATTTAAGGATCGAAATACAAATAATTAAATAAAATAAGACTTGATGAAGTAATTCCATGTCTTATATTTAATTGGGACATGTATGGTGGAAGGATTGAATTGTCTGCAGTAACTATTTACTCAAAGGTTCTTTTATGATTAATGTTGAAATCTATATTATCCGGAAAGTCGTTGATCGATTTAGGAGGCTTATCCCTATTGTTGAATAAATATTATTTATTTAAATAAATTAATTATTTAATTTATTTATTTAAATAAGATTAGAATTGTTCTAATTGATTTATTCACAACCGGTTTAATATGGAGAACCTAAAGGGTCACACCATAAAAGGAAGAATAATTATTTAAGAAGTTAATGGCATAATCGTAATAATATGTTATGTATATTTAATTTAATCTATGGTGATAGAATAAATTAAATAGCTTAATATTTATTATTTAATATTTTAGAAATATTAAATATAAATTAATAAGAGGAGTCTTATTAATACTATTACAATTATTATTATTATTTTAATTTCTAAAAGAGTTTAGGAATTAATTTAATATAAGTACTCTCATTTATTCCTAATTGGATTAGGAAGGAAAATTAGTTAAAGGAGTTTAATTAATTATCCCTAATAAGATTAGGGAGCCCCTTTAATTAAAAGGTTTTAATTAAATAATACCATATTTTAATAGGGTTACTTAATATCTTTATAAGAGGAGTCTTATATCAGATATTAAGACGATGTCATAATTCCAATGGTTGGAGAGTACGCTCCTTTTCTATAGAGATAGAAAAACTAGGGTTTAGCCAACCACCCATCTTCTTGGATCTTTCTTCTTCCTTGGTGGATCACCTCTAGAGGCCAAACACTTGGGTGGCTAACGTTGATCAAAGGAAGGAACCAAACCCGGTGGATTCAAGTTGAACGCGAAAAGGATTGGAGGTGAACTTGTACTTGAGGAAGCTCGGATCTTCAAGGGTATGTTTCTTATTCATCTTTTTCGTTTAATTAATAATTATGCATAAAGGGTGATCCGGGTATATGGTTTGTAAATTTTTTAAACTCTGATTTTACACGTTTCCGCACTTTTTATGCAATTTGATTGCGTTCTTGAATATTACAAACCTAACAGGTGGACCGTATCGAAGAGTTTGATTGGGGCTCCTACACCTTTGCATACTTCCTTAAGGGGATGTGCCTACGTTCAGAGGGCATGATGGAGGCTTGGTTAGGGTTCTACCCATTACTGCTGGTGAGCATTTTCTCTTTTAATTTCCCTTTGTTCGGGTTGCCAGTTTGACTGATCGTAGATATTTGATCTTATATTCGCAATTTTTGGCCTACAAGAGGCTCCCATATCTTCGTCCTGTTAACATGTTAGGTTTGGATACCTATCCATGGGGATGGCGATGGAATTACTCCACTTTGGCGAAGGTTCCTATAGCTGAGGGTTTCACCCATTCTCTCCTACAGTTGGAGTTGTTGATCACAGAGGTCATTACATAGGTTCCTTGCTCTTAGGACCACTTGACAGTTGGCTTCAAGGATGGTTTCCTGACTGGTGTCAAGTATGTATTATCCACCCGTCAAATTCCTTTCCTTACTGATGGAGGTTGGGAGCTCAATTTGGGAGAACGTACTATTAGGAGCACTATATGAGAGATACGCATTTCGATCTTTCCTCCTGTCAGACGTCATTGGCCTTTGTCACAACCGATCACTAAGGTACCATTGATGGGCATGGATGGCTTTACTTTGTCAGAGGGACCATACACTCAGGAGGCTTTTTATCGCTGGTGGTTCCCTTCGCACCATTGGAGCTTAGACCCGCGCCTCACAGTTTGTGGGGGATATAGTTCCTGGCTCCGTCATGATGACAGATTGGATTTCTTACATCCGAGAGCCTACTCATCTGACGTAGATTCATAGTTTGACCCAGCAGTTGGACTAGGCACATTTCTTTATCCGGCATTTGAGCAGAGATCCATCAGAGGATAATACTTTTGATCCATCCAGTTCTAGGGTAGGCCTTCCAAGTAGCCCATATTTAGATGGTTTTGTCGGTGCATATCTTTCGTTGTATCGGCATGATATCCCTTCTGGAAGAGATTCAGTGACTCGAGAGGAGTTACATCAGATGGACAGATTGGATGATGTGGACATCAACATCATTGACTTCTTCTGATGCATTTATGACTATATCTTTTGATAAGCCTCTATTAGATATTGGGGAGTTGTGCCCCAGTTCTCGTTATATCTTTTGATAGGCCTCTATTAGATGTTGGGTGATTGTGCCCCATTTCCCTGTATTTTTCTCAGTTATATACAGAGATGATGTATTTAAATGATGATGTACTTAAGAATGTATGTATATTATTTTTTATTCCCTACATCATATTGTCATCTGTTATTTATCATGCATGTATTACGTCATGGATATGCATTTTTAGAGATGAGTTTAGCATTGACCCCTGGATGGCCTTATGATACGACTCTACAGATGTCTTCATCCACTGTTAGCTGGATTGTGCATACCCTGCCATTGTTGCTCGTATCTTCTTTGAGATCGTCGTATAGCAGTTTATCTTCCCTGGATCGGGTGACAGTTGATCAACTATTGAGACACTCTTTGACCTTCCTGACATTTCAGGTTCCACCGGGCTTCATAGAGGGCATGCTTAAGCATTGGGTACCAGATAGATAGGTATTTAAATTTGATACCCAGGAGTTGACTCCTACATTGGAGGAGTATGAGCGTCTTACAGACTTACCATTGGATCGGCCTTGGGCTTAGATGGCTGTCTGTGACATGAGCCGACAATTTATGACCTTGATAGGCTTGAGGCGCAGAGTTTTCATAGATGAGATTACCTCGGGGCATTTGGTGTCCATGAGTTTCTTGATTGATAGATTTGGGTCGTTGGATAGCTATATGCGATACTCAAGGGACTTCACCATTTTTGAGGGTGATTGGCATGTCGCCTATGTAGACATATTCTTGATGTGCATAGTGGCCTATCTGTACATGTCGTTGTACATGGGCCATCTGGATATCCGTGAGGTTTATACCATCTTACCTATGATTTTGGTAGAGACCTTGAGGGGTTTTCATAGGCAGTGCGGTCTTATTGTACGTGTGGTTTATGACACACTTGAGACCAATTGGCACTTTCAGACATCATGGGTATTGTTTTTCCCATGAGATAGCCATGTTATATTCCTTTCAGTCGGCTGAGTGTACAGACGCAACATCATGGTTGGCTTTCTTGTCAGGGATCGAGGACCCGTTTGATATTTTGCCATGTTTAGGGCACAGCTCTCCCTATAGCTTCATCACTCATGCAGTCAGTAAGGACTATCTTCCCCTGGTCGATTTGAGGTGGGTGACCACATATCATCCACTGGCTATTATAGCACAGTTTGCCTAATTTCAGGATATTCATCCCTTTGACGGGGAAATGGTTTAGCGATTGTCATCTCGGCTTCTGTCAACAGAGGATTTATCCAGGATTTATGACTGTTGGACTCGTCAAGAGTGGGCTGACTTTTAGACTATTCATCCAGGTCGTTCTTCAGAGTATTCTACATGGGTTGTATCCTCAGAGCCATGTATTAATTCTGATGATGGGGAGTCTATACAGTACCCTAATTCTCCCTTTGAGGATGAGTTGTTTACTGGTTTGTCAGTAGCTTGGGTTGATTCCCCCAGCATTCCTACTATTGTGGCTCCACATTCTGCAGAGTATTTAGAGCAGAGGTTACATCTGATGATGTTTGAGAGGGATCAGGCTAGGGCCTTGATGTTTACAGGTCTTTCTGATAGAGATGCCACTTTGGTTGAGAGAGATGATGTTCTAGCTCACAAGGAAACTGTTGTTGTTTAGCGGGATGAGGCTCGATCATCTAGGGACACAACTGTTGTTGAGCGAGATGAGGCTCTAGCTACCCGAGATGCTGCCACTACAGATAGTAATGCACTTAGATCTCATACTACTGACATTGTTGCAGAGATGAGTGCATTCATTAATGAGCACAATATCACCATGCAGATGGGCGTAGATCTCCTGGATCGTATGGACACCCTGGGGTAGGACCTCATAGATTTGCCTCCATCTACTGAGAGGGATGCCATATTGGACTTGATGGCTCTCTAATCCATGGATTGGTAGATTAGCTTTAATTTTCCTACATATAATAGGTTAACTATAGACACTTGAAATTTTGCATTCTTGTTACTAATCCTGCAGGAGGGAAGAATTATCTTCCAAAGATAACCCTAGAAGTCAAATCAATTTTAACCCTGGAGATAACCCCGGGAGATCTAGTTTTCAATCTCAGAGACAACCCCGAGAGACTCAGTCCCAAACCTGAAGATAACCCTAGGAGATCCAATTCAAACCTCAAAGATAACCCCGAGGGATACAGTCCAAGATCCAAAGATAACCCTAGAAAATTTAGTTTTAACCCTAGAGATAACCCTGGGAGGTCAAGCTAACCCCGGAGATAACCCCGGGAGGTCAAGCCAACCTCAGAGATTACCCTGAGGATATTCAACATCTATAGGAGCCCAATTTCGAAGATAACCCTAAGAAGCAACTAATACATCTACGCCAAAGTCGGAGATAACCCCGGTGGGGGTAAAATCATCATTTTTCCACCTCAACATCACATTCATATCATCTCAACACAATTTAATTCATACTGCGTATCAAGATGTCCCACAAGAACCATAGCTCTAATCCCGAGTGACAACTGCACAAGATAGTACAATGGATAGACTTTGAAGACTTGCAGATCTGGTCATGCACCCATCTTCCCGGCTTCATACAACCTCTAATCTAATGTCATTGTGTAGCTCTCGACAACAACATTCCGAAAAGGTACAACACTCCTTTATCAGATTCCCGGATTAAAAGTTATGAAGTTTCGAGCGGACAACTCGTAGCCCGAGTGCATGTACTTTGAAACGATCGGACCCGCCTAGTCTGGGTAGCCGCAGGTAGAACCGCAGCTGCCACGGGTTGACCTGTGACTCCTTGGTCTTTAAATATGAGTTCTTGGCAGCTCATTTGAAAAAAAAGAAGAGAAAACTATGTCCATTTCGGCTTGTAACCACTTCCAGTGTGTTCTAAACTGAATGATTCTTCTTTTTAAACACTTATAATCTCGTGTTTTATAACATACTCAAGTTTAACTGGTGGAAACTGAGTCTTTAGGAGTCAAAAGCTATCTGAAGTCTTCTTGGCAGCACACTGTAAGATTTTTTAGATTTTTAAGCTTTCTACTACTTTTATATCTATATATACACTACCGTTGAGAGTCTTTTCGAGTGGGTATGATCGGATCGTCGATCCATGGCTTTTTATTGCTTATATATATATCACTTTTATATAAATATCTGCTTTAACTACTTTCATAATATAGATATTTAATCTTTCAGCCTGCGGGCTAGATTTGCCTAAATCAGGCTATTTCTAACTTTGACCGATTCAAAAGTGATTAAACTTGAACCGTTGGGACTAGAATGGTTAGATTTACTCAAATCTAGTTCTTTTTCTAGCGTTTTTACATATTACTCTTTCATGTGAGCCTAAGAATCATGTGATCACAGATTCAGTTTTTGAATCTAGATTCGGTTCCCACGATGGACATTTCTCAGCTGCAGCCAGCTTGTAAATTATCTACGGTGTCTGGATATCCTTAGATAGCTCTAATGTCCACAAGGAGTTCAGCACTACTATGTAACTTATTTTCTTGAAGATGTCTCGCATCTCAAAAATAAAAGCAATCAAGCCAAACACATAATAAAATGGAAGTATCTAAGGCTTTAATTACTATTGAGCATAAGGGTTTGATAAACCTATTTTCAAAAACTTCACTTCTATATCTTGTTAAAATTGAACTTTTATACAAAAGTCAAACCCTTGTATATATGTGCAAACGAGCACTAGTACAAAACCATAAAAAGACAACACTTAAAAGATGACGTTTTTATAAAAAAATGTTGTGGTGTTTTATTTTATAATATTTTTTAACAAAACGTTGTAGATATATATAAAAAAATGTTATGTATTTATAAGGGAAATTTTTGATTTTAAATAGATAATGTTTTTAAAAAAAAAAACGTTATCTATCTATGTGAAAAAGACGGAGTAAAAAATAAAAACGCGGAAGTGAAAATTTTAAATTAAAACAAGGACCATAGTTCTTTAGATCTACTTTCTTCTCTCTCATATCTCTATACTTTCGCTCTACGATGGAGGTAGCAATTCTCCGTCCAGTCCCTCCACTTCTTCACTTCCCTCCCCCACCGTGACGGCTGCTCCGGCGGTGAATCGACAGGATTACTACTCGTCGAAAGAGGAGTACCAGTTCCAGCTAGCCCTAGCGCTTAGCGTATCGGATCGGGACTTTTGTGATGATCCGAATAGCGAGCAGATCCATGGAGAAACGCTAATGAGCTTGGGGGTAATCAGAGTGGTGATTCGGTGCGGGAAAGAAGCGAGGCTGCTGCGGACTTGCTGTTGCGGCAGTACTAGGTGAGTTAGTTGTAGTGAATTTGGTGAATATTTTGAGTCTCCTGTGGCTGTGTAGTTAATTCTACTGTTTAGTTTTACTTCTGGTGGTCTTTCAGTTGGTTTTTTATTTTTTTATTTAGTGGGTTTTACATTCAGACTGTTTAAATAGGTGAGTTACTCGAGATTATATAATTCAGATTACCTAATATGTGTTTTCTGTGCGGTCTTAATTATCAATAATTTAGTAAACTGGGTGAAATTTGAGTTATGTATTGAATTAAATTATTGTTTTAAATTTATGCTGGTGGTATATACTTAATTACTTAACTACTGATGATTTGTATGGATTTTTTGATACTCCAGATAGTGTAGTGTAGGTAAGTCATCTGTGATTGCATAATCAGTAGTTTTAGCTGAGTAAAAGCTAAATTGTTGTCTTTATCTCTGGCAATATAGTTAGAATTATATTTTATTTTTGATAAGTTAATGTAGTTAGAATTTGGCCATTTTCCTTTCATACAAACTATACAGTATAGTGTATACTGTTTTAAAGTCGGTTGCTTTACTCGGTCACTAAGTTTCTTTATTGCAATGTAATTTCAGGGTGGGTTCTTGATAATCGAGATTGTGTGGATTTCAGCGAGTTGGGTTCTCTCTAATTTCTTTTGTGGAGTTCTTTTGCTGTAACTATGCTGCTAGCTTGCTCTTGTATGCCTTTCCTTAAGTTTCTCTTCGGTACCTTCTCTGCTTGTTTTTTATTTTGTCTTTTGCACTTCCTTGTTTTTATGTTGATGATATAGGGTTTCCTTTGCTCTATATTTTTTGTAGTTGCTTTTCATACTAGGAGCATTGGTCCATGGTGGTGATAGTAACCAAATTATTGATGTTACTAGATGGGTTAGATATTATCAAGCTAACTGCATTGGTCTTATGTAGGTTGACACACTACAAGGGTTTTAAGGAGGGGCAGGAGAGGAACCTTGTGGCAACAGATTTGGTTGGTAGGGGAATTGACATAGAACGAGTTAACATTATCATTAACTATGACATGCTGGATTCTGCAAATACTTATTTGCACAGGGTAGGTACTCTTTAATTGTTTTTATTTGGTCTTTTATTAGTATATCCTTGGTTTGACATTCTTAGGCTTTCATTTTTTGCAATTGGAAAGGTGGGTAGGGCTGGTATGTTTGGGACCAAAGGACTTGCAATCACATCCGTCCTAGGCTATAAATTGTTAATTTAGTCCTAGGTTGCAGTGTTGTTCCGCTGCTCAATAGTTATCTTGCTTAGAATTGAACATCTTAAACATCATATTTACTGGTCCAATACTTGACACTGATTGGAGAGACGATTTATCGTTTGCAACAAGCTCAACAGATACTGTTGGTTGATTTCACAATCAAAGCAAACGTGCAAGTATACACGGTCAACAAGTAATAGAGTGATAAAATAGAGTGTCGATCCCACAGAGAATTCTAATTAATAAATTCCAACTACTAGCACTATATCAATTCAATTTTATTTAAACAACCATAAACTGTGATTTTTCGAATAAAGAAAACTAAATTAAACAATTAAAAGAAATTAATCTAAAAGAAAGCAAATAAACAAAACTAAAATTTGTTTGAGTTCAGATAAATAAGGATTAAGACTCTAATATCCCCAATTATGAACTATAAATCAATTATTCAATTATCCCAATTATTATGCCTACTGAATTGTTAACAGGAATTCTCAAATGCCAAAAGTCTTTTTCCAAGTGATCAATTGCCTTCTATTTAATCCAGATTAATCTTGCTATATTGTTATGCAAAACAATTGAATTAAACTATTTTCAATCCCAATTCCTTATGTGTTACATGCGGTGAACAGATATTTCCATTCAATTCACAAACCTAATTATTCACTTTGCAAATAACTAAGTCACATGTCACCATGCCCAGTTCTAACCCTAGAATTCCTCTTTCAATTCCTTCTAGAGTAACAAGGTAATTATTGGCCAGATAATTAATCAATCAGCACAAAGCAAGATGAACAATTCACTTCAACATAAATAATCGTAATAAATCAAATAATTAATTCATAGCCATAAAAGGTTCAATTGGAATCTTAATTAAAGAAATTAGTTCATAGCAAAAATTAAAACCAACAATCTTTTGCAAATCATCCTTAAAGAATTACACAAATTAAAAGAATGAAGAAGAAGAAACTCCAAGTAGAATCCTTCAAATTCTCCTCTCTTGCCTCCTTGATCAATCTCCAATTGTGTATATTAGTTTCCTACTTCAATGTAAATAAACCTTATATACTCCACTCATCCCAACTCTAGCAATCCAAATTCAAATTCGCTTCAAACAACCTCCAATCAGCGGTAAAAGCAAAAAAGTCAACAACGCGTCCATTAATCGATTTTTTACCACCATTACCTGATTACTGGATTAGTATGAGTATATCGCTTCTTGCCATTGGGTGCAAAAAATTACTATTATGCCCTTTTCAAACTCAAATTCCCCATCATCCCTCACACTCCCAAATCAAGCAAGAACACATAAACACAAAGAAAATGAATCTAAATACCTTGAGAATACAATAAATTAAGCCTAAATATATCCAATCCATGGGTGTATAACCCAATCATCAAATACCCCCAAACTTAAATCGTTGCATGTCCTCAAGCAATAAAACACAAGACACAAAAACAACTAAACAACTATGCAAATGCAAACTATCTATATGTCCTTAATTCCAGCAATCCAATAGCACACATATATTCATAGGCCTCAGAAAAATCACATAAACATGCTAATACATCATGTTAAAATAGATCAATAATACCCCAACAATCAACAAATCTAAATATGTTATTACTGATATTGTGAGTGTGTTCAACAACCATGCTAACCAATAACGAGCAAAAACAAGAAAGATAATAGCTTTCTTTGAAGACATCATATAGAATAAACTTGAGAACTCATCAAATACACTTGATTCAACTGAAATCAAACAATCACCAAAGTCCAGGGGTCAAAAAGGAATACTTATGTTTTTTTTATACGGGGGCTTTTTGCACTTTTCCCACTTTATTATATTTTTTCTTCCTTTTTTTTTTTTTTTTTTTCCTCATGACTATGCATTGTCTTATTTTCTTAGGCTTTTCAGTGTTACCTTAACGAGCTTTCGACCAACGACTCCCAAGCCATTAAGACCTTAGGGCGCTAGGTGTAGAGACAATCCCCCAAGCTTTTTTACTCAAGTAACAAAGGCCACAAAACTAGACAAGCATGCCACGGTGTTTATTATATATTTTTTTAAAGCTTATATACTCCAAATATTTTTCCCCAAACTTGAGTTTATGTCTAAATTCAGCCATCACTAGTTATTCAAATTATTCCTTCATTTCACTAGCATTCATCCTTTAGAACTCTATTATCTATCCATTTAAACTATCATAGCCAACATTGTCATTTTTTAAAACGTGCTATCCTTATAATATCAGTGTCAAACAGATAAAGATTTAAATCATGTCAAGAAAATCATATCACTGACTCAACAATCCTTACTAGACTTGTTCATGCAATTTTAATTTCATCATTGTCCCCAAACATACGTACTATCAAAGGCTGGAATTAACATGCAATCCTAAAATGCAACACTTAATCACAATAAAAATCCAAATTAAAACCATTAACAATCTAATAATTCAAAATAAAAATTAACTATCCCCAAACTTAACAAGAACAATGTCCTCATGCGAAAGATAAAACAATATAAAACAGAGGACTTCCCTGACGAGCTTATTCCTCGGGTGGAGCATCCTCATCCTCGCTCATCTCTTGATCAGAAGGGGGAATCACAGGCAGAACGGGAGCAGCAGGGAACTGGCTAAGAGTAACGTCTGGGTATAGTTGGGCGTGCATGGCATTCTGAGCAGTAAATTGGTCGACCATATATTTATAGATGACATCTTGACGTTCTGAAAGACGGACATTCTGAGATTCAATATTGTAAAACCATCCTTCTATTTCGCGCTGGACCGCTTCGGGAACCACACCACGGTGAGCTGCGGAGGAAGGGCCATAAGTAGGTGGAGCTTGAGGTGGTGGAGCTTGAGAAGCTTCAACTTGGGGAATTATGAAACCCAATCCCCTAGGGTGGTTTGCCCCACCTGTCCACACTTTATACCTGCTTATCAACTTATGGTCCAAAACTGGCATAGGCGTTTGAATCATCTCGTCTGATTTCCATTTGACCCCAAACTCAGCACATAAGCCGCAAATGCAAATGAGAGACGGATGGGGTAAACCTTTTGTGGTCCCTCCTCGTGACGCTCTGAGAATAGACTGTTGGATAAGGTGGCCAACATCAATTTTTAGGCCTTGAATGATTGAATATAGCAAAACAGCCCTCTCGTTGGTGACATGGCTCACATGTGTGCATGGCATGAGTTTAGCACAAATGAAAGCATACCACGCCTTTCCATATAGACTGAGGTTAGATAGTGGAAAGGTCATGATGCCTCGTTCATGCAATGTCCATGTGGTGCCCGGTTGACAAAGCTCGCGAATTATCTTCTCATAGTCCAGCCCATCACTCACAAGTCTTGCATACTCGTCGTTCAGTCCCTTTAATGGCAGTTGATAGCACTCGTTTATGTCCTCGTCGCCAATTTCAATAGTTTTACCCCCTCACAAACACCCCGTAGTGGAAATGCTCGGGCACGTTGGTGTAGAACTCCTTGACAACTACAATCACGGCTGGATCAGGCTGGGCGGTGAGTGTGAACCAATTCCTTTGGGCTATCATAACCGCCAAGTCCCCATCCTTTGATTGATCGGGTCTAAAACCGCGTTCTGGGACTAGTGAGCGTGTAGCCATGCGGTTATAGCGTTCTTGAGCCGCGGCACTGACAAAACGGCAGCTGTCGAATTTTGGAGGTGGAGTCGAAGCGGTTCCTGAACCTTCGCCGCGTTGACGCTTGGAAGCCATTTTAAAATTCTGCAAAAATTTTCATTAATAAGTATTAGAGTTGGGCATACATTGAAAAAGAACATACGTGACCACATCAGTACCCCCAAACTTACAATCCATTGCATGGTGGTCCTTGGTTGGGGTGTAATGAAACTTATAATAGCAATGAAACTAAATTGGATCACGTAGTTGCATTTTATGCCTTTATAGCATGATTGGTCAAAGAAATGCATGATCTGCCCAAAAGGTGTGATGTAGAACAATTATTATGGCAAACATCTGTATACATCCGGTGTATGTGGTTGGGAACATTATGTAGATTAAAATTGTGAACAATTCCCAGCAAATAGGCAATGGATATGCAATTCTGACAAACAAGATTCCCATAACGATATGACTCCAAGTAATTAACAACACAGTGAGTCAGACTAAATAGCAAACACCTTGTGGGCAATTACTATTTTGCTTGAAAAACTCCATTATGTCTAGCAATTCATACCCCAACATGCAATCACCATAGAAATATCATAGATGCTAGAATCCGAACTCATTATCACAGTGTGTATGCAAGAAGGGGTAGAAAAGATCAAGGATGGCATCATACATACCTTGGATATGGAAGGAGAATCACAATCACAAAGGAGAAGATCCCAATACAAAAATATAATTTGTAATTAGCAAAGCATGTATGTTATGTGATGTGAATATGGAAGACGTTATATAAGGGTGAAGGGGAAAGGTTCAACTAATGCGCGTAGAAATAGTTAAGCAGAAGAAGTGGAACTGTAGGCATTTTAAACCGTGTTGGATTGAAATTGACCCTCAAATACGGGGGCTACTGGTTTTGACCATGGATGGAGCGCAAGGCGGCGCTTGTCAAGATCTCGATGATTATCCCCAGCGTCGGGGCGCTGCTATAAAGGGTAAACTCGATTAATCGTGGTGCTATCCTGCGTAAAGTGGCATCGACCCCAGCTACCGGGCGCTTATGTTTGTGTGCAATTCAAGCGCCGAGGCGCTGTCGTCATCCCCCACGTGTGGCAACTGAGTACAAAAGACTTCTCAACTTACAACTGCTAGACATGATACATGGAGAATGTTAGGCAGAGCATACACTAACAAATAATAAAAATTGGAAGAGAGTACTTACTAGATATATAAAATGAAGATAAATAAACTACAATAAATTAAAACTTGCGGGGTTGCCTCCCTAAAGCGCTTGGTTTATAGTCGTCAGCCCGACTTTCCTGAGTTGCTCACTTGGTTACCGGCTCGGAGAGGTACATGGTTGTAGCTTGGCGTTTGATGGGTCCACTACAATAATGTTTGAGTCATTGACCGTTAACCTTGAATGTTCGTTTTGAATTAGGTTCCTCGACTTCGATATTTTCGTGTGGAGCGACAGATATAATCATGAACGGCCCGGACCAATGAGATTTTAATTTCCCAGGAAATAACCGCAAACGTGAGTTGAAGAGTAATACTTGTTGGCCCAGTTCAAATGTTCGATCAAGAATTTTCTTATCATGCTAGGCTTTGACTTTCTCCTTGTAGAGTTTTGCGTTCTCATAAGCATTGAACCGAAATTCATCCATCTCGTTTAACTGTAGTAACCTTTTCTCACCAGCTGCTTGTAGATCAAAATTAAGTTTCCGAATGGCCCAGTGTGCACTGTGTTCTAGTTCAACCGGGAGATGACACGCCTTTCTGTAGACCATTCGATAAGGTGACATGCCGATCGGATTCTTATATGTTGTTCGATATACCCATAGAGCATCGTCAAGACGCAAAGTCCAATCTTTTTGTGACGTATTGACCACCTTTTCCAGAATTCGCTTGACCTCCCTATTCAAGACCTCCGCTTGACCATTGGTTTGGGGATGATACGCGGCTACAATTTTATGACGAACCCCATACTTCACAAGCAATTTAGTAAGCTGCTTATTACAGAAATGAGTTCCCTCATCACTTATTATCGCCCTTAGCGTCCCAAATCGTGTGAAGATGTTTTTCTTTAAGAATCGGAGGACGACGTTGGCATCATTAGTGGGTAAAGCTACGGCTTCTACCCATTTGGACGCGTAATCGACCGCCAACAGAATATATTGATTATTAAAGGAAGATGGGAAAGGTCCCATAAAGTCGATTCCCCACACGTCGAACAATTCAACCTCCAAAATTGTGTTGAGTGGCATTTCATTGCGCTTGGAGATATTACCTACTCGTTGACACCGATCACACTTTAGCACATAGAGATACGCATCCTTGAATAGCGAAGGCCAAAAAAATCCTGATTGTAACACCTTGGCTGCTGTTCGATCACCGGAATAATGGTCTCCATAATCTGATGAGTGGAAATGACCCAGTATGCTGTCCATCTCTTCATGTGGCACATAACGTCTAATCATTTGATCCGCGCAGGCCTTAAACAGAAATGGTTCGTCCCAATAGTATTGCTTCACATCGTGGAGGAATTTCTTTCGTTGTTGTGAGTTCAAATCTGGTGGTAACACCTTAGCAAACACATAATTCACGTAATCTGCGTACCATGGTAATATTGGGGTTACTCGGAGAAGTTGTTCATCCGGAAATTTCTCATTTATCATTATGTTGTCTTTATTCTAAACCTCCACGTTTTCCAACCGAGAAAGATGATCCACCACCTGATTTTCGATACCTTTTCTATCCCGGATCTCCAAATCAAATTCTTGCAGCAACAATACCCATCGTATTAACTGCGGTTTGGCATCCTTCTTCTCAATCAAATACTTAATGGCAGAATGATCAGTATAAACGATTACCTTGGTCCCAATGAGATATGCTCTGAATTTGTCGAAGGCAAACACAACTGCAAGTAATTCTTTTTTGGTGGTTGTGTAGTTCAACTTAATGGCGGGCATCTCGCAACGCCTTTTGGAATAGTAGATTGTGTGAAAAATCTTGTCGTGATGTTGTCCCAATATCGCCCAATCAATCATGCCAGACATCAAGAATTAAAGACCAATTAGCGCCACAATAATTTTAACTTCTTCTTTAATACCTCAAATGCCTCGATACACGATCGATCCATCTTGAAAGGCACGTCTTTTCTCCAACAGGAACATAAGGGGTTTTGAAATTTTGGGAAATCTTTAATGAAGCGCCTATAGAAAACACGCATGTCCCAAGAAGCTCTGGATTCCCTTCATAGATGATGGAGGAGGTAATTTTCAATTGTCTCAATCTTCGCTTTGTCCACCTCTAACCCCCTCGCATGTGAAACCTTATGCCCCAAAATAATCCCTTCTTTCACCATAAAGTGACATTTTTCCCAGTTAAGAACCAGATTAGTCTCCACGCATCGCTTCAACACTAAAATCAGATTTGCAAACATAAATCAAAGCTATCACCGAACACAGAAAAATCATCCATAAATACCTCCAAATTCTGTTCGACCATATCGGAGAAGATCGCCATCATGCACTGTTGAAAGGTTGTCGGTGCATTACATAACCCAAAAGACATACGCCAGAATGCAAATGTACCGTAGGGGCATGTGAATGTAGTTTTCTCTTGATCCTCTGGTGCTATGGAAATTTGATTATACCCAGAATATCCGTCCAAGAGACAGTAGAACTGATGTCCCGCTAGCCTTATCCAACATTTGATCAATGAACGGCAAGGGGAAGTGATCTCATGCGAGTGGCTTTGTTCACTTTGCGGTAGTCCATACACACTCTCCATCCTATAATCGTTTCTAGTGGGGATGAGCTCATTAGCTTCATTCTTCACCACGTTCATCCCCCCTTTCTTTGGTACGACTGTATGTGACTCACCCATGAATCGTCCGAGATTGGGTAAATAATGCCAAGAGATCCAACCATTTTATGATCTCCTTTTCACCACATCCTTCATAATGGGATTTAGCCTTCTTTGCATCTCAATGGTTGGTTTTGCCCCCTCTTCCATTAAAATCTTATGCATACAATATGATGGACTAATTCCCCTAATATCTGCTATAGTCCACCCAATTGCTATTTTGAACTCCCGCAGGACCCGTAGCAGTTTCTCCTTTTGCGTGTCAGTTAACTCCGTCGAAACAATAACTGGTAGGGTAGCATCTTTTCCCAAGTAGGCATACTGCAGATGGGATGGTAGCGGTTTTAGTTCCAACACCGGTGGCTCTTCTATCGAGGGTTTGAACTTTTTACCTTCTGTTTCGGGCCTATCAAGGGTGTCGAATGATTGATTGGTTTTCTGGAAGATAAATGATGTATCTAGCCATTTGACATACTCCACGTCATCTTCAATACCATCTTCGTCCATCCCGAGTAAAATGGATTCAAGCGGGTCCTCCGAATAATTTCCACTGAGCTTGTGATTAACCAATTCCTCCATGATATCAACCCACAAACATTCACCTTTTTCTTTCGGATAAGACATTGACTTAAAAACATTAAAGGTGACCTGTTGATCTTCAACTCGCATCGTCAATTCTCCTTTTTGCACATCAATCAATGTTCTACCCGTTGCTAAGAATGGTCGCCCAAGAATGATTGGGATTTCGATATCCACTTCACAATCCAAGATAAAGAAATCTGCGGGGAAGATGAATTTATCCACTTTAACTAAAACATCCTCAATAATACCTCGTGGATATGTAACCGATCGATCCGCTTAACCGCAAACCGATATTTATTTGGTCGTGGAGCTCAAGTCCAAACCGGTCGTAGAGCGGATAATGACATCAAATTTATACTGGCCCCCAAATCACACAATACTCGACCCGAAAACTGATTTCCAATTTCACATGGTATATTAAAGCTACCTAGATCCTTAAGCTTCGGTGGTAACTTATTCTGAATAATCGCGCTGTGTTCTTCGATCAATGCCACTGTTTCGAACTTACCCAATTTCCTCTTCCTCGACAAAACCTCCTTCATAAACTTGGCGTAACTCGGAATTTGTTCCAAGGCTTCGGCAAAGGGGATGTTGATATGCAGTTTTTTTGAAAATATCCAAGAATCGTGAAAACTGCTTATCCAACTTGGATTTCTGAAACCTCTGCGGATACGGTATGGGAGGCATTGTGATGGTTGGTTCCGGTTCTTTCTGCTCTAAGGTCTCATCTTGACGTTTTCTGGTGTCCACAACTTCCTCTGTTTCACTTTTTGTGTTGTCCCTCTTTTCTCTATCCGTGACTGTCTCTTGCAAATCCTTTCCACTTCGTAGAGTTACAGCATTACAATGCTCATTTTCGCCGATTTTTTCTCGTGTCACTCGAAGTGTTCCAAGTGGTTTGCCATTAAGTGCATGTGCTATTCGCCCCCACTTGATTTTCCAGATTCTTGATCGATCGACGACCTTGACTTTGCATATATCGGCTCCATTTGATTAAATTTTTTTCTTGTTTCTCGTTCTTTTGTCAAGAGTCCTAATGAATTTTTCCAAGGCTTCCTCCAAACCCGATTTCTTCTCTGGTTGTTGTGTTCGATTTTGAAACTCGATGTGTTTTGTTGTCTCGCTCAGCTTGAGCTTGATTGTTACTCCATGAAAACCCCGGATGATTTCTCCAACCCGGATTATATGCGTTTTGATTCGGGTAAGGTTGGGTAGATCGATTATAGCTCCCTACGAACTGAGTTGATTCAGAATTTATGGCACATTAATCTGTAGCATGACCCCCAGCACATAATTCACAAACCATTGCTACCTGTTGTGTGGATTGTGGACGCCATGTTTCACTTGCTTAGCTATTACGGCCACTTGTGCTGCTAATGATGTCATCGCATCTACGTCAAACTTTCCCGGTGTTTTCGTAGGGTTAGACCTCGTCATGGGCCACTGATAGTTGTTGGTGGCCATTGTCTCTAACAGTTGATATGCCTCATCAAAACTCTTAGACATGATCGCTCCCCCGTCGGCCAGATCAATATCGCCCTCGTGGACGCGTGCAAATCATCATAAAATATCCCTAACTGCATCCACTGCGGAATTTCGTGATAGGGCACTTACGGAGCATATCCTTAAATCTTTCCCATGCCTCATATAACAATTTTGAGTCAAACTGTGCGAAGGTGTGAATATCGTTCCGTAGTTTTGCCGACTTCGCTGGTGGGAAAAACTTAGCTAGAAATTTTTGAGCTAAGTCGTCCCAAGTTGTGATTGAGCCAGGAGGCAAAGAATGTAGCCAACTTCGCACTTTATCTTTCAAGATAAACGGGAACATCCTCAACCTTGTAGCATCTTCCGATACATTGTTGAATTTGAAGGTGTCGCAAACTTCCAAGAAACTTAAGATATGCTCATTAGGATCATCTATCGAACTACCCCCAAACTGACATGTATTCTGTAGCATCTGAATTGTTCCCGGTTTAATCTTGAAGCTATTTGCATTGATTGCCGGCCTCCTAATACTCGACTGTATATCTGTGACATTTGGCATGGCATAGTCCCTAAGCGATTTCTGGTCGTTCCCTACCATGTTCACTTGAATTTCTTGTTACGCCGGTTCTTCCATTGTGTGACCTTTGCACTAGTCATTATAATTTTTCGAACTTCATTTCAATACCGTCCGTATAAGGAAAAAGTTCCTTTTTCGCCCTTGATCTAGTGTGCATACACTCGCAAAGAATTCCTGCAAATACAAGAAGAAAACTAAGTAATGTTTAAATTAAGACCGAATTGATCAAACCAAATGATCAATTGCCTTCTATTTAATCCAGATTAATCTTGCTATATTCCTATGCAAAACAATTAAATTAAACTCTTTTCAATCCCAATTCCTTATGTGTTACATGCAGTGAACATATATTTCCATTCAATTCACAAACCTAATTATTCACTTTGCAAATAACTAAGTCACATGTCACCATGCCCAGTTCTAACCCTAGAATTCCTCTTTCAATTCCTTCTAGAGTAACAAGGTAATTATTGGCCAGATAATTAATCAATCAGCACAAAGCAAGATGAACAATTCACTTCAACATAAATAATCAGAATAAATCAAATAATTAATTCATAGCCATAAAAGGTTCAATTGGAATCTTAATTAAAGAAATTAGTTCATAGCAAAAATTAAAACCAACAATCTTTTGCAAATCATCCTTAAAGAATTACACAAATTAAAAGAATGAAGAAGAAGAAAAACTCCAAGTAGAATCCTTCAAATTCTCCTCTTGCCTCCTTGATCAATCTCCAATTGTGTAGATTAGTTCCCTACTTCAATGTAAATAAACCTTATATACTCCACTCATCCCAACTCTAGCAATCCAAATCCAAATTGGCTTCAAACAACCTCCAATTGTGCAGTCAAAGCAAAAGTCAACGCGCGTCCCGGTCAACTGACTTCCCGGCCCAGCGCCCCGACGCTGGGATTAGTACTGAGTATAGCGCCCCGGCGCTGGGGTGCAGAAAATTACTATTATGCCCTTTTCAGCTCAAATTCCCCCAATCTGTCCCTACAGCTCCCAAATCTGCA
Source organism: Panax quinquefolius (assembly GCA_020205615.1). Taxonomy (NCBI): domain Eukaryota; kingdom Viridiplantae; phylum Streptophyta; class Magnoliopsida; order Apiales; family Araliaceae; genus Panax; species Panax quinquefolius. The sequence continues at coordinate 105,186,725 of CM035152.1, forward strand.
TAGCAACACATAAACACAGTAAAAATGAATCTAAATACCTTGAGAATACAATAAATTAAGCCCAAATATATCCAATTCATGGGTATATAACCCAATCATCAGATACCACAATTCATGTTTGCAAGATTGGAGAGAATCATCCCATTAAAACTTTTTCTGGCCATCAGGTATATCCTAGCTATCATATTGGTCATGGGTTGCATCACACTACTTCAAAAAATTTAATTCCTCTCTTTGTGTGCAAATTTCTAAAAACAATTTATCATTAATCTTGATGCATCATGTATCTACTGCATCAAGCTTATTTATCGTCGATCTAATCAACCATGTATAAGATTTTTCAGCTTCGCAGACCTCAAAATTCCAAGTACTTTGGATTGGGTCCAAGGGAAAATATCTTTCATCCATGGTTGTATTTGAACCGTATGCTCCACTAAGAAGTCATAATTATCTAACTTTTTCCATTTATTTGGTACCCTTTTTTGGTAGTAATTTGTAACGTTCTGTATTTGGGTTTTCAATAATAATAATAGAAGTATGTAGTGCAACAGTTTGTAACTGTAACTTACAGGAGAAAGTATGCATAAAATAAAATATTCTAGATACAGGACTGAGAGCTGATCTTAATATTGTTGAATTTCAGGGTGAAGTTAACAGTGTCAAATGGGACCCAACAGGTTCTATGTTGGCCTCTTGCTCCGATGACATCACAGCGAAGGTTAACTCTACTACTTTTTCCTCTATAGATGTATATTTTGCTTCTTTTAGTGGCATGTCTGTGATGTGTATGGTCCTTGGGGATACTTAGGTCAGCAATTCCTATGAGATCACATTCTTTGCTATTACAATGCTCTAATTTTCCAGAAGTTTTGTAACCATGTTTTCTAGACAATAATACAAGATTTATTTCTCTATTTTAGTCCGAAGTGTTTTATACTTGCAACTAAATCGAGATATTTGCTGCAGATATGGAGTTTGCGGAATGACAAGTATGTTCATGATTTAAGGGACCATGCTAAGGTGCCATGGAGCATTTTTCTGTTTTTTGTTTTTCTACCCTCTCCTTTTGTTATTTCTCTCCTTACGAGTTTGTTTACAATTTGACCTTGATGGTTATTGCTAACATTGAAATTCTACAGGCGATTTGTACCATCAGATGGAGTCCCTTTGGACAAGGCACAAGAAATCCTAATAAGAAACTTGTATTGGTAAGGTATGCTGCTCCTTAACATCACTGGGAAAATAATTATTAAGCAGATATTTTAATATGTTTAGCTTTCACTTTTCTCAGCGCATCATTTGACTCGACCGTGAAGATATGGGATGTTGAACTGGGGAGACTTATATGTAGCTTTAATGGCCATAGGTATCATAACTGCATGGCCTCATAACTGCATGGTATCATAACTGAATGGCCACGGGTATTATAACTGCGTAGCCACAGCTTGAATTGCGAGGGAAGCAATGAAAATAATTAGGCAATGAATCATGTATACATTCCAGAAGGGAATTCTTTAACAGATAATTCATAATTGTGTCAATTTTTCACCCAACTGCTAGATTTTTACTGCGAGCATACACATTAATTAATTACTCATATATTTGTATTAATGTACACTCCAAGTTATTATATGTCAACTTGCAATAAAAATTTTTGATCTGAAGCAAGGAATTACAGGTTGATCTGAGGGCTGCGCTTTTTTTAAGTACTCTTGTGTTTTGGTTTTTCTAGTCTACTTTGCAGGTAAATTTTGATCTAAGCAAGATGGTAGAGATTATGAGGAACCAGGCAAGCTCTTGTGATCTCAAGGAGATAGTAGCCAAGTTCATTCTCGAGTCAATTGGCAGGGAGATAGAGAAGGAAACTTCCAGCATCTTCCCACTCCAAAATGTCTTCATTAGGAAAGTCAAGATCCTGAAAGCACCTAAATTTAATATTGGCAAATTGATGGAGGTGTGCTTCTTATAAAGTTATATACTTGGATCGATATTGGTAAGTTGATGTGGTTAAAATCACGGCTTCATGGATTTTTTCTTTTAAAATGTGTAGGTTTATGGTGACAACTCGGAGGATGTTGGTGTGAAGATTGAGAGGGCTAGCTGATGAAACAATGGTAGAGGGAGAGATAGAGGTTGTTGGAGCTTAGAAGAGATAGTTTTATTAAATCACCGAGTTAGTTTTATTAAATCACACCTGTGTTGGATGTAATGCTGCGGATTGAAATTTTAGTTTTGTTATTTAGATTAAGAGCAACTTTAAGATATATACTTTTGGAATTTGGTTTCGTGCTTTAATTGGATTAACCTGTAATTTCTAATATATAATTATGCATTCTATACTGTGCATTGAAGTTATTAGTTTAAACTCAAATATAGGTGAACCACAACTATTACAACATCATGTATTACAACATTTTAAAGTCAAACTACAATATTTTAAAAACATTGTATAAAGTAGTCTAAATAGATGACACTTCATAAACATTGTATAAATGAGTTCAAACGTTGTGTGATGTACCAAACCACAATATTTTAAGCCAGAAAACATTGTGGAATCATATCATCTACAATGTTTTCAAGCATCCAAGAATTTATGGAAACAAATATACAACGTTTTTTAAGAAAAAAATATTGTGTAATGTGTCAAACTACAACGTTTTAAAAACGTTGTATAAAGGTGTCAAATAGATGACACCCTTAAGCACGACATTTCTATAAGACCTTCTACAACGTTTTTTACGTGTTATCTATTTACTGTTTTGTAGTAGTGGAGACATATCACTATTTCCAGATAATTGCACATAGGCCCAACTCACACACATACATATGCAGATAAAAGTTAAATGAAATGTGGTGATAACCGTTTTTTCACGGAAGTCGGGGGGTGCCTAACACCTTCTCTCCGCTTAATCAAGCCCCCAAACCTTAACGAATCTCAGTTTCCAAGACCAGTTAAAAAGTGTCAAACCAATGGGTCTTTCTGCAAACCTTTTCGATTAAGTTGGTACAACCATTTCAAATCTACCAACTGGCGAATCTCTAAGTCAAATTGTCAGCATATACATGTCGAACCATTTCAAACTTGTTGTTTCAAACAAAACATACCTAAAACGATAACACCAAAAGACAAGCACAAAAAGGAACAAATAAAAATCCCAACGTTGACAGGTGGCGACTCTGTTGGGGACTCAAGTAAGAGGGCTTAAGCCGTTGTTCAAACTTTTTAAAAACTTTTATTTGCTAATGTGTGAATACTACATTTACATTAAATGAATACGTATTAATGCTTTATTTACTGTACTTTAGTGCTTCGCACCATATCTGCCTGTGATATTAGTGCTTCGCACATGTCATCATTTCTATATGGTGAGACGCGATGTATGTTGTGTGATTCCTCTACCAGGAGGCTAACTCGTCGGTGTTTGATTACTGGACTCAAAGGAGACTAATCCCGTGAGGCTCAGGAAAGGCACCACCCAGATTTGCTCCATTTGAAAGATCGAATTAACTTTTCATCTAGTAAATTGCGATGATCTGGGGACCTTCATGCCAAAAAGCTGCGAGAGTAGCCTAAGATAGGTCTGCCTCTGATAAACCAAACGCGAAGGAAAGTCTCTTCATACCTTACCCTTTCTATTACATGTAATTTTAATTCCATATAATTTCAATTCCATGTCAATCTCAACGTAATGGAAAATAAAAAGGAATATGTAAATATGCATTCCTATTTCATATCATGACCTGTCATGCTATCCTGCCATTAAAACGACAGACATCCGTTTTGCAGGAGAACATTAAAACACTCCTAAAAATGGACACATTTCATAGCATGTAACATTTCCACGTTTTCCCAGACTAAACTACGTAGTCTTTTTGTAAGGAAACGATTGGTCCCGTTACCTATTCAAAATCCAAAAAGGCACTAAGCCCACAGTCAAATATGGCTACAAGTGCCCAACCTAATCCTACTCCTGTCTCTCGCGAGGAGTTCGAAGGATTAAGGAATCAAATACAGATTTGGTTGTTCTTCTAAAAGAACTAAACAAATCAACTCAGGGTCCATAAATACCCATCCAAACAGAATCCTCTACACAGGGAGGAATCCAGGGTCCGGATAGAGAATCCCACTCCCTGAGTCTCAGACTGAAAAGTCCAACAAAACCCCTAAAATCACCTATCTTAAAGAAGATCAGGACACCTATGATATTCGGAAGAAGGTTCTACAAATGGAAGAAACCATTCGGTCCATCAAAGGGATTAGAGCGCACAGAAGCATTTCCTATTCAGACCTTTGTATCTTCCCCGGGGTTCATTATCTGGAAAAATTCAAGGCTCCTAATTTCAAGAAATATGATGGATTTGGAGATCCCTACACTCACTTAAAAGTGTTCATTGGAGAACTCAGATCCTACGCCGAGAATATAAAGTTAAGAATGCAACTATTTCAGAAGAGTCTAATTGGAGAAGCCAGAGCATGGTATACAGATTGGATAACTCTAAAATCCACAGTTGGGAAGAGTTAGCCCATGTTTTCCTCAGTTAATACAACTTTTAAACTCAGATGGCTCTAGACAGTTATCAGATTACCAAAGTCAAAAAGCAAGTCAATGAGTTATTCAGAGAGTATGCTCAAATATGGAGGCGTCTAGCTACTCAAGTAATCCCATCCATGATAGAGACTGATATGGTGGTGACCTTTGTAGATATTCAAGAAGCTCCATTTTATGAGAGGGTCCTAGTAGGTATAGGAAAAACATTCTCACAAATGTTCAAGCACAGAGAAATGGCATAAATGGGGTTAAAACTGGGAAGATTCAAGATCTCGCCTCTTTAAAAGCCATAGCTGAGAATATCCAATCTAAACGTTATGGGAACAACCCTCGGAGGGTCCATATAAAGAAAGAAGAGGATGTCTCCTTGGTACTGCAAGGACAAAATCCAAAAGGCAATCAAAACTTGCCTATTCAAAGGTGAAACTATTCCCCTTTTTAAACACAGTCATCAAATCCTCCCTTGCTAAAGAGTGGAGAAGTCAGATGTTCCAGAATGTTCACACCCTTAGGGGACTCACTAGAAAACATTTTCAAACTTCTGATAGCTCAAAAGAAAATCACTCATCTCCTTCCACCAGCTAATCAAAAGTGGAAAGGGCTTTAATATAAGAAAGAAGTGTGCTTACCATTTTGGAGCTCTAGACCACGACACCCAGGATTGTTGGGCCCTCGAGCATAAGATCCAAAACTTAGTAGACAGTGGTGAGATCATGGTGACAAAGCCCGAACAACCACACATTCAAGATAACCTTCTCCCTCAACACAAGGAAGAGGATGTTAATATGATCAATAGAGGCAGTGGAGAGAGATCGAAGTACCTTAAATATGTAGGTGGTTCTCCCAAAACCAGCAAAGATAAATCCAATAAGTGGGATTATTCGGAGTTTAAGTTCATGATAGAATGGGAGTTGAAGTCTATTGATGAATAGGTCAATCAACTGGCAGAACTAGTGATACATCAGTACCAAGTCATATGGTAGTTGTTTAGTCAGGAGCATGCAAGCCTCCTCTCCCTTATCACAAAGAATCAACCACAGATCCAAGAGAATGAAACCTTAGAGGAAAAGCTTGCTAGAAAAGCAAGAGCTCAAGCCCGTCGGGACTTTTCCAACAAAAGGGAGTTCACCTAGTTGGGCCAACTGATGGAAGAAATATTGCAGATGTTGATCAGTGAGGGAAAAATCGCAGAACTGCTACCCTCAGTCAACCCATGTTCAAAAAGATTTGATGCTACCAGGGTTTGTCGACGCCACTCCAATACTCGTGGTCACATCACTGAAGGATGTTGGGCACTCTGTCATCTTATCCAAAATATGATTAACAGCGGTGACCTGCAAATGACAGATAATGACACCATATCACTTAAGAGTGAAAATACATTCCCTCCAGGATAGCAAAGATGGAGGGAAATTGTAGCAGTCATATCCTCTGAGGGAGACCTGGTTGTCACACCCCTTATAATTTAACCAATCAAGCTCAAAGGAGTTAAAAACCTTTTAAAGGTGGTTATACCTAAACCAATAATATTTCCATTCAGGCCGCAATATCATATCATCAGCCTTAAGAAAGTCCCATGGAACTTTGGAGAGGTTGAAGGATCAACATCAAACACAACTACTACGGTATCCAAGGAAAACCAATTATACCTCCCTCAACGAGGGATGAAGTCAGTTATCAGATCTAAGGGGAAAGTACCTAAGGAGAAAATTTAAGAATTCCTCTGCAAGATGGGACATAATGAAGCCAAGGTGGTGCAAAGATTGAAAGAAGCACCTCAACAGATATCTATTCTAGACTTGGTATTCTCTTCAGAAGATCATCGAAAGGTCTTAATGAAGATATTGGAAGAAGCCCACTTGCCAAAGACGGTGGATGTTGAAAAGTTTCATCATCTGGTAGATAACATTCTCAACAGCAATGTGATCTCTTTCACCGATGATGGCATACCTCTTGAAGGGACGGGTCATTCCAAGCCACTGCACATAGCAGTAAAGTCTTCTAGATATGTGGTTGGAGGTGTGCTAATAGATAGAGGATCATCCCTAAACATATGCCCCTATGCCACATTGGAAAAATGATGAAGATAAGTCCCAACCGAATCCGAAGCAGCCACACCGTCATCAAAGCCTTTGATGGATCTCGTCTAAATGTTGTGGGAGAGGTTGAATTACTAGTGGAAATCGGTCTATATACCTTCTACATATCCTTTTAAGTGCTCAAAATCACTACAAGAGATAATTTAATGTTGGGAAAACATTGGATCCATATGGCGGGAGTCGTCCCATCCACTCTTCATCAACAGCTCAAGTATATCATCAATAGTAATCTGGTCACTGTCAATGTTGAACCAGAGTACATGTCCAAAGTGATATGCCTCTAATCAGTTTCAATGAAGAAGTTGAGCCTGTCAGCTTCCAAGCCATTGAGGTGAACAACACTCACTATCAACCCATCGGGTCTCCAACTTTGAAACCTAGAGTTTCTACTGAGGTAATGTCGGCCAGTCAAGAGATGATATCCTTGGGTTTCCAACCAAGTCAAGGGTTAGGAAAGCATAAGCAAGGAATTAAATTCCCGATTCAAATTCCCAGCCAGACAAGGAAGGCCGAACTTGGCTTCTCCTCTAGGTTAAGTCACAGGAACCCACACAAGCATACACCAGTTCCTTCATCTACAATATTATTGCCTAAACCTACAGATGCAGATTATGTATGGCCTCTAAGGAAAATTCTTGTCTTTGTGATGGGTATGCTATTTCCTAAGCCCATACCGACTCACGGGAAAGAAGTCCTAATTTTGGACCCAAATATTGAGGAAAGGAATCAAAGGCGCAAACAAGACATAAAGAGACAGTTATCGAAGATGTACTTCCTGGTGCATACTGAGGGTATGAACAAGGATATCTCAGATAACGAATGCTCAGATGTCATGGTCATTATTCAAGAGGATGAAGATGATAACCGCCCCCTCATCACAGCTATCCACCAGGACTTGACCCTCGACAATTGGAGCAGCAATCCTTGCATTTGCCAAAAAGGCTAGAAAATCCCCCTGCCCTATAGATAGCATTAACTGCTTACTTTTGTTGCATATTATTATCAGTTGCTTTTGTCATGCCATGCTAATACTTTATATGATCAAACAGTTTCATATATTAAGTGAAAGCATTTTGTTTCAGGACGCAAGAGTTAGATTTGTCTAAACTTGCTAATGGAATGCCAATTCTTCACAATGACTGCAACTTTGAAGTAATGTTTAACTATGACTTTATGGAGATCGAGCAAGAGGACTATGAGGTACCTGAGGAGATCAAAAAATGGGTCAAAGACAACCCCAAGCCAAACCTTGATCAAACCACCTCCTACAACCTTGGAGCCTCAAAAAACCCCAAACAAATCTAGATTGGCACATAACTTACCCTAAGTCAAAGTAATGACATGGTTGCTTTATTGACCCAATTCCAAGATGTGTTTACATGCTCTCATGAAGACATGATTGGTTTGTCAACTGATATAGTCATTCATTGTCTACCCATTAAAGAGGGATTTAAGCTAGTCAAACAGAAGCTTAGGCGATTAAAACCTGAGTGGAGTTTGAAAGTTAAGGAAGAAATTATGAAACAATTTCAAACCGACATTATCATGGTAGTAACATACCCTAAGCGGTTATCAAACATAGTTCCCGTGCCTAAATCCAGAGGGAAGGTGCAAGTATGTGAGGATTACAGGGATTTAAACAAAGCTCATCTTAAAGATAACTTCCTGGTACCATTTATCCACATACTCATTGACAATACAGCTCAGTATGGCATGTACTCCTTTGTTGACTGCTTTGCTGGGTACCATCACATTATGGTTGCTGAATAGGACTGGGAGAAGACAACATTCATCACTTCTTGGGGAACCTTTTGCTATAGACGGTTGTCATTCGGCCTTATTAATGCTGGAGCTACTTATTAGCAAGCTATGATAGCTCTTTTTGATGATTTAATGCACAAAGAGATAGAAGTCTATATGGATGACATCATTGTCAAATTATGAAGGGTAAAAGACCACATAGACCATCTCAAAAAGCTCTTCAATCGGTTACACAAGTATGACTTGAAGCTAAATCTGGTCAAGTGCGCCTTCGGCGTCAAGTCAGGTAAGTTGCTGGGATTTCTAGAGAGCCGCAAAGGCATTGAGCTGGATTCTGCTAAAATTTAAGCCATTACTGAGTTGCCCATACCCCAAACAAAGAGAAAAATATGAGATTTTTTTGGAAGAATCAACTTCATCAGTCGATTCATCTCCAAGCTTATAGTAACTTGTGAGCCCATCTTCAAGTTATTAAGGAAGAATTCCTCTAAGAAATGGAACGAAGAGTGTTAAAAAGTGTTCCTTTCCATCAAAGAGCAATTAGTCAAAGCTCATGTCTTGGTACCTCCCAGGGATGACATTCCCCTATTTATGTACTTGTCAATCAATGACAATGCCATGGGCTGCATGCTGGGACAAAAAGACGATAGAGGCCAAGAAATAGCTATTTATTACCTCAGCAAAAGATTCAGCGTTAGTGAGCACAAGTACACGTTGATTGAAAAGACTTATTATGCATTAGCATGGGCTTCCATGAGATTACAACATTATCTCCATGGTCACACAACCCATCTCATATCCCACATAGTTCCTCTCAAATATCTATTCAGCAAACCCATATTGAATTGTCTATTGTCCAAATGGTAGTTGATCCTCCAGCAATTTGACATCATCTGCGTGACCAAAAAGTCTATTAAGGGTTAAGGAATTATGGATCAACTGGCTGTAGCACCATCAGGGGATTTCAAACCCTTGGAAAGATATTTCCCAAATGAATGGGTAGTAATACCATCAAGGGAGTACAGTCCATTTATGGAGGCTGTATTTTGATGGAGATGTAAACATGGAAGGTGCCAGAGTTGGGGAAGTTCTAGTATCTATCTCGGGAGAACAATATCCTTTTGCTATTACATTACAATTTGTCAGCACCAACAACATAGTTGAGTATGAAGGTTGTATAATAGGGTTAAAGCTAGCCCAATCCATGGGCGTCAAACGGTTAACTATCTTTGGGATTCCGACCTAGTGATCAAACAGAACACTAGGATCTATCACACCAAAGAATTATATTTGTTGCCTTTGTGACGCCCCCAAACCTATACTCCCACGGTATCCGATCTAGTGTTCACAACTAATCAATTAATATAATGCATCTAAATCTATACACCCACGATATCCGATTTGATGCTTATATTTAATTGAACTACTACACAAATTTTATAAGATACAATTACCATAGATTCAAGGTTCATAATATCCCATAACAGATAATAATTCACTGTAGAACTATTTCTGTGTTTGGATGCCCTCACTTGGGTGTATAGACTGTATATACGAATAGTATATATTTATCCAAAATTCAGAGTATTAGTAATAACATGAACAATCTATATTACAAATACCCCCACTCAGATATATAGTCTATATCTTGCGGATTACTATACCGTATCGATAGTACCTATTATCTAAAATCTAGAGTATCGACAACAACATGAATAGTCCCTATTGCCAATACCCTCACTTAGATGTATAGTTCCCAAGGATCTAAAAATAAATAAAAAGTTCTATCTACATCTATTTATGTAAAGGAAAACACGGTTGCAAAAATAAAGGATGCTATTATATCATATATAAAGGTCCGATTACATGATTTTTTATAAAGAATTCTTTATTACAAAAGTATTACATTCCGCTAAACAGTAATTTAAACTAATCTAAGCGTTGTCGCTTCCCATTGTTCACTATAGATGTGCCAGGGTTACTATCTAATACTGCAAAGGGAATGGTTTACAAGAATAAGCTATGACATGCTCAACAGGTTTTATATTTATAACACAATATAGGATTTAAAGAAGTATAACAGTTCAAAACTTTTCTCAACTGAGTCTTGTTTATTATTTCTGGAATTTTTATATTTCAACCATTTCTGGACTTTTTTATTATTTTTGTTAGTCACAAAGACTTAGAAATCTTGTGTAAATGTGAGACAAGGGATCAACCTATTCAATATCCTAGTAGTATGCATATCATCCTAATCGTGCCCAACTTGCACTAAGTGTCAGATATACTGGCACATAATTTTCCCTTCTGGTATATACCGCTCAATATAGGATGTCTTACCAAAGTAATTTGGTTTGACACAACAGTCTATGCTTGATAAACAATAATAACATATGAATAAATATTTCATTTCTTAGTTATGTTGAAGCTATAACGATAACTTTACAATAATTGGCAATCAAGTTTGGTTTGGTATAATATATCAAAAGCAAATCAAGATATGAATCTTATTTAACAAATAAGTAGGGTTCAAGAATTTGTGTAATTAATAAATTAAGGTTTAGAAGATTTGCGTAAGTAATTAAGGTTAAGGAACTTGCCTGAGCGAAGATCGATTAAACGACGCTACTTGATTCATTTATAAATACCTAAGACGTTCGAACAGATATGTCTAACACATTAGTATTGATAACAATACTTAAATACACAAACTATTCACGTTCGGTTTAAGTTTGATATGATTTTGGTTTCCTAGTACTTTACCGGATAATTAATAAGCTAATATCTCTGTTAAAATTAATTATAAGCTTTATTATATTTTTAGATAATTTGTATACCTTTTATACTAATTTTTGGAAGCTTATAATAATTTTTAGATATTTATTTATCCATTAAATGATTTTTAAATCATTTATTTCTATTTTAATTAATTAATATTTACTTAAAATATTATTAAAAACTTTGTTATTATTTTAAATAATTTATAACCATTTAATATGATTTTAAATCATTAATGTCATTTTAAATAATTATTTATTATTTATAAATGATTATTTATATTATTTATTAATAAATTAATTAATAATAATATTTGAAATAAATAAAATATTTATAGAATTTATGCAAAAATATTAAAAGTTATTTATTATAACTTAAAATAATTTTTAAAATTGTTTTGATAATTATTTACTAATTATTTCTAATTTTATTAATTTATTTATTAAATTTATATTTACTATCTGTCGCTAAAGCCCTATAGCGACAGAAAGTGTTGCTATAGGTGTTCTTCATTTCTGGGAATCAGTGTGATTATGGCTTAGAGGTCACTTTAACCTTAGTCTAATTCTCTACTGTTGATGATTATGGGTTTGTAATTGTATGGTGTTATAGTACTCATGTAAAAGTACAATATTATACCAATTTCAGGCTCTAATCTTCATATAATAAGAAGTTATAGAGGCTCAAAGTCACTATCAGAGCTGTTCTTGGGTTTCTGGGTAACCCAAAACAGTGGTCATGGTCGGTCAACGATATTGTGGCTTCTATATCTTTCAATCGATGAGATAGAGGTGTGTTTTGATTGTTGTAATATGTAGTCTATATATCAAGGTACATACATGGCACACTGGTTTGGACAGGGTAAGATCCTAAAGTATAGATTTATGTTTGTCAAAGTGCAACCAAAGGTTGTTCTTGATGTTCATTAGTTTTCTGGGTTTTCCAGGAAACGCGGTCATGCTCGGTCAACGATATTTGACCATTAATTCTAGTAATCCTATGAATTAATTAAGAGTTTGAATGTCATAGATATGTAGTATGTATGCCAGGGTATCATTTCCTAACACTTAGACATCCTAACAACAAACAAAAAGTAATTTAATGGTTGGTCAAAGTAACCGGCTCAACCTGTCCTTGAGATTTCTAAGTAACCCAGAAATCAGAAATTCGTGGTCAGTTAACGACTTTTAACCACTTATATCTTGCAAGATATGAATCTAATAGACCTATTTTCTTTTCTAGATTACTAACCTCATGTAATACTATAACTAGCAAACCATTAACAGACCTAGATATTAACATAGAAGGATATATAGGTTCTGACATTCGACTGTCAGACCTATTTTTTCAGAATTTCTAATTTTCTTAAAACATCATTTTGATGCATCTAGATGTTATGAAAATATGTTCTATCAACTTAGCCTACTTAATAACATGTTATTACATATATCCAAACAACTAAACTATAAATTAAATATAGCATCAAAGATCTAGGTTAAAATTAGGGTTTGCACATTTTTTTGAATGATTTTGATTTCTGGCTTCTAATTCTAATCTTGCTATCACCAAGGCTTGTTTAGGTATGATATATGAATGTATAGGCTTAGAAATTTCATGGGTTTAGACTGAGATAGGGCTGCTATTTATAAAATTGGAAAGCTAGGGTTTTTTTTTGTTATTTTTCACCTTCTTGCCTCTACGAAGATCTAATGTTTTATACTTGTGCTGCTTGGGAGTTGATACCGGGTCATATGCAGCCTTGGGACTTGATTTAATGACTAGTAACCTACTTGTGAGCTAGTTCATCCTAATTAGTAGCTTAAATATGTCTTAATCCTCCTTAATCTTGATTAGGGTTTTGTTTCTTATGGTTAGGGTTGCTTAATGATGTATATTAACACCTAATTCAAGTTTAATAATCATGATTAAGGTTTAGGAGAACCTAACTAGGGTTTAATCTAACTAGTTAGGGTTAAGGTTTCATAATTAAGGTTAGGGTTTATAAATCTAGGGTTAAGGTTTCCTGATTTTGATATTAGAGTTCCTAACTTAGGTTTTTACACAAATCCTAACAAGCACGACAAAGTATTTTTTCAGTGTAAGCACGACAAAGCAACTTGTCAAAATATATATACCAAAAAGTTTGTTTTTGGAAGAAAAATTTTAAGCACAATGTGTCAAACACGTCAATTTTTGGACAAAAATTATTTAACTTAATTGTATAACATAGTATATAATAACACAATACACTTTCAGAAAGGAGAGATTTTATTTAATAATGTTGAAATTACATAACCGATTCTTATTAGGGTTTTGGGGTTTCACATTGACTCCCACTAATAAGAATTTTGTCCTCGAAATTAAAGTACAAGTTAACTAAACAGTTGGGGATAGTTCTCTAGCATTTTGTCCTCGAGCTCCCATGTAGTGTCTTCAACGTTCTGATTCCTCCAAATCACTTTGACCGATGCTATTACTTTATTTCTCAGGAGTTGTTCTTTACAGTCGACGATCTGCATAAGTTCTTCTACTTAAGACAGATCTTCTTTGATTAGGATCGACTCATAATTTATAACGTGTTTATAATCTAGTTTATATGGTCGTAAAATGGACACATGAAACATATTATGGATATGGTTTAACTCAGTAGGTAATGCTATCTCATAAGCAATTTCACTTATCCTCCTCAAAATTTTGAATGGTCCAATGAATCTCGGACTCAATTTTCCTTTCTTTCCAAAACGTACCTTGCCCTTCCAAGGGGACACTTTCAAGAATAAATGGCTTCCTAGGCTAAAGTCTTGTTGTTGACGATGTGGATCAGCGTATTTCTTTTGTCGATCTTGAGTCGCTTGTAATCTTTCACGTATAACTCAGATTGTCTCAATAGCTTGTTGGATTATCTCAAGTCCTAGCATTTGTCTTTCCCCGACCTCATCCCAACATAAAGGTGTCCTACATTTCCTTCCATATAAGGCTTCATATAGTGGCATACCTATGCTAGCATGATAATTGTTGTTGTAGGCAAATTCTACCAAAGGTAACTGATCTTCCCAACTTCCTTTGAAGTCTATGATACAGGTTCTTAACATATCTTCTAATGTTTGAAGGGTTTTCTCACTTTGCCCATCTATTTAAAGGTGATATGTTGTGCTTAATCTCAACTGAGTTCCTAAGTGTTTTTGAAGACTTCCCCAAAAATTTGAGGTGAATCTTGGGTCTCGGTCTGACACTATAGAAATAGGTAATCCATACCTAGAGATAATTTCATTAATATATAACTTGGCAAGTTGATCTAGGTTATGAGTAACTTTGATAGGTAGGAAATGAGCTGATTTGGTAAGTCGGTCAACTATTACCCAAATGGCATTATGGCCCTTCTGTGTAGCAGGAAGGCCTACCACGAAGTCCGTTGTTATGTGTTCTCACTTCCATTCAGGAATTGGTAAGGGTTGAAGTAAACCACTTAGCTTTTGATGTTCAGCTTTAACCCTTTGATACGTGAGACATTTACTTACCCATTCTGCTATTTCTCTTTTCATGTTTGACCTCCAAAAGTGTCGACTTTAGTCTTTGTACATTTTAGTACTACCAGAGTGTATTGCAAACATAGAATTATGGGCTTCATTTAAAATCTCGCCTTTTAATGCTTGATTTAACGGAACCCAAATTCTATCTCCATATCTTAGTACTCCATCCTTGTCTATTTTGAATTTGATATTCTTGATGTGAGTTATATAAGATTTATATTTTTAACACTCCTCATCTTTTCTCTGCATCTCTTTGATTCTATCTAGCAGAGTCGAAACTCCCTCTAGAATGAATAACTTTTGGGTATAGGTAGTTGGACATTCCACCTCAATACTACAACGGCTAACTCTAGGTCATGAGTAGGATACCTCTTCTCATAATCTTTTAGTTGTCATGATTCATAAGCAATCACTTTCCCATGTTGCATCAACACACACCCTAAACCTTTGTGTGATGCACCACTAAATACTACAAAGCCTCTTGTATCATCTGGTAAGGACAGCGCTGGAGCCATGCTCAGTTCCTTCTTTAACTCTTGGAAGCTTTCTTCACATTTATCTGTCCAGACATATTTCATCATCTTTCGAGTTAAATTGGTTAGTGGGGTTGCTATTTTTGAAAAGTCTTTTATGAAACGTCGATAATAACCCGCTAAATCGAGAAAACTTCTTACTTCTGTTGGAGTTATTGGTTGTTCCCAATTCATAACCATTTCGATCTTAGTTGGATCTACTGAAATTCCTTCTTTGTTAATTACATAACCTAAAAACTAAACTATTCTTAACCATAATTCACACTTAGAAAACTTTGGTAAAGTTGTTCCGTTCGTAATATATCCAATACGATTCTCAAGTGTTCGACATGCTCTTCCCGTGTTTTCGAGTATACCAGAATATCGTCGATAAACACTACAACGAATTTTTCTAAGCATGGTTTAAACACTTGATTCATCAAGTCCATAAATGATGGCGGTGCATTTGTTAAATCAAAGGACATCACGAGAAACTCATAATATCCATAGTGTGTCCTAAATGTTGTCTTTGGTACATCTTCTTTTCTTACCTTAACTGATGATAACCTGTCCGTAGGTCAATTTTTGAAAAGTGTTTGGCCCCTTTTAATTGGTCAAACAAATCATCAATTCTTGGTAAAGGATACTTATTCTTTATGGTTAACTTATTTAATTACCTATAGTCAATACACAACCTCATGGTTCCATTCTTATTCTTTACAAACAATATCGGTGCTCCCCAAGGTGAAACACTGAGTTGTATGTACTTCTTGTCTAAGAGTACTTGTAATTGTACTAACAACTCTTCTAGGTCTACAGGTGCCATCCTGTATGGTGCCTTAAAAACTGGTGACATACCCGGTGCAAGGTCGATAACAAACTCGATTTTCCTATCTGGTGGAAGACCTGGTAAGTCATCTAGAAATACATCGGGAAATTCCTTAACTATAGGTATTTGATCTAGTTTTACTCCTTCCTTTCGAGTATCAACTATATAGACCAAATAACCTATACAACCCCTTCTAAGTAATCCTTCTGCCTGAGTTATGGTCAAACATCGAGATTGCTTAGGTGAATAACCTCCGTTGAACACTACCTTTGACTTTGACGCAGTCAATAGGTTTATACATTTTTGATGTAGTCAATCATTACATTATGATTAACAAACCAATCCATCCCTATGAATACATCGAATTCCCCTAACTGTATTGGAATAAGGTTCACCAAAAATTTGTGCCCCTTTATATCCACATTATAATTCATATATATAGTTTTAATAGGAATCTTCTCGTTATTTGCAATTTCTACACTAAATGGTATGTCTAAGACTTCACATGGCATATTCAAAAAGCTATTAGACACAAAAGAACAAGTAGCACCAGAGTCGAATAACACATATGCATTTAAAGTGTTGATAGGGATGATACCTATCACAACGTCCTGTGGAGCAACAACATCCCTCACCGACATATTAAACGTTCTAGTGGTTGGTCGACTCTGAGCTCCAACGACAGCTAATTTTGACCTATTATTATTATTATTTTATGGTACTCTATTTCCCTCTACTCCTTAGCTCTTGGGTTTGGGACAGTTCTTTGCTATGTGATCTGACGAACCACGGTTGAAACATTTATTTTTATTAGGGATAGGACACTGTGGAGAATAGTGTGTGACGCCCCCAAATCCGTATAACACCGATTACAGGACATGGTGCTCACGATACAACATACATAAACATTTAACTTCATAAACTCTGGAAAATAATAATAATAATAATAATAATAATAATAACTATTACCTACCTATTCAGATAAAATCCCAATTCATTACAACCTTAAATAAACAAAAACTTAAACTTAGAGTTTATCGCTACATTACATCATATGCAGAAATATAAATTGTTACATAAATAACTCTCATCATTTCATCTTAGACTTCCCCTTGTTCTTGCCCGAGCCCTCAGCGTTCTCAGCCTTAACTGAAAGATTTAAGCAAGAATGAGCACAAATTGCCCAGCAAGTATATAAAGTAGTTTGGAAACATGCATCAGGAGTAAAAGCATTTGTATGAATATTTCTCAACAGTTGAAATAATTATCAAGAGATAAACATGAATATCAAGGTAAGAGTTTTTGAATTCTAAATAGCATACTAAGGGGTGTTAGATACCCTGAACATTATTTTGTTTCATCAAAAACCATTAGACAGTTTAACAATCAAATAGATTGTAAACAGTCTCTGCAAGTACTCCAGGTGATCAGCCTATCGTACGCTACATTGTGCACAAGTATGAAATTTAACTGCATAAGCATAAATGGACTATATGTCCAACATCTGTTTGCCCGATTATTCTGGTAGTTCATCTTAGTATTCATGCGAGACAGCACCAAAACAATTTGGATTGGTAAACATTAAATAGCTTCAAAGGATTTAAATTATTCAAAGGTTATATCATTTATCATCAATAATATCTAGCCGAAATAACAAGACAGAAAGCATACTCGGAAATAGTTCGTTAAGCAAATACAACTTTAAAGTACAACAGTTGTAATACTAACGGAGTAATCATCAACAACGCTTGCAAGGAAATTGCAGTTATATAACTTTACAACAAAGGAACTTGTACGAAAAGTAAATTGCACAAGTTCGATACTTACTCTCACTGCAACAACAATGAGTAAAGATTGAATAATTGCTCAATAGAAACTTAGGGTTAGGAAACTTGCTTGATAAGTCTTCTACCATTTACCGCTATCTACTAGCCCTTCACGTAACCTATTCACATGTGTCACGTTAAGCAATTAGGTTCTCGAACACCACTTCGAGGTGTAATGGTTTCCTTTTATTTTAATAAGATGATTAAACTCGCATGTATTCAAATACAATTCAATTAGATAACATGTTGCTCCGTATAGGCCAAGTGGCTCAATAAAAGAATCTGGGAAAAATAAATTTCTGACCCGGCCCGACCCGACCTGACCCGGATCAAACCCGGCCTGACCCTAACCTCCATCAAAAATCTGCATAAAACATGCTTAAGGGTCTCAAGTCGGAAAACCTTATTTTCCATATTTTTGACATCACATATTTAATTAAAATCATTTATCCATATAACCTCATTTATATGAAAAATACCAAATTAGTCTCGAAAATATTTCTTTTCTGGGATTTTTCAGAATATAGTCCCACATTGAACATATATTTTTCCCGAAATTTTTAAAATCCATATAATATTTTTAAATAGTCTATAATATCCAAATATTCTCAGATTTTTCATAAATCGAGATTAACTTCAAAAATTATGAAATTTTCAGGGTTAGCTCCTGTTATATACATGTACTTCAAGTAAAACTTTCTTAATATTTGGACTTATACACAGAGAGCTATTCGGGTGAATTTGATAGTTCCATTGTGTTGGAATTATTAGTGTTAGTGAAAATTAACTTTTATTTCGATAATAATTGATGTCTGGAGGATATATTGTTCAATCGGGTATTCGGGGCACTTTTTGTGTCAGAGTACTATTCACGAGTTACTATTCATGAATTACTATTCATGAGTTACTATTCATGAATTACTATTCACCCAATTACTATTCACTCTAGTATTATTCACTCGGGTATTTGGGACACTTTTCGTGTCGGGGTACTATTCACGGGGTACTATTCACCCGAAAAATATATTTTTTTTCGGTCCAAATCATTTTTGGGTTCCATGAGGAGATGCGCTAATTTTTCAGGCCGTTGGTTGAAATTATAATAGTAAATCAATATGGATCGTTGGTTTAAAGTTTTAATAGTAAATCAATATGGATCGCTGGTTTAAAGTTTTAATAGTGAATCAGTATGGACCATTGCTTTAAGTTTTAATAGTAAATCAATATGGACCGTCCGTTTAAAAATAAATCAATCTGGACCGTTCATGAATTAGTTACTATTCAGTCCATTCTCCTATAAATAGAAGCTCATTCCTTCATTATTTCTTACAAATTCACTGAAACTCTAGAGAGAGAAATTATAGAGAGAAAGAAGAAGAGAAGTCTACTACCTCACTTTTCCAATATCCAGTTCTTCTAAGGTAAGGGGTATTATTTCTTTCGTATTCATGAAGAGAACTTCTGTTATTCAATTCTTTATTATTATGTTGGAATAAACTGTCTATGCGAAGTACCGCATACATGGTGAAATTCTTCTATTATTCCATTCTTTATCATTCTGTTGGAATATCATATCGGTGCGTATTACGCCTGACCTAGTTCCATGAATTATTATTCTGTTGGAATAACCTGTCTGTGCGGTCTATCGCATGCATGGTGATTTCTGTTGTTATTCCATTCTTTATTATTCTGTTGGAATATCCTATCGGTGCAAATTTCACCTGACCTGGTTCCGTTCTTTATTATTCTATCGGAATATCCTATCTGTGCATTTACGCTTGACCTGGTTCCATTCTTTATTATTCTGTTGGGAATAACCTATCTTTGCAGTCTATCGCATGTATGGTGAATCCTTCTGTTATTCTATTCTTTATTATTGTGTTGGAATAACCTGTCTATGTGGATTATCACATGTATGGTGAATGATCCTTTGTATTCATTCCTTATTAAATTGTGGAAATGATCTCACATTATGGATTATGATGAAAGTCATAATATAAGCATTGGACTGTTGATTATGATAAAAGTCATAATAAAACCATTGGACTGATGAAAATCATGGGTATATGTAGTATTAGTAAGTGTTATGATGAGTTATATTGGTTATTATGTGAAAACATGAAAGTTTCTTAGAAATCACAAAGGGTTGAAAATCAGATTTTAGTGAAAATGGAACATGAAATTCAATTGACCATATCTCCTATTTTATTTCAAAATTTTGAATGTGGTCAAGTTCTAGAGTTAGATCTATGAGTTTTCTAACTTATCCAAGTGGAATCACTGGAAAAGGTGTTGTAGATTTTTGTGTGGACTGATTTTAGCAAAGGAGTCAAAAACTGCAAAGTACCAAAAAGCTACTGCCCAGAAATTTAAAAGGGCATTTTCGGCCACTTAGTTTGTGAAATAAATTCCGGCCTTTTGGGACATGAAAATATATGGTATAAAGTACCTTGCCAAAAATGAGCTCATTCCGACTTAAAATGAGCAAGTTATGACTATTTCAATATTTAGGTTTTTCTGACTAAAAACACTATAACCGGAGTTCTATAACTCCGATGATCGTGAAATTTAAACTGAAAGCTCATGTTAACATGTGTAAGATCCTGCCAAGATTTGGGAATTTCTGGAGTTAAACTTGAGGTAGCTAATTTCTTAAGGAATTAATTAGAAATTGATTTTTGAAAAATACTTAAGGGAGTTGAAAAATTATAAAAAAAAATACTTTTTGTGTATGAAATATATGTATATATGTTTGGACAAAGGATAGAAAAATAATAATTTGATTTGGTAATTTTTCATGAAAATGGTTTAGTTACAAACATGAGTTAAATATGTTATGTGAAGTTGAAGAATTGGTAAATAGGATTTTAGGGCTTGAAAATCCTATATAAGGTATATGCAGATTTTTGATGATTGATTTGATCATTGGTGATGAAATCTTATGAGTATGGCATTTTTTAATGATGAAATGCATTATTTGGTAAAGTGTAAACAATTGAAATAAATTGTTTATAAGTTTAAGAAGTGATTAAAATATTGTTATAATATTAATAATATTAGATGATGAGTTTATTAAGTGATTGATAATATTTTGATAAATTTTAAGTCTTTAATATTTATCATTGTTTTCGTTTGATTAATGCTTATATTATTGTCATCATCCT
Source organism: Panax quinquefolius (assembly GCA_020205615.1). NCBI lineage: Eukaryota > Viridiplantae > Streptophyta > Magnoliopsida > Apiales > Araliaceae > Panax > Panax quinquefolius. The sequence continues at coordinate 105,207,774 of CM035152.1, forward strand.
CATGCTTATATTGTGATGAAAGTCATCTTTGGCTTACGTGCAGAGATGGACTTGGTATGATTATGACCAGGGATTATTCGGTATAATCATGACCGTAATGTAACGAATGATGAGGTAAAAGTCCTTATTGGCCTATAGTTCATTGGTGGACAGTTGTTGGTATGATTATGACCAGGGATTATTCGGTATAATCATGACCATTGATGATTACATGAATATCCTTTGTCGTGGTGCAGGGATGATGTGGTTTATTTATTAAGCTGAGTTTCAGCGATAAAAATTGATGAAAATATTTTATACCATAGAAGATAGTAGATTTTATTCTCTACTTGACTCTTCTAATGGATTGCTTGTTCCGCTGCAGTTAAACTTGATGTCTATTGTATTTTATCAGTTTAACATTGTTAAAGACTAATGATAATTTATTCTGCATTATCTTAGTCATAATATTTCTTACTGGGCTAGTTAAGCTCACCCTTTCTTTCACTGTTCTCTTCAGGAAATGAGAATATTGCTAGGACGAGTCGGGGAACAGAGTGATGGTCCAGATGATAGCATTAGTAGTCCTCACTATTCTGTTAAATAGTGTGACAATAAATGTAATGAGGACTCCATTGAGTGTGGATATTGTCTAGATGAAAATATTCTTATTAAAACTCTCAGTTTATGTTTTGTCGTATTTTACACGACAGTTGTATTATTAAGTTGTATTTGTATTTTTGTACCATGTATTTGGCGACTCAAGATGGGTGATGTATACCTATTTTGGGGGCATCACAGTTGGTATCAAAGCGTAGGGATATGATCCCTGGCTGAGATGTGAGACAAGAACTAGGAGGGAGAGACAGGAAATTCCTTCGCTAGTATGACCTACCTAAGTTTATTTGGTATTTAATTGGTCGGTCAGAGTATATTGATAATATGTGACATGTCAATTAACTATTATTTTGTGGCAGTGTTTGAAAATGGCAGCTGAAAATGTTAACAATGGAGTGAATGATACCGTTGAGACACCTTTAATCACTAACCAGGTTAATGTGATGTCAGACGGAGAAGAAATTAGAGATATCTACGTGGTGAGTGAAGAACTAATAGTTGCACCCGAGCTAGTCGCAGAGGTTGCAGCTGAGAGTGAGGAAGAAGAGGAACCTGAGGAGAATTTATTAGAAGAATTTTATGATATAAATTTAGAATAATTCAAAGAGATGTAATAATTCAAAATTGTGTGAACCAGATGTGCGATGTGAGCAAAGAAGCACTCTTTGGCGAGTATAAGATTGATGTAGCACTCTTTGGCAGAGTATAAGATATTAGAGCTGGAATCTTAGAATGCTATGATCAAAGTTCTGATGAAAGAAAAAACAACTGAACGAAGGAGAATAGATGGTGCATGGGTAAAAGCTGCACGACGCGTAGATATTGTAGAAAAAGACTTCGATCCAATAAGGCCAAAATAGATGAAATGGATTTTACTTTTTGGACAACAATTGGGAGAATCTAACATCGAATTCGGAATTACCCTGTGTAGAGCGGTCAACCCCAATTCAATATGGATTGGAGAATAATGATTAAAATCATGGATAAGGAATGTGATAAAGCAATTAAGGGTGGAATGTACTCTATAGCAAAGTCAAAATCGGTAGTTTAAGTGATAGCGTTTGTCGAGAACCCGAACGAAGTTATTATGGGTAAGTTAATTATAAACTCTTGCGAAGTCTATACCTTATTCGATACCGATTTTACTCACTCTTTTATTTCACCTAGTTGTGTTCAATGGTTGAACTTGGCTCTTGAGAAATTAGACTTTGATTTATCTATTGAAACTTTGTTAGGAGAAACCTTCATTACATCCACGATTTATAAGTCTTGTTTACTTCAAATCGGTAACCGCGCGTTACCTATCGATCTTATTTCTTTGAAAATACTTGCATTTGATGTGATTTTAGGGATTGATTGGTTAACTACTCATCATGCTAAAATCGATTATTTTCGTAAGGTTGTTAGCTTTCATATTCCTAACCAACCTATTATACGAATTCAAACAACCAAACCACTAAAATCAATCACTGTCATATCAAGCCATAAAACTATTTGTTTATTGCTTTAAATGAAAAACATTTTCAGTGAACGATGTTAGAAGAACATAAGGATCCCGTAAATGTAAGACCCCAAATTTTACGAAATAAAAGTATTCAATTTTTATAATTATTATTCTATTTAGTAAATGGTTAAATTGATAAAAAATCTGATGTCTGGCGTGGTTGCATAGTAGCACACGGTATTGATTATTGATGCTTATGTGAGAAGTCACTCAGTTATACTCAATTATTGCTACAATAATTGCTGCATCATATCTCTCATATTATTGATTCAATTATTGTCACATTATCATCTGCATAATATTTTATATATTATTAAATCAATAATTGAGACGACAAAGTTATTCATATTATTATTTGCAATATTGACAATGTCTAGAAGTTACATCAAGGAGAGGTTTGGTCACCTAATTGCGGCGCCAATAAGGAGAAATCTTATCGAAAAGCCCCCTCTTTCACGAGGAGCGACACGATTGTTAAATATTGTGAGTTATAATATTAATGATGAATGTTATTACAAATCGAATTTGAGTTCAGAGTTGAATTTGGAGACGCAGACGTGATATTTGAGTCCGGAATGATGAAATTAGTAGAAATAGACTATAAACACAAAATTTGTCGGGATTGACATTTTGGTCAAAAAAGTCAGCAGTTGACTTTTTTGAAAAAAGTCAAACTTCAAAATTTCAAAAATGAAATTTTTGAGAAAAAATATTTCCATTGTGTTGGGATTGTTAGTGTTAGTGGAAATCGACATTTATTTCGATATTAATTTATGTATGGAAGGTATACTGACCAGTCGGGTAATTAATCGAATAAATTAGCAATTAATTGCTATTAATTCACATGATTATAACTATTTGTTCACATGTGTGTACTATTGATTCACATTCTTATACTATTAGGGGAGTTGGTGCAAGATTGATAATACTTGCATGACTAAGTTAAAAATGGAGGTATAGATGGAGGTACTATACTGTAATTCGTATTTTCACATGATTATAACTATTGAGTCACATGATTGTACTATTAATTCACATTATTTACTATTAGGGGAGGTGGTGCAAGTTTGATAATACTTGCAGGACTAAATTAAAAATGGAGAAAAAGAGGAAGGTATTATATTGTAATATTTCGAGCCCCAAAACGTGCAATTATCGAAACTATATTTTCCTATAAATAAAAGCTCATTCTTCCTTCATTTCTCACCAATTCACTAAAGCTTTAGAGCAATTATTATAGAGAGAAATTATAGAGAGAAAGAAGAAGAGAAGTCTGCTACCTCACTATTCAAATATCTAGTTTCTTCTAAGGTAAGGGGTATTATTTATTTCGTATTCATAAAGAGAGCTATTGTTATTCCATTCCTTATTATTCTGTTGGAATAACCTGTATACGTGGACTACCGTATACATGGTGAAATTCTTCTGTTATTCCATTCTTTATTATTATGTTGGAATATCCCGCATACGGATTACGCATGACACAGTTCCATTCTTTATTATTACGTTGGAATATCTCATGCATGCGAATTACGCATTTGACACGGGTTCCATTGTTTATTATTACATTGGGAATAACACATGCATGCGATCTATCGCTATGCATGGTGAATTATTTTGTTATTCCATTCTTTATTATTCGTTGGAATAACATCATGTGGATTACCGCATGCATGGTGAATGATCCTTTGTATTCATTCCTTATTAAATTGTGGAAATGATCTGTCTACGTGGATTACCGCATGGCGGGTGAAAATCTATTTGCAGTTTCGTAATTTTTCTGACCCTCAAAAATTTTGGAAAAATTTGAAATGATAATTTGATGAGTTTTCTAGATTGTGTCCAAAAATGGAGATTTTTGGATGTATAGATTAGGAGTTATGAATTTTATGGAAAAAGACTATTTTAAAAGTAAACCCTTATAACTCCTTGTGCTTAACTCCAAAATTGGTGAAATTTATATTGGGAGTACATGTATATAACAGAAGTATACCCTGTAAATTTCGGAATTTTTGGACAAAAGTACAATTTATGATAAATGTCTAAATATTCTGCAGTTTTGGCCATATGAAAAATATTAAATGAATTTTAAAAATTTCGAGAAAAATATATGTTCAATATGGGACTATATTCTGCTAAATCCCAAAAAAGAAATATTTTTGGGACTGATTTGGTATTTTTCATGAAAATGAACTAGTTATGAGTAAATAAATTAAATATGTTATGTGAAGTAACAAAATTGGAAAATAGGATTTTATGGCTTGGGAATCCTATATTGGGTATATACAGATTTTTGATGAGGGATTTGATCATTGATGATGAAATCTTATGAGTATGGCATTTTTGAATGATTAAATGCATTATTTGGTAAAGTGTAAACAATTGAAATAAATTGTTTATAAGTTTAAGAAGTGATTAAAATATTATTATAATATTAGATTATGAGTTTATTAAGTGATTGATAATATTTGGATAAATTTAAAGTCTTTAATATTTATCCTTATTTTAGTTTGATTAATGCTTATATCATTGTCATCATCCTCATGCTTATATTGTGATGAAAGTCATCTTTGGCTTGTGTGGGCTTACGTGCAAAGATGGACTGTTGATTATTGGTTTTATAGTTATATATCTTTGGCTTACGTGCAAAGATGGACCGTTGCTTATTTGTTTTATAGTAGTATATATTTGGCTTACGTGCAAAGATGGACTGATGATTATTGGTTTTATAGTTGTATATCTTTGGCTTACGTGGATTGATGGACAGTTGTTGATATGATTATAACCAGGGATTATTCGGTATAATCATGACCATTGTTGAAAACACGAATATCCTTGGCCCGTAGTGCATGGATAATTCGTGGTCGTAATACTAATGAATATCCTTGGCCGTAGAGCAGGGATGATTCGATGTTGTGGATTAATTATCAAGCTGAGTCTCAGCGATAACATATTGATAATACACTTTTAATTCGTAGAAGATAGTAGATATCATGCTCTACTTGACTCTTTTATAATATATTTGTATGTCTTTGGCCTGTAGAGCAAAGATGAATTGTTAATAAATATCTTTGGCCCGTAGTGCAAAGATGAATTTATTAGTATGATTATGAACAAGAATTGTGATTTGGTATAACCATGATTTTGATGTTTTAGGTAAAGACATGTGATGAAAATTATCTTCATCCTGGGTGCGAAGAGGAATTTAGAATCACAATTATGATTATGAGTTATTCACATGATTGTGGACAGGAATTGTTGATTGATGTTACAGGGATAAAACATTGTTGGTGGACTTTTAACATGGAGAAGATAATAGACCATATGGTCTATTTGACTCTTCTAATGGATTGCTAGTTCCGCTGCAACTATGGTTGAAAAGTTTTATCATCTACCATATGTTCTAAATCTCTGATTTATTACTGATGAAGGCTATTGATGATGTAAATTATCTTTAGTCATGATATTCTTTACTGGGCTAGTTGTGCTCACCCTTTTTGCTTCACAATTTCTTTTAGGTAATAAGAGTGTAGCTGGGTCGAGCGGGAGTAAAAGGAGAATAGAACGGTGGTCTATAGTTGTTGAGGTTCTCCATAAATAGTATGGAAATAATTTTATTGAGAACTTTAGATAAGTGTGTCGTATTGTATACATCATTTGATATTTAATTTTGGTGAACTGAATAGGGTGAGGTGAACCCAACTTTGGAAGGGTGTTTTGTCACTATCATACAAGATGTCTAATGAGATACAACCTCGTGTTATCACAAGTCAGGGTTGTGCACATCCACTTCCTGAGTATATCTACGAGCACTACCTATATAATCTTGGAGTTTATTTGAAATATAATTCTCACTTGGAGACAACAGAGATAATTATATGTCAAGAGAAGATACACCATTGGAAAGAAGATGATAGCAATCTTCTTGTTTTTCTTTGGGGACTATTGGGTCAACCAAGGATGATTATGTGAACATATGATATCTATCATAACCTAGACGCATGGCTTCCCATGTACGAAGGTTTCCTTAAGCACTTCCCAAAGATTTTAATTTCTAAAACAGTTATTGACTGTACTTTTGTAAGGTACCATTGTAAGGTTGTGGTCAAGGCACCATGAGAGTTACATACATTTGTATTAAAACTCACAGTTTAACTTTGGTCGTATTCTGCACGACAGTTCATCAGTTGTATAAATGAATTTTGTATTTGATTTTTATAGTATGATATCTGGCGACTCAGAATGGGTCGTGTGGACCTATTTTGGGGGTGTCACAGTAAAGATCAAGCTGATCGGTATCCAGACAAAGTGTCATTCAGTATGTGAATGAGCGAGAAGATCGAGCGAAGACTTGTAATATAAAATAAGTTAAATAAACTTTAGATTAGTTTAATGAACTATTATGTATCCTTGGTGGCGGATGAAAGTTACTCGTGTAATATATAAAGAATAATGTATTTATCATAAATTTGTAATGAAAGAGGTTATAAGGTTTTTAGAACCTGGGAGTTGAGAATGTATGTTTTTATATTTCAATATATAATAATGTATGTTGGAGGAATGATGTACTCACGACGTACGGAATCCGGGTGTGAAGATAGACCGGATTTCTGGGCGTTACAGGTTGGTATCAGAGCTGATAGGTTATAAATCTTAGGTAAGAGTACCTAAGACTATAATCGTAGAGAGAGGGATAAGAAGATCACCACGTGATCATAGTGAATCGTAGTAACAGATGAGCTGTTAAACGATGAATGATTTATAGTACTACGAAGTAGTACGGGAAGAAGAACTCAGATTGCGTTGTAAAGGATAGCATACGAATTAAAGAAAATTCATATTAAGTAAAGAGAAATTTAGAAGTTGTAAAATTTCAATTGAGGACTCATGTGATAGCTAAGTTATATGAACCTTTGTTATGGGCAGAGGTTTGTGCTTGGTGTAACAACTGCTCAGTTTATTACAGTGACAATCATTGGAATTTGTCGCGCTATCAAGATGTATATGACGAGAAGGTGAATCTTTTCTCATGTATATACTTGATAGGTAGAGAATGATAAGGTAGGTGCGAGTTCTTGAAACTCATACTTATGGTACGTTCGTGACTCATAATAATATGGTATGTTTTTGAACTTCTCAGCGAATGGATGCCTATGGTCTGACTTAGATAGTTCTTAAACTCATATTATTGTGGAAAGTTCCTGAACTCATAATGTGTGGTAAGTTAATGAACTGTACTAAGGTATAGTGATGTTTAGACTGAAAATGAGTTATTTTCAGTAGAATTAGCCTTGAAGGTGCTAGACAAGATTAAGTATTGTCTCAAGTAAGACAATGAAGGAAGATGAAGAATAGGATGCTCCAAGTCATCTAGCTATGCTAGATTCTGAAGTTTATTGAAATTGTGCTTATGTGTGCATTTGAAAAAGGAAAGAATTGGTTCAACTTTTGGAACCAATAGATTTTTAAAAGAACTATTCTTGGTATGTCTATGCTAATTATTTTGGCTAGACAGAAATTGATTTGAAATATCAAAATGAATTTTATATCATCCGGACATTTGATGCAAGGATGGTAAAAGGATGGAGTTATTAATGCAATTGAACCTAGTGTTGTATGTGATCTTAGGATCAACAACCCGCTATGGTATGATGTAAAATGACAAAGTCACAAACTGATGAAGTCCTCAACGTACCATGAAAAGTACAGTATCATGACGTCATAAAACATTTTGATGAATTGAAAAAGAATTTAAAGAAGTATTCGATGTCAATTGAGTTGACTAGACGAATGTTTCAAGTTGATATCCAATTTATTGATATGGTCTAAGCTACTTGATTTGGCTAAGACGAATATTATGTAATGTTTAAAAGAAAATCAAGCTTTCTTTGAAGAAGTTGTGTCAATCCAAATTGTTTTGGTGCGAAATCTAATGATTAAGTCTGAGGTGTACACACCCTGAAATGGGGTTATACAATGGGTTGATCACCTATGTATGAAAGAGGTAGTTTACCTTCTTGGTGATTGTAAACTGACCATGGAAAGAAAGGTTACGGCGTCATGATGTTAAACCTAGTAAGAGTTCATGGTCAATTTGACCCCTCAGCAAAAGTATGAAATATTTTAAGGGGATTCTTATATTCCTCGTTGTTCATTCTACTTCATAATTCTTGATAAGTTATGAAGGTGAGAGAATGTTTGAAAGATAAGAACTTCTTTGAAGAAAAGTTGAGAAGAAGAGTAAGCTAAAATTTTGAGGACGAAATTCTGTGAAGAAGGGGTGAATGTGATGACCTGGGTATGGGTGTGGTTTTAAGAAATCCTGAGGACGGAATTTTTATAAGGGAGGAAGAATGTGACAACCCGAAAATTTGGATTGTCCAGAATTTAAGATTTAAAGAATTAGTTATTAATAAAATGAAATTTTATTAATAATATTTTGTGCCATGTGTTTATTAATCGTTCTAGAACCTAGGATGATTATAAGTCAGGAGGATTCTGGCTACGAGCTAGACTGAACGAGTAAGAATTTTCAAGACAAAAATAAATTTTTTCCAGGAACAAAAATATTTTCGGGGAAAAAGAGGAAATATGCATTATTCACCCGCCGAAACCTAAGGGTTAGGGTTTGAATAACCTAAGCTGTTCCGAGAGTTCGGTATGTTGAAATGACATTCCGTCAAAGGATTTGACGATAATATGTCGTGAAAAGTTAAGTAAGCCGATAAAAGTTTTTCTTGAAAAACGTGCAAAAATCGGACAAAATAAAAATAACAAAAAGTATTGTTATGTATTTTTCATTCGTTTAGCTACGTTAGGGGAAAACGTGAAGGAAAACGCTTGACACAAAAAAGTGTTTTTCAGTTTTTTAGAAATCCGAAGAATACGTAAAAGTTAATTGGTAAAGGAAAGACGAAATATTCAAAAATATTTGGATTTTGAGAATCACAGTTTTTAAAACTGTCGGACGAAATCCGAAAGACGGAACCACAAAACTTACAGGCTAAGTTTCGTGAATAGTAAGGAGGTTAACTAAGGAGGTGAAAATAGTAAACTTAAGGGCTAAGTAAACTTAAGGAGTAAGTAAACTTAGTGCTTAAGTCATGAATAGTAAGGAGGTTTGGGGGGAGAAATGACTAAAATACCCCTAGCCTTTGTTTTCAATAAATAGGAAGCTTAAATCATTTGTTTAGGATTTTGAAAATCCTACAACATTTGAGAGAAAGAGAGATTTCGGATGGGAGAAAAAAGAGGAAAAGGAGGAGGAAAAGTTGGCTCGTGAGCAAACTTTGTCTGACGGAAGGAGATTAAAGAAGAAAGGTAATCTGACACCTAGTCTTCTATAAATTTTCCTTAAGTTTTTGATGTTAAAAACATAGCTTAACGAGAATAGAAAGTAAAGGATGATAAGAATGATTTCATATGGTTGAAATCATGAGAAAATGAAAAAAAATAAGAATTAAAAGTTTAGTTTATAAATTTCTTAAGGAAGTGTAAGATTTGTAATGAATTAGAACGATCTGAGTGGATTATATGAATGAGTAGGTAAAATAAGTAAGGAATGGTGTTCTATAACATTAAATTCCAAGAAAAAGTGAAATCATAATCCAAAATATCGATTAAAAATGAAGAATGAACGAAGACCACGAAGAACACGCGAAAGAACACGAAGAACGTTGTTGTTGGACAAATTTAAAACCATCGTAGGATAATTGTTGTTGATGGACAACTTTAAAACCATCGTGTGTAAGTTAGATTCTTATTTCTTGGTTAGGAACGGTAGAAACGTTCATAAAGAATGGATTAAAACTGAGCTATAACGAAGTTATGGCGAAAATTTCGTAAAAGACGAACGAGAATTTGAAAGTTAGTAAATGAACCCGAACGTGTATGGTTTCATAATAATGTAAGAGAACATAGGAAATGTGTGTCGTGGAATCAAGAATGAACAAATTTTGAGTTTGGATGACCGAATTACGGATGAACAAACAAAGAGCGTTAAAAACATAAAACGAACAAAGGGTGAAGATTAAGCCAATTCAATGGCACATTACTAGATTCAGAATGAAGTTCTATCCAAAGGGGATTGAAGTACATAAGATAAGGAAGGGAATGGCTTTAGAACGACCTTATTCTGAGTTATAACGAATAAGTTATTAAAGCGGGAAGTAAGCGTCTCAAATTGGATTTAACACTTAGAGAAATTTTCTAGGGTTAGGACTTGGCGCCGCGGCGCCAGCCATGCCTTTTAAGGTGGCGCTGTAGCGCCAGACCAAGGATCCGGGTACTACAAACTTGCACCTCGGTGTGAGAGATAGAAAGGAGAGTGGCGCCGCAGCTCTAGTTTAGGGAAAAAGCCAGAGAAGAGCTTTTAATTGCTCAGCTCTTGGGGGAAACGTAAGGAAAGATAAAGAACATAATGTTCAACTAATGTAACACTTAATCAAGTGTTTTAAACATTTAATAAAGGTTGAATGGAAAGATTAAACAAGATTAAAAGAATGTGAACGCGGGTTACATAACCGATATTCAGGGACCATAGTCGCGATAAACGAACGTGAGGGATTGCTATGATGGTGATTCCTTAGACGTTGATTAACGAGGGTAATGAATAACATTTCGATGTTATGTTGTGGTAATGAGAGATAAGTGTGAAGCGTATAGACGTTGTGAATGCAACGTAGTTGCGTTGAATGACCGGTCTTAGCATACCACAAACTGTATGGCTTCGACATTAAGGAAGAATAACAAATGGTATTAAGAAAGCCGTAGCGAACGATAAGAAGATTAACGAAAGTCGAATGTGAGTCGGATGAGAATGTTAGAATGAAATGTAAGCGTTAAACACTTTATCCGACGTGAAGGTTGAGTGTACACAAATATTAAACGGGCTGAACCTACATCCCATGTATAGTTTGACCGTAAGATAATGAAGACCAATGATTAAACCATGAATGGTGAAGAAGCTGAATTAAAGACAAGTATGCATAATGTAACGAAGCCAAGTTAATGATTAAATTGAATGATCGCTCTGAGTATACAAAAGATGTATGACTTGGAGAATACAGAATAAATCCTGAGGTATGACTTTTAGTTACCAGAAAGCCATAAGGAATAAGAGACTGACTTAACGATCGTTATAGTTTAATAGTTTGTATAAGTTAAGATAAGTTAGGTTGTGGTACAATCGTAACCTTTGATGGTTGACATATAGGAGCTGGGCTAAACAATTCCTTCAGAGAGCGAAGGTATATACGAAACTGGCAACCGATCATCTAGGGGTCAATGCTGAATATCTCTGGATATACATACATAAGAATAACATAATACATGCATGATAAAGAATAGATGGAAATATGATATAGGGAATGGAAAACTGTACATACATTCCTAAGTATATCATCATCTAATACATCTCTATACAGCTAAAATACAGGGAAATGGGGCAAAACTGCCTTACAACTAACAGAGGCCTATCAAAAGATATAGCGAGAATGGGGCAAAGCTACCCAATGTCTAACAGAGGCCTATCAAAAGAGATAACGAGAATATACATCAGAAGAAGACAATGGTGTCAATATCTACATCATCAATCCTGTCCACCTAATGTAACTCCTCCTGAGTCACTGGATCTCTATCCACAAGGATGTCAATCCTATACAAGGGAGGATCTGCACCAGCAAAAGTATATGGGTCACCTGAGGGTCCAGCGCTAGAGCTGGAAGGATCAAAAGTATCTGCCTCTGAAGGATCTCTACCCAAGTGCCGGATAAAGAAATGTGCCCGGTCCAACTGCCGGGTCAAACTGTCAATCTATGTTAAATGAGTCGGATCTCGACACAAAGCTAGCCAATCCGTCATCATCACGGATCTTGGAACCATATCCCCATGAAGCGCCCGAGTGGCGTAGTGCAGGCTCCAATGGTACGAGGAACCACCAATCTTTGGAATATCTCCTAAGTGCGAGGACCCTCTGATAATGTAAAACCGTCAACACCCAACAATGGGATATCAATGACGGGTGACTGCGAAACAGGCCAATAACGCCTGACAAGAGGCAAGATCGATATACAAATCTCTCCTGTGGTGCTCCTGATAGCATGCTCTCCTAAGTAGAGCTCCCATCCTCCATCTGTGAATAGAGGAATCCTACGAGTGGAAATCACATGCTCGACACCAGTCGGGTACCCATCCTCAAATCCAATGCTCAAATGCTCCCTTGAATAGGGAATCCATGTGATGACATCAGATGTCAACAACTCCAGTTGTAGGCGGCAATGAGTAAAACCCTCAGCTACAGGGACCTCCGCCAGTATGGAATGATGCCATTGTCGTCCTCGTGGGTAGGTATCAAATCCTAACACACTCACCGGACGTAAACATGGGAGCCTCTCATAGGCCCAAAACTGCCAACACAAAGGCAAACATCTGCTGTCAGTCAATACTCTTAACCTGTACATGGTAAAAAACAAGAGAAATACTCACCAGCAAAAACGGGTAGAATCCTAGCCAAGCCTCGATCAAGCCCTGCGAGCGCATGCGCATTCCCCTGAGGAAATAGGCAAAGGTGTAGGAACCCCAATCATAAACTCCAATACGGTCCACGTGTCGAGTGGCGCTGATCAAAGCAAAAGACAACGTAGAAGAGTTATCTGCTATGAAGCAGCCCCTAATGATCATCAGGAACAATCGCCGAAGAATGCGATCCCTGACTCTCACATCATCGGGTATGGGCTCACTCAACAGCCCGCTCATAGCATCTATGCTCAAAAGACCCGCACGTACAGTCATGCCCTTGAGCGCCTCGTTTGGAACTCCTAGCAAGGATCTGACGGCAGTAGGGGTAATATCCACCGTACAAGGCACTAGTGCCCCTACAAACTCCATACTTGTGATAAACTGCCAATCCATCGACATCATTATCACCTCACAATCCACCAAATGGAGTGACTAAGTCTAGTGAAACCAGCGCTTAGACAATGCCCTGAGGTAACCCCAGGGACAACAGTGGGGAAGGATGGAAAAGAATGCCCCGAATCCCCAACCGTGTACAATCACTCTATAGTCATCATGAAGAGCCTGATAGATAGAGTGGATGCTGAACCAGTTCCCTCGAGGCTGTGTAAAGCTGGGAACCAACATCAAATGCAGATCAACATCAGAATCCTTTACTCCTCATCAATAGGAAAGAAAGAAGATTAAGATCTAACTTTATACCTCGTTTGCGTACGGGTAAACTGAAGGGTGTCGACTCAAATCGCCCAGAAGTTCTGGGTTCGCTACCTGAATGCCTGGCAAATTCCTTCGGGGAACAGATGTAGCAGGAGCGGGGTCCACAACTGGAACATCATCCTCATCGTCCTCGACGTCCGGCACATCAACCTGGACTGGGCGTATCACCGCCTCCACCAAACAACGAGGCTGTCTAACAGAACGGGGTCGAGGCACTTCAGAAGCCCTTCACCGTACACCAGAAGTGGTCTTGCGGGAACTACTCGGCTGATCCGGATCCATATATTTGGACAACAAGTCTCTAAATCACCTCAAAAAGGGTGTGGTAAATTCTTATCTGGAGCTTTTCAAAATGCATTTTTATGACTACATGCATGCATGCATTATTTTAACATACGTATACAGTATAGTTAAAAATACATGATTACCCAACGCCTACATTTTGGAAAACTTTTGTCGTAGTCCCCTTTGTAAATAGGACTATCCACATGCACATAGGCATGAATAGGTGGCCATTCAGTAGCACACCTACCCATAGTCATATACATACTACATGCATTAATACATCATAGTAAAAATTAGTAAGTGTAATCTAATTACCGAGATTATTTTGCCTTTCCACCTTTACTCATTTGTCCTCAAATAGGATAAGAAATGACAGTAAAAGATGTCGATTTGATTGTTTCAAAAGTCAAATTTTTTCACATCATTATGTCCAGCATGGTTTAATACTAACATTTACTATGTTGAATATTTTTTATCAAGTCATATAAGCATGCATGTGCACTACTATGTGTTTAGATGCATTTCACGTGATAAGTCATTTTCCAACGGATAAAAACTAGAAAAGAATACATGCATGTGTTACCATGACAGTGTAGAACACTTGTACGGTGGCAGAATTTGCAAAAAGTCGCCTGAACTCAGCAGATCTGAAGAAGAGCTCTCGGATTTCCTTCGCGCTGCAACTTGAAAATGACTTATGAAAGTAACCTGCAGCCTTTTCATACTCACGGTTGGCCGCAAGTCCACCTGCAGCACCCTTACATGGGTCCCACCCCTCCGGCCCAGTTCAGTTCGAGTTGCAAAGGAGGTCTCACAAGCTAAAAATCCCAAATCAGGAATAAAAATGCTACATGACTGAGCGGAATAGCCAGGAGTCCTAGTTGTCACAAGTTAAATTATGGCTTTCCATATCACTCATTGGTATTCACCTAAATACAAGGTACACTATGCCGATGATCTCAACTTTTGCAAATCATACTCGGCAATGCCTCACATGTGTCCGATGTCGCCAATTCTGTGGTCGTAACCTAAAAAAATCCCCGTGGGGGATTCTGAAACTGATTTCATTCATTGAAAAGAATCCCCGGTGGGGGTTACAACGCATTCTTCGTCCATGAATGAATCCTCGACGGGGGTTACAACGCATTCTCATCCATTAATGTACATGTCAATGAAGGTCAAGCAACCTTGACATCATCTCAGCCGATGGCAAGTAAACCCATCAAAGCATCAGAAACTATTCGACGAGTGGTACCCATATCTACGTATCCCCGGCGGGGGTTACAACGTGTATCTATCCGTTGATACACACATCAACGAAGGTTAAGCAACCTTGACAGTTCACCAAACAGTGATCTATCCGTTGATACACACATCAATGAAGGTCAAGCAGCCTTAACAATTTGCCCAACAAGGATCTATCCGGTGATACACACATCGGTGAAGGTCAGGCAGCCCTGACAATACATATTGTTGCCAGTAACTCCAGCAGGACCGTGGTATATGCTGGTGACACAAACCATAGAAGACCATCCTCATCGGAGAGGATTGATGATGAAATATGTTATACACATCCTCAAACAGACAAAGCTTTATCCCCATAGATCTCTTGCACATGAGAGGCATATCTTCAGAGTAAAGTCTATTCAAGGATTCAGGACTTTGGTGATAACCCCAACATCAACATCCTGGAAGACTTGGATCACACGTCCAAGACATCACTGATTGTCATCCCCGGTAGGATTAACAGGGAACCGACAATCAACCCATCATGTTGGAAAATAATCCAACAAAACACATACATCATACATTTGCATCATGATGCTACACATGGCATCATGTTTATCTTGTTGCATTTCAAGTGTCTAGGATTCTTTATCCTATCCATGCCTTGCATTGCATGAATATAATAAAGAGGGGAATCTGTAGACACTCAAAATTTTTTGCACACCTGTTACTAACATTGCAGGAGGACAGATTCATCTTTTAGAGATAACCCTGGAAGACAGCTCATATACATTCTAGATACCATTGGAAGTTCAGTCTCAACCCCGGAACACACACCAAGAGTATCAATTCCAACCTCAGAGATAACCCTGAGTTTCATCCTTGGAGATAATCCCAAGGAATGTCGTTGCAGTTCCGACGATAACTCTGGAAATGTTTGTTCAAATGCATACAATCAGCATCAACCTCGGAACTCCCATCGAGGCACTCATTCCAAAGACCTGGAGATAACAGTGGGAAGACAGGCACACTTAAAGATGACCCTGAGGAATTCAAACACTCGCAGCATTCCAATCTCAGAGATAACCCTGAGCAATGTCTACTTTGTCAACCCAAACCGGAGATAACCCGGTGAGGGGAAAAATCATCTTCTTGCCACCTCAACCCCATATTGCGCCATCTTAACATCTCATACATTCATTTCTACACAACAATGTCCCACAAGAGCCAAGGAGTTCCAATCCCGAGTGACTATTACGCAGGGTAGCACACCGGATAGAATTTGAAGCTTGAAGACCATGGGCATGGTTCCCTCTTCCTGACTTCGTATAACCTCTAATCCCATGTCCTTGCATAACTCTCGACAATGGTAGTCCAAAAAAGGTCTTGTACACCTCAATCAGATGCTCGGATTGAAGTTCTGCAAGTTCGAGTGGACATCACAGTGCACGTACTTTGAGATGGCGGGATCCGCAGAGCCCAAGGCACCCCGAGGCGTGCAGTGCATCATCTGCTGACCATCAGAGAGTACACTATGGCCACCATCTCTATAAATATAGAGCTTGGGGTGGCCATTTGTAAGAAAAAAGACGAGGAAACCCTGTTAAATTTGCTCTGTACACACCCCATATTGAGTGCTTTCTCATTTTAAACACCTGTTAGCTCAAATATAGCTATATTTTTACCAGCGGAAATCGAGTGTTCATCTTCTTAAAGTCATAGAAGTCTTCTTTGGCAGCCCACTATAAGCCTTCTTACACACTATAAAGCCTTTCTCTTCATCTTTGCACACATTATTCTTCACATTGAGAGTCGTGTTGTGTGTGTATGCCCGGACTTTGGTCTATGGTTTTTATTTTTTGTTTGTATATATATACTTATATATGTATATATTTATATATATGGACTAACATTATCGAGTTATGCCTCGATTGAGCCTAGACTTATGTCTGGAGCTTTTACTTGCTTTATATATATATATATATATATATATATATATATATATGAACTGTTGTCGGATTATGTCCAATGAGCCTGGATTTTATATTTGGTGCGTTTACTGCTTTTTATATATATATATATATATATATATATATATATATATATATATGACAACAAATAATGAAATGATAAACCGAGTCGGGATTGAGAAACATCATGTGCATTTACCGCTTTTATATATATATATATATATATATATATATATATATATTTACATTTATGTCAGGCCTGGAGTTTACTTCGTGGCTTTTTACTACTTTATTTACATTCCGTCCCGCTTGGAGTTTACTTCGTGGTGGTTGATCGTTTTACTACTTTATTTACATTTAGTCCCGCCTTTAGTTTACTTCATGGCGGTTGATCGCATTTATTGCTTTATTTACATTTCTGATCCCCCATTGAGGTGCTTCGTGGTGGTTGATCATGTCTCTATATATATATTTACCGCTTTTATATATTTACATTTCTGATCCCCCATGGAGGTATTTCGTGGTGGTTGATCATATCTGTATATATATATTTATAGCTTTTATATATATAATTGCTTACTACTTTTCATATAAACTGCAGCATCATGTGAGCCTATGAATCATGTGATCACAGATTCAGTCCATTGAATCTAGATTCGGTTCCCGTGATGGACATTTTTAGCTGTAAGCATCTTGTAAATTATTTACGGTGTTTGAATTTCCTTAGATGGCTTTCATGCCCATGAGGAGTTTGACACTGCTATATATTATTTTCTCGAAGATGCTTCGCATCTCAAAAATAAAAGCAATCAAGCCGAACATTTAATAATAAAATGGAAGTATGAAAAGGTCTCAATTACTATTGAGCACAGGGTTTGAAAAACCTCTTTTACAAAACTTCACTGCTATATCATGTTTAAAACTGAATTTTTCATATAAATTCACACCCTTTGTATATAAGTGTGAACGAGGACTCGCACTACTTCTAAATAATAGCACATTGATCCACACACACACACACACATTCATATAATAGTTTCTTGAAAAGTGGCGGTCACCGTGGTAACACGGATGTCGGGGGGTGCCTAACACCTTCCCTCCGCATAATCAAGCCCCCAAACCCAAATGAATCTCGGTTTCACAGACCCATTTAGCAGTGTCACATCACTGGGTCAATGTGCAAACCTTTTCTCGGTTGCGTTAGGTGCAACCAGTTAAAAACACCAACTAGCGACTCTTATAATCAAATTGTGTCGGACCTTTTTCACTTGTTTTTTCAAACAAATCTCACATAATATGAGAAGACCAAAGAACAAGAACAGAAAAGGGACAAATAAAAATCCCAACATCGACAGTCCCATAAAATCCATTCCCCATACTTCAAAAATTTCCACTTCCATGATAGTTTGTAGTGGCATCTCATTCCGCTTTGATATATTACCCACCCTTTGACATCTGTCACAGCTTTTCACGAACTTGTGGGCATCCTTAAATATTGTAGGTCAATAGAACCCTACTTGAAGAACTTTGGTTGTTGTTCTCTCACTTCCATAATGTCCCCCGTATGCAAACGAATGACACTCATGCAATATATTCTTTACTTCGTTGTATGGCACGCATCAACGAATCATTTAATATGCGCACTGTTTGAATAGATACGGCTCGTCCCACATGTACCACTTGACGTCATGTAGGAACTTCTTCTTTTGCTGACTTATCAAATCAGGGGGAAAGACTTTGCTCACCAAATAGTTGGCAAAATCTGCATACAATGGAAATTTTGTATTGACTCCAAACAGCTGCTCATCCAGAAATGAATCGTTAATTAAACACATTTGCCCCGTCTTTGTCCATATTTTCTAACCTTGAAAGATGATCTGCAACTTGATTCTCTGTCCCATTTCTATCTTTTATTTCCAAATCAAATTCCTGTAGGTGGAGGATCTATTTGATAAGTCAAGGCTTAGCATCCTTCTTCGAAATCAAATAGCGAATTATCGAGTGATCCGTGTAAACCACAACCTTTTTCCCAATCAAATATGCCTGAAATTTGTCAAAGGTATATACTACTGCAAGTAACTCCCTTTCTGTAGTTGTGTAGTTCATTTATGCATTCGTAAGGGTCTAACTTGCATAATATATGACGTAGAATATCTTCTCTCGGCGTTGACCCAAAACAGCTCCTACCGCATAGTCGCTCGCATCGCACATTAACTCAAAAGGCATATTCCAATTAGGTGCAACGATCACTGGAGTTGTAGTCAATTTTTTCTTTAATTACTCAAATGCTAACTTACAATCCTCATCAAACTTGAAAACTGAATCTTTCTCTAAGAGACTACATAATGGTTTTACAATCTTAGAGAAATCTTTAATGAACCTTCGGTAGAATCCCGCATGTCCTAGGAAAATACAGATTCCTTTTACTGAATTCAGCGGTGGAAGATTCTCGATCGTTTCCAACTTTGCCTTGTCAACCTCCAAACCTCTAGCAGAAACTTTATGCCCAAGAATTATCCCTTCTTCAACCATAAAGTGGCATTTCTCCCAGTTGAGTACCAAATTTATTTCCACACTCCTCTTTAACACCATGACCAAATTTTCCAGACACTTATCAAAATTATTTCCATAGACTGAAAAGTCATCCATGAAAACTTCTACCTCTTTTTCTACCATGTCTGAGAAGATTGCCATCATGCATCTTTGGAATGTCGCAGGTGCATTACATAAGCCAAATGACATCATTCTAAATGCAAAGGTGCCATATTCGGGAGCTATTGCAATTTGGTTGTAACCCGAGTATCCATCCAGTAAGTAGTAGTACTCATGTCCAGCTAGTCGGTCCAACATCTGATCAATGAAGGGTAGCGGAAATTGATCCTTCCGAGTTACCTTATTTAGCTTTCTGTAGTCCATGCACACCCTCCATCTGGTCATTGTCCTTATCGGAATTAACTCATTATCTTCATTTTAAACCACCATCATTCAACCTTTTTTCGGCACACACTGTACTGGGCTGACCCATGCACTATCTGAAATTGGGTATATAATTCCCGCATCCAACCACTTTAGTATTTCTTTCTTCACCACTTCTTTCATGATTGGATTGAGCCATCTCTGCTGCTCCACTATTAGCTTCGCATCCTCTTCCATTAGAATCTTGTGCATGAAAAAGGAGGGGCTGATCCCCTTTATATCGGCAATGGTCCAGCCTATTGCAAACTTGTATTCTCTTAAGATCCTCAGCAACTTACATTCCTATAATTCGTTAAGTGCAGATGCAATAATAATAGGTAAAGTATTTAAATCACCCAAATAAGCATGCCTGAGGTGTTTAAGAAGTGATTTGAGTTCAAGAGTGGGTGGCTCCTCAAGTGAAGGTTTCATCTGAGCTGAAGCTGTTTCCTCTGTGTGTAATGGCTCAAATGAAACTTTGAATCTATTTACTCTAGGAAAAGCATCCAACATATGCAAATAATCCTCAAATTATGGATCATCTAAATCTTCATCCCCCAATAGTGTAGTCTCCAATGGATCATTGACCAAATCTTCATTCACTATCTGGTCGATGATATCCACCTGGAAACACTCATCTTCATTCTTAGGGAACTTCATGGCTTTAAATATGTTGAATGTAACTTCTTGATCTTAAACCCTCATAGTTAATTCACCTTTTTGCACATAGATGATAGTCCTGCCCATAGCCAAAAATGGTCTCCCTAAGATGATTGGGATGTTCTTGTCTTCCTCATAATCCAAAATTATAAAATCTGCTGGAAATATGAATTTGTCTACCTTGACCAAAATATCCTCCATAATGCCTCTTGGATAAGTTACCGATCTATCTGCTAACTGCAGCGATATGTTCGTGGGCCTTGGTGCTGGTAAACCCAATTTAGTATATACGGATAATGGCATGAGGTTTAAACTTGCCCCCAAATCATATAAACACTTTTGGAATGCCATGTTTCTAATTGTGCACGGAATAGTGAAACACCCCAGATCTTTCAACTTTGGCGGTAACCTCCTTTGTAGCACTACACTACACTCCTCTGTCAATGCTACAGTTTCAAAATCTTCTAACTTTTTCTTCCTAGACAAAATACCATTCATAAATTTGGCATAACTAGGCATCTGCTCTAGGGCTTCTGCAAACAGAATATTTATTTGGAGTTTCTTGAAAACTTCTAAAAATTTAGCGAATTGCTTATCTAATTTCTGTTTTTGGACCCTCTGCTAAAACGGCAGTGGAGGATACACAACTGGCTTGTCATTTGACTTTGTATATTCCTCTTGCTTCTCCTCACCCTGTTTCTCTTTAACCACTTTGTTCTCATCAACTTTGACATCCCTTTTAACTGAATTTTCTATAATTTTCCCATTTACATGTTTTCCGCTCCTCAAAGTGATTGCTTGACACTGTTCTTGATTTCCCTTCAGATTCTTTTCTGTGTCACTAGGCAGAGTTCCTTGTGGTCTATTATTTAATGCTAAGGCCAACTGTCCCATCTGATTTTCCAAATTTTTAATGGCCACTGCTTGTGATTTCATTACCGCTTCATTTCGATATGTATTTCAACAAAAACTCTTCTAAATCTGTTTTCTTTTCTTGATGTGAAGCTATTTGTTGCTGCTGATTTTGGAACCCCGGGGGATAAGAAGGTCATGGAGCCTGCTGATTTTGATTGTTGCTCCATGAAAAGTTAGGATGGTTCCTATTCCCCGGATTATAGGCATTTTGATACATGTTTGGCAGATTCTATTGTAGCTGCCAACAAACTGAACCGATGTTGGATTTATGGCACACTACTCCGTAGGATGTTCGCCTGCACATAACTCGAAAACATACGCCACATGTTGTGGTTATGCACTAGTCAAAGCATCTATTTTCTTCTATAAGGCTGAAATTTGTGCCGCCAGTGCTGTTATTCCATCTACCTATAATACCCCAGCTACCTTAGATTATGTTAATCTTGCGGTAGGCCACTGGTAGTTATTAGCTGCCATAGTTTCTATAAACTCATATGCTTCCACATAACTTTTGGCCATGAACGCTCCACCTGAAGCTGCATCTATACTTGTCCTAAGATTCCAACTCAATCCGTAATAAAATGTATTCTTCTGCAACCACTTTGGTAGTTCGTGATGAGGGCACTTTCTGAGTATTTCCTTGTATCGTTCCCATGCCTCATATAAAGACTCCCCGTGTTGCTGTTCAAACATGGTGATGTCATTCCTCATCTTTGCAGTTTTGGCTGGTGGAAAGAATTTAGCCAAAAATTTCTGAGCAAGATCATCCCAAGTAGTGACCGATCCTGGCGGTAGAGAATGTAACCAACTCTTCACCTTGTCCTGAAGGGTAAATGGGAACAAGCGAAGTCTGACTGCATCATCGGACACCCCATTGTATTTGAAAGTGTTACATATCTCCAAAAAGCTGACTAGGTGTTCATTCGGATCATCATTTTCAAGTCCCCCAAACTGAACTAAGTTTTGGATCATCTGAATAGTCCTAGGCTTGATTTCAATCGTATTGCAGCAATCGTCAGTGATACTTGACTGAAGATCAGTCACCTTAGGTGTAGCAAAATCCCTCAACGCTTTCTGGTCTTCGGCAGCCATTATTTTTTCTTTTTTAGAATTCTCAAAGTTTTCCCTTATGTCTTTAATCCACTTACTTAGCCTTTCTCAATATCGTCCTCAAAAGGAAACAAGTCTGGGTTTTTGGACCGAGTTTGCATAAACCAACTTCGAGAACCTAAAATAGAAAGAACAAAATAAAAGAAAAAGTGTTTAAGTAAAACTGAACTAATTAAACTGATAATGCAAAATATTAAAATCTATACTAAGTTCCCCAACAACGGCGCTAAAAACTTGTTAGCTGTAAAATCCAATTACGCTCACACGGAAGTGCACGTGGTCAACAAGTAATATAATTATAAGTCGAGTATTGTTCCCATAGAGATTTAGTAAGATATTAACCCTCACAATTCCAAGCCTTATATTAATCTAAATTTTATTAAACTATCCAATTTAAGAATTATAACTATAAAAACTGAAAATATTAAAAATACTGAGAATACCAAACAATCAACAAACTTAAAAACTATAATTTTAAACAAATATTGGAGAATTAGGCTTACAACTTCACTCTAAGTATCACTCTGATTAGTATACCTTATTCCAGTTTAATGCATTATCCCAGTTTATTAATCAAGAACACTCAAGTAGAACTAGCCATCTCTCGATGCACTAATAACGTATTAACTTAAATCCAAAAATTAGATAAAATTAAGCTAAACACCTTAATTAACTAATTCACTATATCTCTATGTGAATTACAATCAAAGAAGGTTTAAGTTCAAGTTCTCTATCCGACTACATGCGATGCTAGGCATATCTCTACCCTAACATTCATCAAGATTCCATTCAATCACAGAATTCAAGAACACATGCTATAATGACTAGGTCTAGACTCATATTTCCTCTCTCGAATCCATACAAGTCCATATAGAATTGGTGATCAAGCAATTCATAGATTCAAGCACAAATCAATATAGATAAACTTAAAGATAGATTATTAAAATGAAATTAAAGATTACATAATCACCGTTCAACCCAAAGATCCGTCATAAGCCTAATAAGTAAATTAGTTCATCATAGATGAATTAAAAACTAAAATAATCAAAGAAATCATCATCCCAATTATAATTATTGAAATAAATAAGTAAGATGAATGTAAAACCACCCTTCTCTTTATCTCCAATCTTGCAATTCTCGTGACTTAAAACCTTCAATCTTCCCTCCAATGCTTTTGCTCTAATTAGGGCTCCAAAGAATGTTAATTAATTTTATGATGATTCTCCCTTGTTGTCTCTTCTTAATTATATGCCTAAGACATGTATTCTGACTTAATTTGATGTCAATCATACAGTTCCAGACCAAGCCAACCTCTCCCCTTCACGCTTCTGCAATAGTTCAATAGAAACAGGAGTCTGAGCTTTCCCGTACCCCCCGGCCCGGCTGGGGTTTTGCTCTCTAAATACCCGCCCCAGCGGGCTAGCCTTCTGTTAATTTCTTAGTACCTCTGCCCCGGTGGGGGTTTTGCGTGTAATAAGTCCACCCCAGCGGGCATCCATTCTGATTTTGTCTAATTTAAGCTCCTGATATTGCCATGTTTTTCCATGAATTCACCTTTTAAGTCCAAAATGTCATGCCACCACACCTAAACACAAAACAACACTAAATAAGTAAAACGAAATATAAAAATAAAGAATTAACATAGTTTAAGCTCAAATTAGAGGTCGATTCATAGGTATACAACCCACTCATCATAGATGCATTGACAAATACATGAGTAGGGCTGGGAGATGCTCACAGATGATCCTGACCCAGCCGTAGTGAATGTGGTGAAAGAATTCTACACCATCGTTGAGGATAGGGCACCATACAGGGTATTTATGAGGGGTAAACAGGTGTCGTTCAATCCAGAAGACATAAACAAGTACTACAGTCTGCGAGCCCCTGCCACATGCCAGTATGCTCAGTTATGCGACACCAATCCAGACTATGACCAAATTTTGACTGAGATATCTAAACCGGGCACAGTTTAGGTTAAAGGAAAGAAGGGTGGCACTATCTTCCTGAGCAATGGACTTGAGCCGCTATGGTAAGATCTGGTATGCGTTTCTATGCACAAAGTTGTTTTCTTCAACGCATACCAGCAAGGTGATAAGGAAAAAAGTGATGCTACTATATGCAATTGTGAAGGAATTTGTTATAAACATTGGCTCGATCAGAAGTTTCTTAATCCGGCGCTATCTGAGAGGGCCATTCTCTGACAGAATGACACCCATCCCTCATATATGGGTTGTGCAGGCAGGCAGGTATTCGTTGGTCAGGGGATGAGCCTGTACAGCAGCCTCTCTAGCTATTAGACTCTAGAATGATTACACGATACACTTTTTGGCCTGGAGGGAATCTCATCCATAAGGTGTCGGTTTTATATTCCCTAAGGCTTCTAAGGAAGAAGAATATGATGAGGACACCTCAGAGGATGATGAGTTCCGAGAAGATGAGATGACCGGAGAGCAGGAGACTGAGGGGAGTAGAAGGACGGGTATGTTCATGTTCAGTTCTTAGTTCCACAGTCTTCAGTGACAAATGGATAAAAGAGACAAAGATGTGAATAGAAAGATGACCCAATTGGCGGCTAGGCAAGACCATATGTTCAATGCTATGAATAGGTCCTTTGCCTCATTAAACGCGTCCTTACAAAGTTTAAATCCAATCGCTACCGCTCAGTTTCAGTACCAGATGCCAGAGTCTATGCCACAATACCCACCATTAAATTCAGATATAAAGGAGCGTCGAGTTTTTGTTCCATGACAACCGTCACCACCATCGCCACCATCACCTCACGCTTAGTTGATTACATGGAAGTCCTCTTGTGCTTACTGCTATATTCTTACAATGAGGGCATTGTAACTGCTAAGTTTGGGGGAGTTTAGTATAGTTATTTGTTCATATTTTAGTTTCATGTTTATGTTATTTATTTAATTTGCATATGTTTTGATGTTTAGTTTAGGTTAATTATGTATGCATTCATGTAGTATAATTGCATAGTAGTGTAGTATTTAGAATAGTTTATATTGTATTCAGTTTCTTGTTCTGTTATTCTACAAATATAAAAAATGAAAAATCCCAAAAATATTAGTTTATGTTTGTGATGTTTACATAGCATTTAGTTCATCTTGCATGTTTCCAGCTATTAAGATAGTTAAAGTCTATTTTGGCCAATGATGAGATTGGGATTGAGTAGACAAGTTTAGTATTGACTATTAGGGCTTTGATGTGATTTTCTATTATGAATTGAATATTTTTCTGTTTGAAACTGGTATAATAAGGTTAGCACAGTAAGAACAGCTTTGTTGACTAATTAAGTCTAAATTGATACATAATGGAACTCTAAAGGATAATGCTAGTTTGAATGAAAGGAACTCATGAATAGGCAGTGATGGATGAAATTAGACAAGGACCTAAGTTTGGGGAAAAATTTGGAGTATAAAAAATATAGGAATAAACATCGTGTCTAGTCTAGTTTTGTGGCATTTGCTACTTGAGTAAGTAAGCCCGAGGAGATGTCTTTACACCTAGCGCCCTAAGGCCTTAATGGTTTGGGAGTCGTTGGTCGAAAGCTCGTTAAGGTAGCATTAAAAAGCCTAAGGGAATAAGACATTGCACAGCCATGAGTATAAAAAAGAGAGAGAATAAAACGGGAAAAAGAGAAAAAAGCCCCCGTAAGTGAAAAATAAAGCATAAGTATCCCATTTTGACCCTTGAAATTGATAACTATTTGATTTTAGTCGGATCTAGCTTTTTTTTGGATTTCTTGAGTTTTATGTTGTATGGTGCCTTCAAAGAGTCCTATTATGTGTTAAATTTGATTTTATATCAGTTAGTGTGGTTGTTGAGCACACACGCACTATATCAGTAATAACAGTCCAAGATTTGATGATTGATGGGGAAATTACTGATTTGTTTTGATATGATGTACTATCATGTTTACTTGATTTCTCTGAGGCCAGTTAAATGGATTTTAGTTTGTCTTATTGCTAGATTTGTAGGCATGTAGATTAGTTGCATTCCATTACATTGCATTGCATATTGTGATTGTGCTCGAGGAATAATATGATTTAAGTTTGGGGGAGTTTGATGAGTGGGTTTTATACCTATGAATCGGCTTCTAATTTGGACTTAAACAATGTTGATCCTGTCAATTTTTGTACAGTTTTACTTGTTTTGTGTTTGTTTTGTATTTAGGATTGCATTACATGGCATGGTGGTATAATGGTGGCGTTATGGCGAAAAAGTAGCATTATAAGCAAGAAATCAGCACAACTGCAGAAGCACCCCTCGCCGGGGCGGGCATATTAGTGAAGGAAACCCACGTCGGGGCGGGGGTACATGAGTCAAGAACAATATCACCCCCCGACGTGGCAGGCCCTTATCAGTACAAAACCCCCCACCGAGGTGGGGGTACAGGGAGAGAAAAAGTCTTTTGCTTTGATTAGAACTCTGCAGTTGCGTTGATGGAACACTTTGGCATGGATTGGGACTATGTTTGGGCGTCGTTTTATCAGTGTTTTACATGACTTATGCTGTGATGCCCCCAAAATAGGTATACATCACCCATCTTGAGTCGCCAAATATATGGTACATAATACAACTATAAACTTCTTTTATACAGCTGTCGTGTAAAATATGACAAAATATAACTGAGAGTTTAAACAAGAATATTGTCTTCTAGACAATATCCACACTCAATGGAGTCCTCATTACAATTATTATCACACTATTTTATAAAAATAGTGAGGACTACTATAGCCACCATCTCGGACCATCACTCCATTCCCCGACTAGTCCTAGCTATATTCTCATTTCCTGAAGAGAAAAGTGAAAGAAAAGGGTGAGCTCAACTAGCCCAGTAAGAAATATTATAACTAAGATAATGCAGAATAAATTATCCTTAGCCTTCAACAGTATAACAACTGATAGAATACAATAGACAACAAGTTTTAAATCAACAACTGCAGCAGAACAAGCAATCCATTAGAAGAGTCAAGTAGAGCATAATATCTACTATCTTCAATGATTTAAAAGTTTATCATCAATTTTATCCCTGTAATACCCATTAACAGTTCTTTATTATACCCAAGATAAAGAGAACTTTGATCACTTGAACCACCAAAGATTTTAGTTAAATTCAAAATTCATGTTTATAATAATGTGAATCAACAGTTCCTTCTTGCCACAAAGGCTTAATAGAACGTTTACTCAAAATCCTTACCCCAAAGTCTAAAGATATTCAAATGTAATAACAATGATCATACCAATCAGTTGTTTATCTTTGCACTACGGGCCAAAGATATTCAACTATAAAACCAATGGTTATGATCATACCAATCAATTGTCTGTCAGTGCACTACGACCAAAGACATTCAAATGTTAACTAATGGTCATGATCTTACCAATCACATCATCGAATTATCCCTGCACTACGGCCAAGGATATTCGTTAGTATCACTAGTGGTCATGATCATGTCATACATCTGTCCATCTTTGCACTACGGGCCAACGCTATCATTCAAAAGTTCATCTTTGCACTACGACCAAAGATATCAATCAACAGTTCTTCTTTGCACTACAGGCCAAAGACATACAAGTGTAAAACCAATAACCAATAGTCCATCTATGCACTACGGGCCGAAGATGACTTTTAACGTTATATAAGCATGAGGATTGTGAGAATGATATAAAGAATCAATCAAATGAGATAAAGGATAAATATTAAATATTTATAATACAATTTATCTAGAGTTCAAGAATATCTAAATTGTCAACATGATCACCAATTGTGGAGTAAAATTCAAGAATAATATTCATGTATCAAAAATTAATTTGGACAGAAAAGAATCAATTTTTCATCGTGAATAGTACCCCGTGAATAGTACTTCGTGAATAGTACCCCATGAATAGTACTTCATGAATAGTACCCTATGAATAGTACTTTGTGAATAGTATCCCGTGAATAGTACTTCATGAATAGTACCCCTTGAATAGTAGTTCGTGAATAGTATTTTGTGAATAGTACTTCGTGAATAGTACTCCCGAGTGAATAGTACCTCGTAAATAATACTCTGAGTGAATAGTACTTGAGTGAATAGTATCCCGTAAATAATACCCCGAGTGAATAGTACCCTGTAAATAATACCCTGAGTGAATAGTACCCGAGTGAATAGTAAGAAATAATAACCCTTACAAATGGAAAATAAATAACATCCCTATGAATATTGATCGAAAATAATATTCCTTACGAATATTAAACGAATACAATGAATATTGAATGAAAATGATATTCCTTACGAATATTGAACAAAAATAATATTCATACAAATACAAAAAATAATCTCTTCAAAATATGAAATAAATAATACCCCTTACGAATGCGAAAGAAATAATACCCCTTATCTCAGAAGAAGACTGGATACTGGAATAGTGAAGTAGTAGACTTCTCTTCTTCTTTCTCTTTATAGCTTCTCTCTCTATAATTGCTCTTATGAGTCTTAGTGAATTGGTGAGAATGAAGGATGAATGAGCTTCTATTTATAGGAAAATATAGTTTCAATAATTGCACATTTTGGGGCTCAAAATATTATAGTATAATACCTTCATCTTTTCCTTCATTTTTAATTTAGTCCTGTAAGTATTATCAAACTTGCACCACCTCCCCTAATAGTATATCTTGTGAATCAATAATACAATCATGTGACTCAATAGTTCTATGCATGTGAAAAAATAATTACAGTATAGTACCTTCATCTATACCTCCATTTTTAATTTAGTCATGCAAGTATTATCAATCTTACACCACCTCCCCTAATAGTACATGCATGTGAATCGATAGTACACACATGTGAATAAATAGTTATAAGCATGTGAATTAATAGCAATTAATTGCTCATTTATCCGATTAATTACCCGATTGGTCAATATAACCTCCAAACATAAATTATTGTCGAAATAGATGTCGATTTCTACTAACACTAATAATCCCAACACAATGGAAATATCAATTTCATCTTTAATTAACACGAACTTATTCATCATTAATATTATAACTCACAATATTTAACAACCAAATCATTCCAAGGAAAGAGGGGCTTTCAATAAGGATTTCTCCTTATTGGCGCACAATTAGGTGACCAAACCTCTCCTCGACAGAATTTTCTAGACATCGTAAATATCGCAAATAATAATATGAATAACTCTATCGTCTCAATTATTGATTTAATAATAATAATTATTATACAGATGATACTGTGACAATAATTGAATCAATAATATGAGAGAGATATTACGCAAAGAATTATAGAAAGTAATAATTGAGTATAACTGAGTGACTTATCACGTAAGCATCAATAATCAATACCGTGTGCTACTATGCAATCACGCGTATTACTGTACTTTTACCATCGGGTATTTCAACAGTCTAACGGTAAAAATTTTGTCGTTATTTTTATAAAAAAATTATTTTTGTCGCTTTCTATATCGATGCTTATTAGTTCATGGGGTCCACCAATGATTGTGTCGTCGTACGAATATTCCCCGACAAAAAGAATATTCCCCGACCAAATGAATATTTTTCGACACAATGAATATTTTATAACAACTTGTTTACTTTGCAAAATTTTCAAATTGTTAGGTTTGTAATATTCATGAACACAATCATATTGCACAAAATAAGCGAAAGCATGGAAAATTAAGTTTTAAAATTTTACAAACCATATACCCGGATCATCCTTTATGTGAAATTATTAATTAAACAAAAAGATAAAGAACAAAAATCATACCCTTGAAGATCCGAGCTTCCTCAGGTACAAGTTCACCTCCAATCCTTTTCGTGTTCAACTTGAATCCACCGGGTTTGGTTCCTTCCTTTGATCAACACTAGCCACCCAAGTGTTTGTCCTCTAGAAGTTATCCACCAAGGAAGAAGAAAGATTCAAGAAGATGGGTGTTTAGCAAAACCCTAGTTTTTCTATCTCTCATAGAAAAGGTGTACTCTCCAACTATTAGAATTACATATTCTATGAAAACGTCAACCACCTTCACCCATAATAAGACTCCTCTTATTTATAGATGTGGGCAACCCTCCTAATTGGGGTTTTATTTTAATTAATTAAATTCCTTTAATTAATTAAGCTCCCTAATCTTATTAGGGATAATTAATTAAACTCTTTTAATTAATTAGCCTCCTAATCTAATTAGGATATATGAGAGTACTTTTATTAATTAATTTTCAAACTCCTTTAGGAATTAAATAATAATAATAATAATAATAATAATAATAAGACTCCTCTTATTAATTAATATTTAATATTTTAAAATATTAAATAATAAATATTAAGCTATTTAATTTATTCTATCACCATAGATTAAATTAAATATACTTAACTTATTATTACGATTATGTCATTAACTTCTTAAATAATTATTCTTCCTTTTATGGTGTGACCCTTTAGGTTCTCCATATCAAATCGGTTGTTAATAAATCAATTAGAATAATTCTAAT
Source organism: Panax quinquefolius (assembly GCA_020205615.1). NCBI lineage: Eukaryota > Viridiplantae > Streptophyta > Magnoliopsida > Apiales > Araliaceae > Panax > Panax quinquefolius. The sequence goes on from CM035152.1 coordinate 105,238,723, forward strand.
CTTATTTAAATAAATAAATTAAATTATTAATTTATTTAAATAAATAATATTTATTCTACAATAGGGATAAGCCTCCCTAGCGATCAACGACTTTCCAGATAATATAGATTTCAACATTAATCATAAAAGAACCTTTGAGTAAATAGTTACCGTAAAATTCAATCCTTCCACCATACAATGTCCCAATTAAATATAAGACATGGAATTACTGTTAACTCTTATTTTATTTAATTATATGTATTTCGACTCTTAAATGCACAACTCCAAATAATGCAAATTAGAAACTCCTTTCTAATTTCATTCTGCCTTGGCCAAGGACTACTGGGTTGTCATTTATCGAATCACATAGGACATTTCTCTTCTTTTACTAGAAGCGGTAGATTCTTTATTGATCATACATTATCTCCATGTATAACTTATTATACCCAAGCATACCCTTTGATATACCCTAAGGGTCTTAAGGAATAAGTCAAAGTATAACTCATCATACACAAGATACTATGATGATCTCAAGTCCAAGAATCACTTGTACTACTACTATCACTACAGAATTCCTATTGATGCACAAGTAAAACTCCATTAGGTATTCCTTAGCGAGCCCACGCTCAATGAACTTATTCTCTAATAAGAACCTACATACTTGCTTTAGTGTCTCCACACAAATGATCATGAGATCAACCATCCTCATCCAATGAGCAAGCAACGTATGTACCAATCTATCCGGATTCACTAATCTCCAATATAGTAATCCAATGACTAGAAACTATTTTAGTTTTAAGCTTTCTAAGAATTTAGATCCCATTAGAATGATCATCATCATTATTCTAAAAGCATTGCTTAAAACTATGGGTTTATCACATATTATAAAACAGTATCATGTAGATAATTAAAAGCCTTTAATAAATTAATACTTTTTATTAATAAATGAATAAGATTGTTACAAAGTATATGCTTTATTATCAAACATGATTGGCTTGTGTGCATACTACTTTCAATCTCCCACTTGCACTAAAGCCAATCGCCACGGTATCTCATACTCTTCTTCTCTAAGTGACGATTATCCTGCTGTTGGATAAGCTTTAGTTAATGGATATGTAATGTTGTTCTTGAGAGTCCACTATCTTTATAGTGATTTTCTATCTTTCAATGATTCTTATAATCAAATAAAAGTGCCACAACACATGTTTAGATCCAAGATGAGACTTAGGAACTATTCCTAGTTCTGTAATGAACTTTTCATCCAAACAATCAACTTGTAGCTTCATTTATAGCTATATACTTTATCTTTATCACTAAACTAGCAAATCTTTACTGTTTGAAATCTTTCCAATTCACTACACCACCATTCAAGGTAACGCTTTACCTTAAAGTGGATTTTCTGTCATCTTGGTCTGTCTAAAAAAACTTGAGTCCGTTAAGCCCTCTAGTTTTAATTCAGACCCACCATGAATATGATCACATCCTTAGAGTCGGTTAAGTACTTTAAGATGTTTTTTCACTGACTCGTAGTAAAATTCTCTAGAATATGACTGATCAATATCAGGTCTCGTATATTTCATTATATACATGATAGTTACTCATGTGAACTCTCTTTTACGAGTCTATGGGGACTGTTAAGAGAGATACACTCCATGGCTCATCAACATGAGACAACTCTTGGAGTTTGCCATGCCAAACGACTTTAGCATCAAATGAATATACGTTCCTCGGGTTAAGTCGAGCATCCTCTTGAATCTATCTATATAGATTTTATCCCCAATTAAGATACTCTTCCCAAATCATTCATGGAGTAATGTTTAGACAACTTTATCTTTACTGATTGTAGCATTAGTATGTCATTCCTTATCCATAGTATATCAACATATAATATTAGGAATGTCACGGCGCTCCCACTGACCCTTTTATACACACTAGGTTTATTCTTATTTGTGATAAAATCAAACTCTTTTGATTTGTTTCATCAAAAAGAATGTTCCATTTTTGAGAAGCTTGCTTCAATCCATTTCTCTGAGTGTCTACAACTCTTACCTCATCGTATGTAACTGGATCATCATCTTCTATGATACGTACCTCATCATCATCATCCATGATGAATCTATACCTTCCAAGTATCTTCGGTATTATTCCATATTTACGATTCGGTTGTGGTACAATAGGTTTATCTACAGGTTCCTCTTATTTGACTTATAGTGTTTTGTGGTTCTTGACTCTTCAAGATGTATTATCCTCCCACAAGCCCCTTCAATGATAAACATCTTTATCTTAGAAGGCTGCATGTTTTGCAACAAACACCTTTTGCTAAGTAGGATTATAGAACATATATCCTAAACTTACTTTAGGATGTCCCACAAAACTGTACTTGTCAAATTTTGTCCTAAGCTTATCCTCTTGAAACCTTTTCACATAAGTTGGATAACCCCTTATCTTAACATACTTAATATTAGGAATCCTCCCTGTCCATAAATTTTATGGAGTCTTGGGGCCGAATTTTGAGGTTACCTTTTTTGTAGATATACAACCATTTCTAGGACATTATCCCAAAAGGATACTGGAATGTCGGTAAAATCATTATGGACCGCACCATGTCCAACAAAGTATGATTTTTCCTTTCAGATACATCAATCAATTATTACGTATCAGGAGGTGTCTATTGTGAGAAAACCATTTGAGATAATCTAGAAACTTATTACACAAGTATTTATTCCTTGATCTAATCAAAGAATCTTAATACTTTGCCAATTTGTTTTACTTCTGAATTCTTTGAAGCTTTCAAATAATTCACACTTGTATTTCAGCAAATACACACATTCAACTCTTTGAATGATCATCTCTTTTTCTTATACTAGTTTGTTCAATTTGCAAAATTATTTTCACGTAAGTCAAATATACAAAATCCATTAAGTAATATTCCAGTTCTATACAAAATATTATTATTATAAATAGAACAACAATTGTTCTTAAATATAATACCAAAGATTTTATTATCCAACAACAAAATGGAAATAATGTTTCTAACGAGAATTGGAATACAATAATAACTTATTGACTTAATAGATTTGCCTGTAGGCAATGCCAAACTATAAGTTTCTATGGCTAATGCAGCAACCTTTGCTTCATTTTCCACACATAGGATTATTTATCCCTTGTTTAATTTTCTACTTGTGCTTAGTTCCTTCATAAATCTTTATTTATGATAACCAAAGTCGGTATCCAATACCCAAGTAGAACCTTGACTTAAAGAAAAATTTATTTCAATCATGAACAAAAACTATATTTGTATTTGAAACTTCACTAAGCTTCTTCTTGTTATCCTCTATAAGATGCTTCTTGCAGTTTCTTTCTAGTGTCTAGGCTTATTGCAGTGGAAGCAAACTCCTTTGCGATCCTTATCAGTTTTGTTCTTATTATCCTTTATTTTTGCCCTTCTATTTACCTTCTTTGAATCGTTCTTCTTTTCAGAAGATCCTTTGGCTCCTACCAGTAAGACATGGTCTTTCTTGGTTGGAAAGTGACTCTCAACATTTTTCAACATGTTAAGCAAATTAGTGAGGCTGATATCTAGCTTGTTCATATGAAAAATTCACAACAATTGTGAAAGGAGTCCGGAAGTGAGTGCAAGATCAAATATTGGCTCAACTCTCCATCCATGACAAAACCTGTTATCCTATTTGATCAATCAAATTGATAATGTTAAGGACTTTTATCTGTACTGTAGTGTCATCGGTCATTCTAGATCGGAAGAGCTCCTTAGATATCTGA